>OY282558.1:376309151-376909151 GCA_958295665.1 Tipula vernalis
CTTTATTGTAACCCTTACAACTTGTCGGAAGTTACCACCTAAAACAATAACTTTACCACCAAATGGTAATTCGTTTTTTATTAGATCTCGGAATATCAAATCAAAAATTTTCATGGCGATATCCTGAGAACAGTCAGTTGTTCATGAAATATGCCTCTTAGTTTGCGTTAGTTATGGAAATTTAACTGTGTCCATCCATATTAAGGGAAAAGGCTGAATGACATGTCATTCCATCTGTAAGTAGATTTGCAGCAATTCCAGTCCAAGCTATGCACTTTTTTATTAATTGAGTATAACTTCTCAATTACTGCCCGATACAAACAAATTTTTTTACTTCGTCCGGGGCCATCGAGATACAAATATTTTGGTAAATTTGTATCCTGTACCAATGAAAAAATATTTGTAGCCGCTATCAGTCGATTCGTTGAGGGCTGCCCAAAGGTTCCATTCTTGGTTTAAATTCAGTAAATTTAAAGGAATAGTCCTTTCTGCAGGAACAAAAATTATTACTTAGTTAAAAAAAAATCGAAACCTGATGCCCCTACATTGATATTTTAATCAATAAATGCAGCTAGAAAAGGCACTGTCCTCGATGCTACCCTGGTGAAGAAAATCTTTCACCATCTAATTGTTAAAATTCTTTAACAGTTCCAATGGATTTACGGGAAAACACTGATATAATATTGTTACAAATAATGATCTCAATGAACCGTGTAACATATGATTGCTAGCTTATAATAAGAAGTTGTGGTACTCTGCGGTATCGTTGATCAAACCTCTTGCTCGAGCTGCTTCTTTAACAGTTGGATGTGTTAAACTATTAAAAGATTTAAAACTTTCGTAAATTATTGCTAAGCTCCCTTTAACAGAAAGAAGTAGTAATCTGAAAAGGTATACACCTCAGTATCTCTTGGAGAAACTGATATGATTTAGTGCATTGGTATATCTTGGTATAAAAACTGATGAGCTTCAATACACGTTGAATTTAGATCAGAAAAGCAGTTAGGGTGGTTTTTCTAAATGTTTCACGCCGTATTGTGTTTTCGATATTGTGTTCATTAAAGAAAATTGATTATGCATCTATAAGGCGGATAGACAACATGACAACATTTTGCAACTGGTCATGTATGGGAAGTTCTTGAAGGTGCCATGCTGCTTCTTAGGAACTTATTTAACGACAATTATTTAACAATTGAGTAATTTCATCATATTGAACCACATCCAGAGTTTTTAAAATCATCAAGCTGAACACCAATTCGAGCAAAATTATGTCCTTTTGTGATATAATTATGGACATATATTTCTGGAGCACAACTTCAAATTAATATAAGCACTATATTTTATGGTCAAAAATCGATTGTAGGGAACTATAAACCGATTATCAATTGGCATATTTGAGCGTGATATTGGAGGAGTCCCACAATTGTCTGGAAAGCGCGGTCTCTATTTTAGATTACTAACCATAGATATGTCAGTTTCAGCGCAAAACATTTTACGAAACTGTTTAGAACATTTTCTTTTTACCATACACATGGATCATGAATGTGTTTGAGAAATATTTCATGCACAAATTATTCTGTCAATATCTATAAGATGTTTTAGAAATATCTGACTTGCTTATTGTAAATAAACAGTGAGCACGAGGAAGTCCACGTTTTTGATGCTCGATTACGTAAACTTAACAGACAACAGTTCCGAACTTATGCTTCTTTGATTTGTCATTTAAAAATTCCTTGAATTTTAGATTGAGCAAATTAGGACGACCGAATTTCCTGATCATCGCCATGTTGTCTTGATACAATTTTGACATGAAACCCATACCGCCAACAAACGAAGAAGGTAGAATATATATACATATAAATATATATATATATATATATATATATATATATATATATATATATATATATATATATATATATATATATATATATATATATATATATATATATATATATATATATATATATATATATATATATATATATATATATATATATATATATCTATATATATATATATATATATATATATATATATATATATATATATATATATATATATATATATATATATATATATTGCCAACACGTGCACTAATATCACGACCTATGTTATTTACATAGTCTAAGAGATCTTTATAAGATTCTATAAAAATGTCTTTCTAATTTTACCGGATAAAATTTAACCTATTCTCTTTTATGCGTGCTATAACGACTGGCTTTCGAGATATTAATCGGCACGTTCGCACACCTGAATTCGGATAGTTCCTCGCGGTTGGGGGTTCCTAACAAAAGACCGATTCGCCATCGTACAAAAATAAACGTGGTGTGCTTCAAATGAGACGAAAACGTGGAAGACGTCTGCCTTGGAATTGATCTTTGCGGAAGAGCACAATCTCATAATTTTAATTTAGAACATTATTTCCTGAAGGTAAGGTGCTCGTTTAGTCAGAATTATATCGACAGCCATAAAATTTATTCAATTTCTTATACATTATTGCAAAGTATTTTTAGATTGCTCGATAAAACGACTAAAATGAACACGATGGTATTTTATTCTTAAATGATTATCTTGTTTAAGCATATAGATGATTTCACGGAAAGTCGATTGTCGAGGATGTAAATAAACAGAATTATATTAGATAATTGACAAAAAAATTATATTTGTTAAAATTATTCTTATTCGTTTGATTCCTTAGCTGTTCCAGGATATAAAAAAATTTTAGGATTTTTAAAAAAATAAAGCTTACCAAAAATACTAAGGGTATTTGGATTTTTCTAATTCGCAAACTAAAATCGAAATATCCTCACAGCCACTTTCTCTTGGACCGCTTTGCATAAATATTTCTGGAAGTGTAATTTTAAACGATTTTTGGTTTTCGGATAATATTATTTGTTTACAATAGTTGATATTTTAATTCTACCTCTAAATTTTATAAATAACTTAGCCAACTTTGTAGACACGGATCAAAGAGATTAGTTTTTTCTTATCGCAACCACAAATGTTAAATTAAATGTCGAATGCCATTTATCCTTATGTCGTTTCCTAACGTGTCATTTCATCATAAAACCACAATTCAATTCTGTGATATTCTAAAATCAAAATGAATGTTTAACAACGAGTCCGCCAGATTTCAAGCAAAACTATATTGTTTTATTCTACTGTGAATGAGCTATTGCTCAAAATAGAATTTATGGGTGATGAGATGGATATTGTTTGAAAAAATTTAAAAGGTTGTTTGTCTATTGAAAATAACTTTCTAATTATTATTTTTTTCGGATTTCTCTGCTTCTGCCAGCCATATTTCCCAAGCAAGATATATAACAGTATCTGAAATTGTTAAATACTCACAAATGTTATACATTCGTATGCTATTTTTTTTATCGGATCGTAAAACAATCAGGTTTTCAGCATCAACAGTTCGACTGTTGACGTTGTTCTGATGTATCTTTTTTGTGGTGGCTATTAAGTTGACAGGCCAACTTTTAAAATACATCTACGGATCAGTCATTGTGAGCCATTAGTTATATGCAGCGCTTTTTTTTTGTAATTCCAGTAATTTAAAAATGTTCATTTGGAAGTCTAACTTCTACTAGATCATAGTATGAGTTCATCAGAATACAAATGATAATGACATAATGAAAAGCCCTATTTGCGTCCCTTACCAATAAAGATTCGAATTTGGTACCTACCGAAAAGCAAAGGCGGAAACTTTAACCATTGTGCCACTTGGTCAGCAAAAAATTCGGGGCATAAGTGTTGACATTTTAGGAATGTGAACAAATTTTCATTCTTTATGTTTTTTGAAAACATAAGGGAGTTTAAAAAAAATCTTGAAAACACTAAAAGAGTATGAAAAGTTTTACTTCAAGAAAATCCATTGAAAGCATCAATGGTTCAGAAGATACCCGAAATCTATAACATTTTTTTGAATCACGTTTAGGGCAACACAGGTACCTCCACCGCGTAATAAATTAGATTAGGACAAAAAATATATATCTGGTTGGAATTTGATATGCGAATTTTTATTTAATGATCCTAGCAATAGCAGGTATTATCACAAATAAACTCAAAAACAGGAGACAATTTTGAAATTTTTGGCGCTCGCTTTTTTTTCGACAACGCCGAAAATGAGCTGTTCGTAAATTCCTCTGCGCATTATTTTAGAAAAAAATGAAAATTATACGACTGCTATTGAGGTGTCGCAAATGCACATTAAATCGTAAATTAAATAAATTGAAAAATATTTTAATAAAATTTAATTAATAAAATGTAAGTTATATATATTTATAATTTTATTTATTTATTGTGGTAATTTTATATACAGGGTGAGGAAAAATATGGAAACCTCTAGAAATATCGCGGAGTTTGGTAAAAAAAAAACAAGGGAAAATCTTAAGTAATTTTCAACATTTAATGGTGAGCTTACATGTAGGCTTGAACCTAATCTTCAAGATCATTTTGAGGTCAAGGTAATTTTTTTAAATGGGATCCCCCATTTTTGGTGCCAGAGTCGAAAAGAGCAAAAAATTATATGTCTGAATATGTATTTTTCATGACTTTTAAGGGCCACCTGAAGGAATATATGTACATTGTGAGGAAAGTATGGAAACCGATAGAAATCTCGCAAAGTTCTTTAAAAAAAATTACCAAGGTTAATAAATCTTAGATAATTTTCAACAAGGAATTCAAAAGTGACCTTGGATGTGACCTTAACCCTCACCTTCAAAGTCATTTTAAAGTCAAGTTCATTTTTTGTCATTACAAAAATAATTTAATAACAAAACAAGAAATTCACAAAAAAATATTTTTTTCACTTTGACAGCTTAAAAAAATGGCGTAGCATTGTTATTTATGATAGAGATTATTTGCGACCAGTTCGAATAATTAAATAATAGCTGTTTTCGAGGTTGTCGAGCTGGTCGACAACGTCGAAAATTTGTGATGTCTAAAATTTCATAATAGACCTCCAGGTTAATTTTTCAGCTACCCTGTGATACCTGCAAAAAGCAACATAAATATTTTTTTTATTGCGTCTCCTTTGTTCTTCCAAAGTCAAACAAAGATTGATACATAATGAAAATTATGTTTGTCTCTTATTGGTTTATAGAATTAGCTTAGCTATTATCTTCACCTCTTTGATCGTGTTGATAATTATTCTATGGTTATGCTTCCTCTGAGAGTTATGGTAAATCCAGTTTCGAACTTATGAGCCTAAATTATGAAAAAATCAATACTTTTATCAGGAGATGGCCAGTAGACGAAATGTACTGTGAAGGTTGTATTATCGAATTAAATTAATACAGCCAAATTATCTTACAATTTTTTTTCGTTCGATCACTCAGCTCTATTTCCTGCCTAAGCTAGATAATTCATTTAATTTAGTATAATATTAGTATAATTCGCTGTATATTAGTATAATTCGCTAATACAACCTGCACAGTACATTTAATATACACATACAGAATGTAAATTTTTGTATAGGCTCACAGTTCGAAACTGGATTAAATTCCTTTACGATTTTCGGAAAATATTAAAATCATGTAAACTAAAAATTTAACCTACATATATGAACATTTCTATCATTGAGAGCGTAAAATAACTGTTAGAAATGGAGGTGTGGCCAATACACGACTTTCTTTTACGAACAGAGAATTTTGAGAAATTTTATTTTTTTAAATTTTTTTTTTTTAATTTTTAAATTATTTAATTTTTTTTTTTTAATTTTTAATTTTTTATTTTTATTTGTTTTTAATTTTTGGAAACATTTTGTATTAAGTAGTTTTTTGTAAACCTTATACTTTTCAAGATATTTGCAAAATAAATTTTCTGGACCAAGGGAGTGGCCACTTCCGGTTAGCCGATTTGGAGTAAAATTCACTGGGACCTCCCAATTTATCAAAAAAATCTTAAATCTAAAGTTTCAGTTCGATTGGTTAAACCATCTGGGCTATAGAGAGGACATAGACAGACTGACAGACTGACAGACTGACAGACTGACAGACTGACAGACTGACAGACTGACAGACTGACCGACTGACAGACTGACCGACTGACAGACTGACAGACTGACAGACTGACAGACTGACAGACTGACAGACTGAAAGACTGACAGACTGACAGACTGACAGACTGACAGACTGACAGACTGACAGACTAACAGACTGACAGACTGACAGACTGACAGAATGACAGACAGACTGACAGACTGACAGACTGACAGACTGACAGACTGACAGACTGACAGACTGACAGACTGACAGACTGACAGACTGACAGACTGATAGACTGACAGACTGACAGACTGACAGACTGACAGACTGACAGACTGACAGACTGACAGACTGACAGAAGACTGACAGACTGACAGTCTGACTGACAGACTGACAGACTGACAGACTGAATGTACTATATTTTACTAGCTGACCCGGTGAACTTCGTCCCGCCTCAAATTACTTCGTTTCGAGCAAATACTTTTGTCCTTCACGAAAATTAATTTTGATGATAAAAAAAATCAAACAACTCAACTCTATTCTTAATAGATGATTGAGTTGAGTGGACATTCCATTCCATTTTCATCGAATTCAACACTAATGTATTGAAAAACGAATGAAATATCGATTCAAACTCAGGCGTCTTTCGAAAATTGAGTTGTGTTTTGGATTTTTTCTCTCATTGTGGAAATGAATTGGAGTCAGTTGGAATTCAAAAGAATTCAATGTATTTTATTCGAGTGGAATTAAATCGAATACAGACGCAAATTAATACAATGCATTGTGGTAAACAATATTTCTCGTTCTGTTCTCCGGCGCATAAATGAACAACGATGATGGTTTGCCAACTCTCGAACACGCGACGTACAACTGACCATGAGAAAAACATGGAAATTCTTGATTTATTCCGCACACTTCCAACGATTGACCTTGCGATTTGTTAATCGTCATAGCAAACGCCAAACGAACAGGGAACTGAATGCGCTTGAAGTCGAACGGTGTGTCAGTTGGAATCATAGGAATTCTCGGAATTAGAACATCTTCTCCTTTGAATTTGCCCTTGATGATCGTCGCTTGAATCACGTTATTCATCAGTTTTTTCACACTCAATCGCGTTCCGTTACACAATTTCGGATGGTTCAGATTGCGCAGCATGATTATTACAGATCCAACCTTAAACATCAAGTTATGCGGTGGTATTCCTGGCTAATCAAGCGCATTCAAAAACTCGGTCGGATAATTGGTTGCCTCGTCTTGATTGGTCACACAGTCAACGGATTTGTAATAATGGGTTTCCCCAGCAATTTGGTTTTGAATCAAGTAATTCAGACTGTCTACATCCTTGTTCTTTGCTGCCAAAATTGCTCGTTCGCTGAGCCAATCGTGGTTCAAATAATTTTGGCGGATGTCCGGAAACACTTTCGTGATAAGCTCTTCCTTCCGTCTTCCTTCCGTCCATAAACATGCAAAAATTGGAGGGAAATGAAATCAATCCGGTCGAAACATCAACAGGAATTTGGCCCTTGCCAAGCGCCAACAGTTGTTTAAAAAAATCAGTAGTTGATGAGTCGTTCTGTAACGCGACTCTCATGTTCGTCAACTTCATCACATAGCGCCACAAACTTGACGATTTTAGACTTGCGTTGAGTTCATCTACAGCTGTCGATTTTGGAATGACAGGTAACGTTTGACGAAAATCGCCGGCCAACAGAATCATCGCTCCACCAAAACGTCTTGTGTCACTTCGTAAATCTTTCATCGTTCGATTGAACGCTTCCAATGATCGTTTGTGTGCCATTGTGCACTCGTCCCAGATGATGATTTTGCATTCTTGCAATACCTTGGCCATCGCCGAGTTCTTGGCAATTGAGCACACTGGCTTGTCATTCGTGTGGATATTCATCGGCAACTTCAATGCAGAATGTGCTGTTCGACCGCCGTCCAGCAATATAGCTGCCATTCCCAATGATGCAACAGCTAACGCCATTTGAAATCTCGTGCGAATTGTGGCCAAAAGCAACGAAATCAGGAATGTTTTGCCTGTTCCACCGGGAGCATCGAGGAAGAATATTCCGCCGTTTCCTTCGTCAACTGCCGTCATCAATGTAGCGTACACGTTATTTTGCTGTGCATTCAAAAGCGGGACATTCGTTCGTACTATTTGGCTCATTGAATCTCGATCGTACACTTGCTCTCGTTGCAATTCATGATTAAATGCATCGTGCATGGGACGAATTGGTGCTGGCATGCCAAATTTCGACAAATGGTTGCCTTATGTGTGGCACGCACATGTCTTCGATCATGATCAAAGCTTCGTTGCGTATCTCGTCGTTCATTTCAAGATCATATTTCGATGTTGCAGTGCGAATTTGATGCAAAATATCGTCAGCCACTTCGTCCTTGAATTTGTTCCAAAATTCCAATGCGTTCGATGGATGACATGTCGCTATGATGATCGCGAACAATGTACGAATTTGATTTGCCGGCGCAGAAACAGTGGCGGCGAGGGATGAATCCCAGTATGAGTCGTTTTCCAGCAAATTCAGCAAGCCTCTCGATAAGTGGCGCACAACACTTCATCTATAGTACGAAGCGATTCGAACGAAGTAGGACCACGAACATGGAACAAAAGCAAACAAAGATAGAAACATTCGTCTTGTCGTTGATGAACGATATATTCACGGCCAAGCCTGAACCAGGTTGACCTTTTTTTCGTCTTTGAAACTTCTTCGTCGACTGATTCCAAGTATAATAGCGTGGCATTTCCCAGTAAATCAATGTTCGTGCGAACCGATTGCTTTGGCAAATTTCGAAAAAATTCGTAAGTGTTGTAGCTGGTGGCTGTTCTGCTCGTTGTGCTGCATTAGCTTCCGTGAAATAGACACGTTGTCCATTCTCCAAGTGCACCCACAAATGTTGAACAGTGGGATGACGTTCGTGTATTGCAAATGAGAAAATACGCCAAATCGCTTCATTGCAAATGACATAACGGCCCAATTGGAATCTTGACACTTCGTCATTTGCACCCGGAGCACCAATACCGAACACTGCCAGGTCGCTACCTTTGTTCACGTATTTGCAAATATATTTAATGGACTTAATGGAGTTACAATACTCAACATTGCAGTGTGTTGCGAATATTTTCGATAGAAGCTTGCAATACGGAACGATCCAGCGATTATCGACCACGACATCTTTTTCTTTCACCATCATCGTGACTGTTCTGCCACCATTTTCGGTTGAACGACGCCGATATAATGGATAACCGTCGTTTCCACTAATTGTGTATGCCAGCAACGGTCGCGGATATTGTTTTGTGCATTTCCCAGCGGCCGAACACGGTGAATCTGGATTGTGACCTCCGCACGGACCGTGAATCATGTTTGTTGCGACAACCGCGAACAATTCCGGGTCGGCTTCTGGATTTCTTATTTCGGCGCTGATAATTGAATCGATTTGATCTGGTCTGATTTCCTCAATTAACCACAGCAGAATGTGTGCATGTGGTAATCCACGCTTTTGCCACTCTACTGAGTACATCCAACAACGTGGCTGTCCGAAAACCATTTGCTTAACGATGAAGTCCATTAGCGTCCTCAGTTTTTGCTTGAACACACGTGCGGTGATGTCGTGTCGATCGCTGGTAGTTTGTCCTGGCAGTAGATTACAGGTAATTTCAGGCCATTTCGAACGTGATGAACAAATCTGGCCACCCGTAATGCCGCACATATGTCATAGCATGCATCCTGCGCATATTCATGTATATGCCGTGGGCTGCCAACATATGTCGCTGGGAGAATAGTCAATTGATCGACGTTATTTGCATCTCCATCCGAAACGATGGCATCGCGCAGATGAATGTACTGCTCGGAACGTAGTTTAGATTGATTGAAGCGGATGAAATTTAAACGTTCCGTTTCGATCTTACCATACATATCGACGCAATACTGTTGGAACAATCGACGATATCTCAAAAGATGATTGTCCACGTCCTATCTTCAAATCCCGTACAAAAACATAATTTTTAAATTTTCCGAATTTTCCGACTTTTCCAAAGGGCTTTCCAAAAATTTTCTTTTGTAAGTATCATCTCCTGGCAATTTCAAACACAATAAAAAAGATTAAGCCAAATCGATAATCAAAACATACAAAAAATTCAAAATTTCATTGAAAAAAAAAAATCAATTTTCTTCGGGTTTTTCCGGAAGTTTCCGTGTTTTCCACTCAGATTTTCCAATTTTTCTCTTCTAAAAGACCATCTGGTTTGGATACGCGCCAAATCCCGAACAAAAACATAATTTTTCGATTTTCCGCATCTTCTGGCAATTTCAAACATAATAGCAAAAAAATTGAGCCAAATCGGTTCAGCCGTTCTCAACTGATGTGCGCACATACATTTATTACACCATTTTTATATACTCGTATATAGATTTTACTAGAGTAAAAGAAAGTAATAAATATTATCATTCTGCTATACGAGTATGTTGTATTATTTGTAAAACACATTGAAATGGTCCTCTAGGATTGGTTGCATATTAGACATTTTTGATTTATTTAATTGTCATAACCTTATGAACTGTAAACAAATTATCAAATAGGTAAAATACTATTAAAATCTAAGATTAAGAAAGTAGGTTATTCTTTGCCAAATGGCAATAGCGAATAAAAACATAAAATGTAGTATTTCACATTCATTTTCAAGCAATCCTTAATCAAATTCATAACTTTTCTATTATTTAAAAGCAGACGTAATAGTTGTGGTAAACAAGAGGGTCGATAATAAGAAATACTTGCCATAATCTTCATTAATGAATCCCGACACAGAAAGGATGTTCCTGTAATTAATAATCTCAGTATTCGGTACCCATATACAGAAAGAGAATTGAATGAAAGCTTTACCTTGCAATTTGTGCCCCTGTGCTTGAGCCAAAAATGTGTTTTTATTAGAAAGATTTTTCTCTAATTTGATTTGCCACTTCAGAATTATGCAGGTAGAAAACATGTCACTTGATACCACATTTAATTCAATATTACAGTCATTATGGAAGGTGTCCTAAAATGGCTGAGCTTGACGTTCAATTCTGCAGATATCGATTTAATATAATCTCTAATCATATACGAATAATCAGGTGGGCACTGTCATGAAGCAGAGTCTGAAGCAGAGTCTCAAGTATGTAACACAGGCTTCCATTTTTAACAAAAATTTAGCAGAAACTCTATCTCCTCCTCCGAAACATCTTTGGTTGCCCCTCCTTCCGACGGTTAGTTCATTTCGATTCGCAGAAATTTCTTCAATATTTGTATAAATCTCAACTCGCAAAGATCTTTACACTTAAATATGGTTCCTTTGTGTCGACAGTTTGGAGAGGCAGATAGATGAGTAAGATTCTGAGTAAATTAATAGAGCTGTTAATCCACCATGATTTCTAAATATTTCAGAAAGCTTCTTATATATTTTGTTTATCTTTTTCTCTTGTCCAATTTGTTTTGTTGATTAACCGTTTTCTAGGTTTCTCGCCCATTTGCAGTACCTCAAGAAAATATGTACACTTAAAAAATATTAATAAGTTGGCACATTATCAAAGAAACATACATCACAGTATCTAGCTCAGAAAAACTAAGATGACTTTTATAATTTGAAATGAAAACAAATTTCTAGGATTTCCAATTTCGCAATTTTTATGGAACAGTGAATAACCAAAATATGTATGTCATCATTGGAACGTATTTTCGTACTGATAACTTATTTAACGAATGGGAAAGATACACTTTGCAATGTAATACTTTAAATAGTAGTGGAAAAGATCACTTTTTGCCACTTAATTTTTAATTGAAAAAAACTTTGTCATATTTATTTCTAAAGTAAAACAGGAATTGTTGGTACTTATACCACTTGAAAACGGGTGTAAAACATTGAACAAGCGCCTTTTTGATACTCCTTTTGACTTGTATTCTGCAGAGTGCCTTTTGCTACTTTTAGACAACGAAAAATCAATTTAGAATTTGTTAAATGTTTTCGAAATCGATTTAAAAATAACCGAGTTAAGTCAAGAATATTATTCTCGTTATTTCGTTTACGTCAAATTTCGTCACAATCGGTTAAAAAATAACCACCCAATAGAGTTTCACCCAAATTGGTCTTATTACAGATTACCTTCATTAAAAAAAACCTCAAATACTGTGTCATAAATCGCTAGGCCATAAACACATTAGTTCTGATTATTGCTGGGCCCTTAACTTACCGCACGCTATTTAGTCTATTCACGAACCAGAGGTGGCCGCTGTATTTTATTTTGCATAGTTCGGCTAAAAAAAGAACGGCAAATTTTTATAACCATCTAAATTATTTACATAGTAGAATGGTAATTAACAAGCAACTTCAAATTTTAGTTTTATACAAGCGCAATGTATATAAAATAATTGAGTTTTAGAATATATTTACCAGATGTTCTCTGTCTGGTTGATTCTTAAACTATTTGAATGAATAGTTACACTTTTAAAAAATAAGGTTGAATGGTAAAAATCAAGATTAAAAGGTACGCAACAGAATATCTGCACTTCCGGATTAATCCAATTGTCAAATTATTTTATGATATCAGAATATTATCACTCTCTAAACTTTGCTGATAATATTTTCAAAACCCTTGTCAATCCGCACATATACCATTTGAACGACCTAGTGAGCTTATCGACAAAAAAACAAGAATATTTTTAACAAATCGGAAAGTCCTCTAATCAAAATATAAAATTATTTGACTTTTTTATGATGTGAAAAACAATAATAAATATCAGATAAAAAAAAAATTCGTTTCCAATTCATATTGTGCATAAAGTTTCCAATCGATTTATTCTATTTTTTTTTTAGTAGACATCATCGTACACATAAACATACAAAACTCACAATTGACTTTTATTCTTATATTTAACTTGTTATAAATTTTTATGATTTAACAATAAATAATCAATGATTTGATATTTATAACCATTTAAAATAAATTCAATTCAATCAATTGATTTCAAATCATATAACTATTAAAATCTTTTTTTATTTTTATTATTCTTGTTGTAGTGGTTGTGTTCGATCGAATTTTTATGTTATTTGTTTTTCAATTCTATGGCATACTCATATTAACCATCAACAATACAAGGATTTAAAAGTTCTGGGGATTTGCTTTAGTAAAAACATTAAACTAGCCATAACATATGCGGTTATAAATGTCGTTAGGTATTAAATATTTGCCAGAATAAAATATTCAGGTACAATACCTCTTGTGTGCAAACAGACAATAAATACGCATTGCGATTGAAACAATTCGATCAAACAATATCATAAAAAATAAAAAATAAAAAATTATTACTTTACTATGTTTTGTTGGTATCTATGTATATAGCTAAGTCTGAAAATAAATTATAGTTTTTTTTAAGGATATTAAATTTTACTGTAAAACAAAAACGATAGACATTAACGGGAAAATAAAAGAAAAACGAATAATAATTTTTCTTTGTAACGGAAAAACTAAACTAAAAACTGAAATTAAAAAAAAAAAGCTCAAAAACCATTCAATGTAATTATTAAACAAGAAAATTATTATTATGACTGTTTGTTGTTGTTTGTTGGATATTAAAGCTTTCTCATTTTCCTCCACATTTTTTTTGTTTTTTTTTGTTCCGTTTTATTTTATTTTACTGCTGGCTGTTATATTTTCCTTTCTGTGTACAGCTATGTGCTGTGTTGTTGGTGTTACTTCGTAAAATAAATATACATTGTATTGGTGTATAAAGCAAAAGAAAATGAATTTTCCTTTATTCTTTTGTTTTTTTTTTTTGATTATTTTTGTTGTTTTTTGCGGGTTTGAGTTTTGGTGTTATTGGAAACAAATTTTCGTTTTCTCTTATTATTACCTTTCATGGTAAAATATATACGTATTGGTATGAGAGATAATTTACTAATTAGCATGTCTGTATACGGTTTTACTATGGTGTAATTAGTAAATTTTCTTGTATATTTGTTTGGTGGTTATTTATATTGAAATAAATATAAATTCTTTTGTTTTCTTGATTTTATTGTTATTGTTATGCTGTTAGATGATAGGAAAAAGTCAATAGATGTAATTATTTCATTTTATGCGTATCAGGTAGCATTAAGATTAAAATATTTTTCTATTTTTGATTTCGTAAAGAATTGTTATTTTGGTCAAGTAACTAAAATGTGGCATAGGTTGTGCCAAAAAAACGCCTGTTCGAAAAATTGATTGGTTATTTATTTTAGCAAATTGATAAACTATTATTGACAATCTCGGCATTGTTTGAGAATTCATTAAAACGCCATTAGGTCAGGAGTCCGTTAGCCTACTGTTTGTTTTTTTTAACTTTGCCTGATAATTTGAAAATTTTTTGGATGTTGTTACGTTTTACAGATAGTTTTTGAAAAACGGTGGCGGAAAGGTATCTTAAGCTAAATGATTTCGCAGGACAGTTTGAAGTAGTAAAAGATTTTAAACACGTATGTGAAGTTTTAATCAAAAGAGTGAAAATTAGCAAAACGTTTACGAGTGTACAAAACTTGTTAAATTAACAAAAAAATATAAATGTTTTAGTGAAACAGTCGGTAAAAGCAACGTAAGGAAATTAAAAATCTATATCATTTAAAACAGAAAAAAAAACCTTATTAAAACATCTGTAAAATACAGATTTTAGTTGTTTACTTTATTGCAGATTGGCCAGCTCACAGAGTTTTCTCCGGGTTCTCATATTCTGAGCAGATGAGGTAATAAGTGTTCTATGAAATAAAGATATTTGGATTAAAAGGCTACGGGGTCCAGTCATCTGTTATTGGGCTAGACTAATAATAATACGCTTATGAAACATTTGTAAAAACACTGGGAAAAATTTACGCAAAACTTCATCGACTTTGAGAATGCTACAGAAAAAAACCATTATTTAAATAATAAACGTATGAATATTGGACGAGTGGTAAATATACTTAAATTTAAATGTGAACAAAAATTAAAACCGATTCAAATACCAGGGGTGCGATTCCGATTCAGTGATAAAATGAAATGATAAATTTGACTCGATGTAAACAAAGCAAAAAGGAGAATTCATTATTTTTCGTATTATGCCTACTTTGAAACTTAAATGCTTGAACTTTACAAGAGTACTAAAAGCTGTATTTGTTAACCATTCAATATTTGATCGGTAATTTCAGACATTGCTTTTAGAAATCGAGTTACGACACCTTATCTCCTTACTAATGTTATACCAAAAATGATACATATAGATACATACAAAACATCAGTAAAAAACAGTTGATAAAATCTTCATAGAGTTATTTATACTGATACCCACTTATTCTGCCGTGCTAAGAAAAAAAGTCACATTTTCGTTTTTGAAGTTTTGAGCAATTCCAGTTTTTCTATTTTTGTTTACCATATTTCTTAATATAATGGATATTCGGCTGTTTTAAACAGCAGAAAAAGAGGTATTTGTTTGCAGAATCCAAATATCGACTTTTGGCGTTTGTCACTTTTTTTTCTTAGCACGGCGGTACTGTGCTAATGCAAACAGGCAGTAGGTTCTCTTTTCTTCGGTCAATACAAACAACATTGTGCATTTTTGGTTTAGTTTGCTAGAAACCAAACGAATGATAAAGTATCAAAATGTCTTTGAAGGTTGATCACCGAGGGTGGTGTTTACCCTTTGTATTTACATCTGAGCTCTATCAAAACCAACGTAATCAGCAAAATAACAACAAAACTTTGATTTGGTTGGGTTAGAGAGGGAATGTAAATAGAACCAGGGTAACAAAACCTATTTCAGAAACCAACCTTAACTATGGGTAAATTCAATAATCATAATGATATTTTCCTTGTGTTATTCGATTATTTGTAGTGGACATTAAATTAGATACTTTGGAATTTCTTATTCAAATTCCTGATCAATGCATAAAACTGTTGATTTAAACAGCAATTTTATATATTTACAAAATACATTGCCTCAAAATCTGTATCAGTATAAGTAATTGTTGATACCAATTTAAGTTCTTATATACATATATTATTCTGAGTATTTCCCGGCAGATTATATTGTGTACAGGTGTGATCGGTCGCCACTAACCAGTGTCAAAACAAGTGGGGAGGTATGCTGATCGCTGTTCATTTGTCTATTGTAAGTGAAGCTGTTGACAGTGATCCAACAATAGAGCTTAAATTTGTTAAGGTGAATATCTTCAGAATTTGTTTTACATTATTGCGGCTTATACATCTGAAGTTAATGCGATATAAACTGATTATATATAAAGATTTCCCAACTAAACTTGAATGAAATCGTGCTGATACTTGGTGATTTCAACTTACCGAACGTTGAATGGCTATAGTTGATGAAGGTGTAAATTGTATCATTCTGCACAGTATAACATCGGGTGCTGAATCCATCTGCAAAAATTCTATTTAGTCGTATGCCTCTGTCCAGATAAATAATGTTGTTAACTATAATGAAACATTTCTGGATTTATTTTTCGCCAATTCAACGATGTAAACTATAAATCAATGGAAACAAATTTAAACACATCAGAGTTTTTGTAGTCTAATTCTAATATCATCAATTGTAATTCAATTAATTTTTTTGATTTTAGGTCTTATTTCTAATCAGTTTACTGGGATTCGGGCTTTTCATTGGCGGGCATGAACATTAACCGTGATGTGCAAATATTCTATGACATTTTATTCAATGGCTTCAACAGGTATGTCCCAATTTTTGTTGGAAAGGTTAATCTTAACAATCCTCTGCGGTTTAACAACGACATACTAAATCTTCGAAATCGTAAAAAAATATTATATCGAAGGTCGAAGTTCTCCAAGAGTGCTGATGATAGACTATCATTTTTAGATTTACTGAAACAGTTTGATTGTTTACATTGTACTGCATACAAGAATTTTATTGCTAAGGTTCAAAATAATATGGATAAATAATATAAATCTAAAATCATTCTGTCGTTCAATGACATAACTGAAAATGTTTATAAACGTACTGATGAAGACAATTGTACCAACACGCTTGTATATCCCTCTCCAGATGATATCATTAAATGGATGTGGCCCAGACGGTATTTCTTCAAATTTTCTTAAACAATACTGTAATGAAATGGCTCAGCTTTTGTCAATTTTATTTAATAGTTTACTTTTAAAAGGTCTTTCTCCGGTTGTCTGGAAATCGTCTCATATTGTATCGGTGTTTAAATCAGGAAATAGAAGTGAAGTATCTAACTACAGAAGTAGTTCATTACTGTCGGGAATTCCTAAATTGTTTGAGTCGATTGGTTCTGATTATACTCGTATGTTTTTCGGTCTAAAGTCGCTTATAGTAGATGAACACCAAGGTTTTTTTCCAAGGAGGTTCCTCTGTATCAAACTTAGTAGAATTTATGAAACGTGCAACAGAGGTGATTGAAGGCAGTGTTCAACTTAGTGTTATTTATACCGACTTCGGTAAGGCGTTAGTAGTAATTAAAATTACTTGGTATTAATGATAATTTGATCAAATGGCTTGAATCATATCTTACTGGGCGGATGTAATGTGTCAAAATAACAATAGTTTGTCTGATACAATTTATGTGCATTCTGGGATATCTCATCCCAGAACTTCCACCCATCTTGGTTCGCTTATTTTCATGTTCTTTTTTAATGACATGACGACAAGTATAAAATTTTCCCGTTGTCTTATATGTATATGTGGATGACCTAAAAATATTTTTCCCTATTCGAAGAATAATTTGTTATATTTAAATGTAACAAAGTGGATGCAAGTGGAGTGCAAAATGATGAGTTTTACACTTTCAACATCGCATCTTATTTTAGTTTGCCTGTATCAATTTTTTTCACTCACAGCTCGAATATGTAACATGCGTATTGTGTTACAGTTACAGGGATCACATAATTAGGATCGAGCCAGTAGAAAAATCTTACCTAATTTGGTGGGTTTGACAATCGATTACCGTGGTGGGAAAATATTAGATATTTACCTCCATATGTTGAAAGATGTAATTCCTTGAAAATTTTGCCTTTCGTCTTGAAATTTGTCGTCAACATGTAGAAATCTTCGAACTCGCATACCCTTGAAAATATATTCTCATAGAACCAAGTATGTAAGTGACGAACCTTTGAATTCAATGTCGGAATGTTATAATGAACTGAGTAGTTTTTGTGACTTTATTTTAGTGACCAAATTGTTTTTGTCCCGATATTCTTCCAATTTTTCAGAAAGCATTTCAGAAGAAAAAGATGGTAATACCACAGAATAAAGCACAAATACAATTAATCAGCCAAAAACATTTTTGCCCTTACCTTTTATTTTACGTGTCGAACGAGTCTTATTTCTGGAATTTGCGTCCACTTAACGACAATTTAACATTCACGAATCTTACCTTCGCCAACCCGACGTGAAAAAATTATGTCTACATTTTTTCAAAGAAAAACCTCATTCTGAACTAAGGGCAATAAACCTATACCAGGTTTTATTATTTTCATTTTGCAAAATCTTTCTTTATAGAAGGTATTTAAGGGTCACTGTTCACTTATTTATTTCAAATAATTAGAATATTTTAAGGCTTTTTAAATTTCTTAGAGTAGATTTTCCATTGATTTTGAATTTGAAGTTGCCCAATTATACAAATTATTCAGATTCTATAAAAAGAAACTGAGAGATATAACGTGAAACTTCGTGTTATCGAATCAAACGAGTTTAAATTTAAAATCTTAAAAATAAACGTTTACATGCATACATACGTATACTTTTATCAGATTTTATTATCATAGAACGTGTAAACTTGCAAAACGCGATGCCTACTTTAATGAATTGGCAATTCTTCGATTTGATTAATACTTCGAAAAATTGCAAACTGATAAAAGAAAGCTTTGCTTTTTACGAGTTTACACGTTTACCCATTATCTTATTTTTTAGAAAATCAGTACCCTGCACCCTAATTCTCTAAAAAACAAGATAATGTGTAACGTGAACAAAAAGCTAAAAAGCAAAGCCTACTTTTATGAGTTTGAAATTTTTCGTTATTATTTGAGTAGTAGTAAGATCAAAAAATTGCGGAATCATTCAAGTAAATTTTGCTTTTTAAAAGTTTTCACGTTTACACATTATCTTAATTTTTAGAGAATCAACAGACTGGTGCAATAAGACATGCAAAATTTTGTTTTGAGCAATTTAAAAAATTAAAACGGATGACTAGATGGTAACGAAAAGTTTTTTATCATTTCAAATTATCACTGAGGTAGAATCGCACCCAAGAGCCGTTTGTACCTACTCCGAAAAGCAAAAAAAGGAAAAATCTTCCTGAGAATAGGCTTAATGAAGAACAGTGGAATAGAAAACCAAGACAACTTCTCAATATCCGAAACATTTTGTCAAAAAAGTGTTAACCCGATATAAGGATAAACCAGTTTTCGAGCTAGCTTCCAAAAGCCGTAACCGGAGAAGAAACCATAACCTGGACGAATACCTGTAGGTTCGATTCTGAGTTTATAAATTTGAGTTAATGAGTTTTATAAATTTGTTTCATCCATAATATCTACCAATCAAGTAACGTCTGAAATACCACTGAACTAAATGCAGAATGTTAAATTACATACGCATTTGCAATTCTCTTAGTTGCTATTTACCTTTTGACCTTTTGACGGTTAATAAAAAGAAATCGCGTAACATTCAAAGTTCACTGTCGTTCGGCTCCTAAAAATGTTTAAATTGTGGCAAAAATTTAATAGTGAACAAAATCATTAGTAACTACGGCTTAGCTATAGTAGATGTTCAACCATAAAATAATAAAAATTATAATTTAAAACTCAGCGAGCTCTAAGGAATTATTACTCTGAATAAAGAGGATTTTTTGATAAAAGCCGTAGTAAACTATAATGATTTGTTGAAACAGTATATCGCAGTTACAAAACGCCTCAATAATAACTGGGAAGTACACGATGATCTTAAAAAAATTTCAACTGTTTTTATCAATCATTCAAGTAAGACTTATATTTGATTTAACTTTTAATTTTTAACTATTGCCAAATTTACGTTATTATTATTTACGCTTCGAAATTTCAGCATCCGGAATTTTGTCAGCCACTTCTATAACTGAAGACTCTGAATTACAAATCACACCTTAATCATTACTACCTTGATAAACAAGTTCTCGGAATAACCACCGTGTGGCGCTTCCGTTGTTCCGATTTGACTTCTGTTTTTTTGTTAAGCTGGTACATCTGTTGTTGATATTCCCTCTAAATCTTAGTGTCATAGCTTGACATTTGCAAAAGTTACGTAGTCAAGAGTACATCTATCTCTGTGTGTGTTGGCGATTATTTACAATTTTAGACATGATTTGCGAGGCTGATTCCGAATTCATCAAAAGGATCATTACTGAAGACGAGACGTGGGTTTATGAGTACGACACGCAATCCAGACAACAGGCAAGTTAATGGCGTTCACCAAAAAAAAAAAAAACACGTCATTTTCAGTCAAAAAAGAAGGCAATGCACACGGTTTTCATGGATTACAACGGTGTAGTGAATCATGAATTTTTGCCAGAAGGCCAGACCGTAAACAAATAGTATTATTTTGGCGGTATGGGACGTTTGCGTGATAAGCAATTCGCCGAGTGGGCAGAAAACTCGTGAATTTTGCACCATGATAACGCACCATCGCACAGTACCATCATTATTCGTAATTTTTTGACGAAAAATGCAACAAATACCATCCAACAACTACCAAATGCACCTGGTTTGGCTCCCTGTGACTTCTTTCTTTTCAATCGAGTTAAAAAAAACATTACGGGGAACGCGTTTCATCATCCGAGAGGAAGTAATGGAAAAATCGCCAACACACATAGAGTAGATGTACTCTTGACTACGTAACTTTAGCAAATGTCAAGCTATGACCCTAAGATTTAGGGGGAATATCAACAACAGATGTACCAACTTAACAAAAAAACAGAACTCAAATCGGAACGATGGGAGCGGCACACGGTGGTTATTCCGAGAACTTGTTGATCAAAGTAGTATATTAAAAATATTACTACAGAATTATTACAAGATCAGAAACTAAAGACCAATAACTTTGAAAGTGGAGACGACGAACAGGCCAACTAAAAGAAAAGCTGGCGTTAATTGAACAATTAAAAATATGGGCGTTAAAAGATCGCATCATATTTCATTCGACCTGCAATATAAAATATTAACCAAGAGACAGTAGAACATTATTGGCCACGCCAATCGACGTAAATATTATATTATTATATATACATTTATATCTCTACAAATATTTTGTTAATATATCGTAATTGTGTTATATAAAAATGTCTCAGTTATCCATTCACAACTGATGAATTTCCTTCAATCCGTCTTTAAATATTTATGCATTCTTGATAAATGTGAACAATATTTTATATAGGATGTCCACAATCACAGGCAGCTAAAATTTCATGATTGTATCGATTTAATTCAGAATTTGTCACCCCGTGATTTGTTCTAAATCTATTGACTAAGGCCAGGGACAACTAATGTTGGATCTTCAATTTGATGCTTGTTGACAAACTCTGATTCATTGAAAAGTGCCTTCCAATTGTTAGTGATGTCACAGTTGGTTAAGTCTCCCAGCTCAGCAATTTTTGTCCAAAAAGGTTTTTTAGAATTCAAACTGTTTTCTATTCTTCCATCGATGTCGAAATGAATAGGAAGGTTTACATTTATTGTAATTTTTAAATGTTCTTTGTATAATGATAACTGTCTTCTAAGGTGAGGTGGTTCAATATTGGACTATAACGGCAGCCATGGTAATGGTGTTGTTTTAATTGTACCCGAAATAATTCGCATGCAACTATTGAGTTTTGTATCTACATGATTTGTATGGGCACTATGTTCCCAGACAGGTTAACAATATTTAGCCGTTGAATACACCAGTGAAATTGCTGATATACGTAACGTTTTAGCATTCGCACCCCATCGAGTTCCAGATAGTTTTTGGATAATGTTCACTCTTTTGTTTGTAATTTGTCTTGGAATCCTGCTTCAATATGTATTACCAAAGACAAAACTTGATCAGAACAATTTCTTCCTGCAGCCTTATTCTATAAAAAATAAGATAATGTTTACACGTGATAAACAGTGAACGAAAAGAGAATCGAAAAACAATTTAATGTAATTTTAGTAAAAAATCACAAAGTTTACCCGTTTTCACGTTTACACATTATCTTATTTTTTATAGAATAAGGGTGCTGGACGAAAACCGGCTTGATAATTTGGAATATTTTCATCAAGTGTTGGTGTGTGGTTATAAATAATTTTTTCGAAAATTTTATAGCCGCAATGCACAACAAAGATATCGGTCTATAATTTTCAGGTAGATGATTGTCCTTTCCAAGTTTTAAAATGGCACGAACTTGTGATAAATTCCAAATCGGAGGAATTTGGCCACGATTATAACAATCAGAATAAAATTTCGTCAACCAATTATGGGCGTTTTTTGATAAATTAATAAAAAATTCGGGAAACACCTCATCCACTCCACTAGCTTTTCTTGGTTTTAGATATGTTAGTTAGTACACTATTAGTTTCATCAAAAGATACTGACGAAGCCAATGGATAATCCGTAATTAATTTTTTTGATCTTCTCGATTTATTTTTAAGGTTTCGAATTTAATTTTTGGGTATACGACATTTTGAATTTTTGACCAATCTTGACGCAACATCCTTCGGATGTATTGTTGTAATGTTTACACCATTCTTATTACTAGAATCACCACTTTTCTTTAGTAAATCTTACGCTTTTCTGCTTGAACGTAAAAAATTCATTGTTTCAACTAAATTTATCCATTTCGCAGTACGTTCCTGATTTAATTCATTAATTAATTAATTTGCAATTGCTTTAGATTCGTTCTCATGATACAGCAACCATAATCTTTCACATTCATCGGACCAATTTGGAATGTATGTTCTTCGAAACCCTTTTGGAATAAATCGTTTAGCCGTAGATATTAGGAGTCCCACAGTCCCACAAATCTATTATAATTTTCAACAACCGGAGGAATCCATCTGATGTTCGAATCTATCGCTTTGGCAACCAATTCCCTTTTTTAAAGTTCCATCTCGGTTTCGGCAATGATTTTATTATTGGAATTTTATTCCAACTTCTAGAAAAACACATCGATGTTGACTTCTTGGAAATTTATTACTTATTCTTACAGCAGATAAGACATTGAACGAATTGTCTATTGAAACAAAACATAGATCCGGGTTATATCCTTTGTTCCATATACCAGAATGAAATGTTGATTTATCTTTAGCATCAAATAATAAGTGTAAACGGTTTCTGTTTGCCCAATCAAGTATAAATTCTCCATTCAAATCATCTTGGTTGTAACCCCACAGACAATGATGACTTTTGAAATCGCCCATATAAACTGCGGGATGATTAAATATACTGGTAATGGTGTTGACCAAGAAGAGCCAGGAGGTTTATAAACATTTAAAATTTTCACGTCGTTTAATTTGATAACCAGAATTTTAATATTATTGATGTTTGATTTTAATAAAACGGAACAATCGTCACATAAATCACTTCTTTTAAATGTCGCAATTCCATAATGTTAATGATGACTAGAATCAACGCACGAAAATTCATTTATTAATCCGTAATTCAAAAGTTAAAGATCATCTTTCATTTGGGTTTCCTGTAGTAGCAAAACATCACATTTATTGGTGTGAAGAAATCTTGAGAAATATATAACTTTCGCCTTCGTTAATCCTTCAATATTTAATTGACATATTTTAATAACAGCGCCGACGGTACGACATTGTGGTTGATAATCTTCTTCTTCAACTTCTTCATTATCAATATTTGTTTCACCGGAAGGTTCAGAATTGAACAGGTTCGGTGCATAATCTTCTAATATTTCGTTATCCATAACAGATACCGGTGGACCTGGTTATTAGAACCACATAGGCATTTAAAAAAAAAATATTTAATTTTAAAATTTACACAAATCAAAAAAAAATTACGGAAGAAAATAAATATTCAACCATTTTTTGACAGTTGGCCTACTATTGATGGGCTGCCCATTTTCCATAGTTCAAATAATGAATTTTGGCCAATATTGTGCGCTATTGATGAAATTCCTAATATCCCTATTATAGAAATTTGGGTTTATTTAGGACAATGTTAACCCATTTTGGTGCCTATCCTCAATTTTTTCGTGGATGAATACTTAGCAATTACAAAAACCAGCTTGCTTGTGAATGTATACAAAATCAGTATTAAGATTAAATGTTTTGTTTGTGACACCCCTACCAGAGCATTTATAAAAGGTTTGTTATGAATTATTAGTATAATTTTACACTATTAATATACATTTAACTGATTAGGTGTAGTGGGGTTCAATGCATATCAGGGTTGCATAAGAAGTACATCAATTGGTGAATAAGAAAATAATCGTATGAGCTTTCCTAGAATGAACTGTGAATTTAGGACATGCTGGTTTCCGCAACGGGTCAGATCCTGATCATCATAAGAAATATACACCACTTGAAAAATTTCAGCCGCTGACATACAAAGCATATCAAGTTTGTTCAAAGAGTACAACGGCAGTATGCCTTGAGGCTTGGATTGTATGTAGTTTTTTAAATGGTTAGAATTTAGGACATTTCTATTGTATTGCGGTCCTGTGATTTTAACAGACTATTTACACCTTGTAGTGTATGAACATTTCTTGTATCTTGTTTGTGCTGTTACAATTTGCACTAGTAAATAGTGCTTAAAATACGTTAAAATAGCGAATGAAATTTTTAACGGTTTTATTGAAAAGTAAATACGTGCACAACATATGTCTTTTAACTGTTGATGTTAATAGGTTTGGACACCTGCCCTCGTTCAGTGTTCACCCGTTTGAAAATTTTCTGGGGCATAAGAAAAGCATGCTCCGGACTGGTAACATACCATTGGCTCAATGCGCCAAGCGAATAGTGGAATTATCTAACATTAACATAACGTCATCAGAAAAAATTGCATATCAGATCGTAACAAATGATAATCGGAACAATAAACATCAACTATGAAATTGCAGAAAGATATTTTACAAACTTCAGTTAGAAGATATGGTTATACATTAACAAATCGAAATAAGAAGGATGGTTTATGGCTAAGCAAAATGAAATTGTTAGCCTGATAAATGCCACTTATTTCGAAGAAAAATTATGTATTTATGGCACAAGTTTAAAAAGCAAAAAGATTTTTTTCATCGACCAATAAATTCATCTCGTATTAATATTTTTTCATCAAGTGCGGCGAGCTGAATAATCTTCAACTATTTGACTTAAACAATATTAAGTGCAAATTGCAATTGCAAAATGATTTAGTGTTCTTACCATCAATTCATATACATTAGGATTAGGCCATACATAAAATATTAGCCAAATTGGGAAAATATTTTATTAAGCAAGAAATTAAACGTTTTGCCTGTGTAACATATAAACAACCAATTTATTTCAATATGTATTATAAAAATTAAGCTTTTCAAAAAAATGCATATAAACATAAATTAAAGCAGTTTTTATATCAACCAACTTATTCAGCTAGACCCAGAGCTCACATCTATGTCGCTCTCCTCTCAGATAAAGGAGAACTTCACTGTCAATATTCGTCGGGTTTTCGTTTTCTTTGTGTGGTAAAATTTCTTTTGATTTCTGAGGTTTTACTTCGCTTTTTCTAAAAACATATTTTGTATTTAACATATTTCCTATTTAGTTCCCAAATTAACACAATTTTCGCACAAAACTACCGCCATTCCCAATTAGGAACTCTTTAAAAAGCAAATAACAAAATTCTTTAATAGTATTTCCTTTCATACGTATATTAAACACAATCCCTATACGCGAATTTTATGAATCCCTAAATGATAATGTTTGTTCACAAGATACTGTTAAAGTTAGCCGAAAGTTGTCAGCCGAAAGTTGCCAGCCGAAAATGAAAAGTCGATAAAAGCAGATTGTGTTAGTCCAACCGAAAGTTTAAAAAATGGTAATGCAGATTGTCTAATCCCAACCGAAAGTAAAAAGTTGATAATGCAGATTATGATATTAACATTCCAGCCGAAAATAAACAATTTTCTACATGGATTTAAATAAAAAAATTTGTAAATAAATTTACGTGTAAAACTTTGTTTCGTAGAAAATAACGGAAAATCAGAAGAATATACAAAATTGGAATAAAATCAGCCTCTAGAGTATATATCTAAAATTGAATCGTTTTTAAGTGATTTGTCAATAGCTATCGAATGAAAATTCTGTTCAAGTTTCCCGTGGGAAATCTCGGAAAATTCGATTTTCCAAAAATTATTAGAAAATTTGTATAAAATCAGCATCTAGCGTGTTATGTCTGGAGATGAATTGCATTGATGTGACTTGTCAATAGCTATCGCAGGAAAAAAATTCAGCTTAAGTATCCTGTGGGAAATCTCGGAAAACTAGATTTTCAAAAAATTATTAGAAAATTTGTATAAAATCAGCCGTGGGAAATTTGAACTGAATTTTTTTCCTACGATAGCTATTGACAAATCAGTCAAATGCAATCCATCTCCAGACATAACACTCTAGAGGCTGATTTTATACAAATTTTCTAATAATTTTTGGAAAATCGAATTTTCCGAGATTTCTTACGGGAAACTTGAAATGAATTTTTTACCTACGATAGCTATTGACAAGTCACATCAATGCAATCATTCTCCAGACACAACACTCTAGAGGCTGATTTTATACAAATTTTGTAAAAAAATTTGGAAAATCGAATTTTCCGAGATTTCCCACGGGAAACTTGGACTGAATTTTTTTCCTGCGATAGCTATTGACAAGTCACATCAATGCAATTTATTTCCAGACATAACACTCTAGAGGCTCATCTTATTCATCCATTTCTTACTTTCGGCCGGTAACGTTTTTGAATTTTCGGAGATTTCCCACGGGAAACTTGAACTGAATTTCTTTTCTGCGATAGCTATTAAAAAGTCACATCAATGTAATTTATCTCCAGATATAACACTCTAAAGGCTGATTTTATACAAATTTTGTAAAAAATTTTGGAAAATCGAATTTTCCGAAATTTTTTACAGGAAACTTGAACTGAATATTTTTCCTGCAATAGCTAATGACAAGTCACATCAATGCAATCCATCTCCAGATATAACACTCTAGAGGCTGATCTTATTCATCCATTTTTACTTTCGGCTGGTAACATTTTTGAATTTTCGGAGATTTCCCACGTGAGACTTGAACTGAATTTTTTACCTGCGATAGCTATTGACAAGTCACATCAATGCAATCATTATCCAGACATAATACTCAAGAGGTTGATTTTATACAAATTTTGTAAAAAAATTTGGAAAATCGAATTTTCCGAGATTTCCCACGGAAAACTTGAACTGAATTTTTTTCCTGCGATAGCTATTGAGTAATCACATCAATTGAATCCTCCTCTAGATATAACTCTCCAGAGGCTGATTTAGTACAAATTTTCTAATAATATTTGGAAAATCGAATTTTCCGAGATTTCCCACGGGATACTTAAGCTGAATTTTTTCCTGCGATAGCTATTGACAAGTCACATCAATACAATCCATCTCCAGACATAACACTTTAGAGGCTGACTTTATTCATCCATTTCTTACTTTCGGCTGGAAACTTTTTTGAATTTTCCGAGATTTCCCACGGGAAACTTGAAATGAATTTTTTTCTTGCGACAGCTATTGACAATTCACATCAATGCAACCCATCTCCGGACATAACACTCGAGAGGCTGATTTCTTTTATCCATTTCTTACTTTCGGCTGGAAACGTTTTTGAATTTTCGGAGATTTCCCACGGGAAACTTAAACTGATTTTATTCCCTGCGATAGCTTTTGACAAGTCACATCAATGCAATTTATCTCCAGACATAACACTCTAGAGGCTGATTTTATACAAATTTTGTAAAAAAATTTGGAAAATCGAATTTTCCGAGATTTCCCACGGGAAACTTGAACTGAATTTTTTCCCTGCGATAGCTAATGACATGTCACATCAATACAATCCATCTCCAGACATAACACTCTAGAGGCTGATTTTATTCATCCATTTCTTTCTTTCGGCTGGAAACTTTTTTGAATTTTCCGAGATTTCCCACGGGAAACTTGAACTGAATTTCTTTCCAGCGATATCTATTGACAAATCATATCAATGCTATCCATCTCCAGACATAACACTCTAGTGGCTGATTTTAGACAAATTTTCTAATAATTTTTGGAAAATCGAATTTTCCAAGATTTCTCACGGGAAACTTGAACTGAATTTTCTTCCTGCTATAGCTTTTGATAAGTCACATCAATGCAATCCATCTCCAGACATAACACTCTAGAGGCTGATTTATTTTCGGCTGGAATGTCAATAACATATTCTGCATTATCGACTTTTCACTTTCGGCTGGAAACTTTCGGCTAACTTTAACAGGGTACTAAATTGTAATATTTATGTCCGACATATTTGTCGCATCGCAAAAATTGGCATATTAAAAAACACTATTTTATAGTTTATGTTTTTATTCGTTTGTCTTACGCTCAACAAGCTAATGAATCTATATTTTATCAACTCACAGATGAGGAATCTTTTTAAAATTATATCCAACATTCACTTTTCCGTGGCTTTTAATTGTAAAATTGTATTTATATCAATTAGGTAATAATTTTAAGGGATAGTTGAGTTTTTCGAGCTACAACTGTAATATTCACTGACAAAATGCTATTTCCCATAAAATTTCACTTTATAATGCTTCTATTTTCGTACTAAAAAAATCATGTTGTGAAATTTGATATGTTATAATTAAAATTCTAAGTTCATTATATTTTGTAGCAACTTAATGTTCATGTAATAACATAATGTCATTTGCGTCATAATATTTGTTAAAAGGAAAGTATTTTCGATTTGTCAAGCACAATTCTCACTTTGCGATTCGCCACTTCTTTAACTGGGAAGACACATTGTTGACACTGCTGAGTAACGCATGTTCCCAAATATCAATCCATTTTGACACTGCCACGTCGCCACGTCTAAAACTCTTATTAAAATGCTACTTGGGTGATATTGGTTGTATGTCAAACATTATACCATTTTACTAAAGATTTAGCATATTTGGAATAAGTTGTACAAAAATATTCATAGTGTTGACACAATAAAAATGAAGTACTGCAAAGATTAATGATATTATTTATTACTGATGTTTATCTAGGAAAAAGCAGCGGTTGAAGCTCATAGAATTTTTGTGGAAATCTGATCGTACTTGCAATCAGGTTAACCGAGAAAATTCAAAACAGACGATTTGCGAGCATTATAGGATGAAAATAACACACAAACTGGGAGCCAAATTGCATTAGCAAATGTTACATAAATTGCTGTTATTAAATGCTTACATAAAATGGGAAAAGATTTAAAAGGAAGGAAAATGAATTCAACATGAGCCGAAAAAAATGACATCGAAAAAGAAAGAAGGCATTGTGCTGTGTATTTGGTGGGATGAAATAGGTGGTATTCATTATGAGCTCTTGAAACCAAGTGAAACTTTGGACGGTCAAGTTATTAATCCGTGCATTAAACTAAAACTAAAAGCAGTTGCCAGCTATTAAAATATGTTAAATGGAACTCATAGTAATTAGTATTGATTGGACGCATTTAGCATACGTAGACTCTCCCGAAATATGACCTTCGTAAAGTTATTCTATCCACGAAAACTAAAAAAGTAGCATATGGTAATACCTGACTATCATGACAATTTATTTAGCTTTAGTATGAAAAAAAAAATAAATAAATAATAATTAGTTGAAATAGTAAAAGAACGACAAATAAAATAATGGAGGTGTGGCCAACACACGACTTTCTTTTACGAAAAGAGAATTTTGAGAAATTAAATTTTTTTTTAATTTTTTTTTTTAATTTATGGAAACATATTGTATTAAGTAGTTTTTTGTAAACCTTATATTTTTTTAAGATATTTTCGCATAATAAATTTTGTGGACTAAGGGAGTGGCCACTTCCGGTTAGCTGATTTGGAGTAAAATTCAATGGGACCTCCCAATTTATCAGAAAAGCTTAAATCTGAAGTTTCAGTCCGATTCGTTAAACCATTTGGGTTGTAGGGAGGACAAAGGCTGACAGACTAAGAGACAGACATCATTTCGAAACCCACTTTGTCGGACTCGGAGGACCTCAAAACAGATAAATCTTTAAAAATCTCAATGTCCAAAATTTTCTTGATTACTATACTTTATTTTACTACAGTAAAACAAAGTAAAAGAGCATAAACGGCAGATACTAGAAAATTAGTAAACATAGAAATTAATACCATTTTTATATTTCATGTCATGTCACAAATCAAAATTTTGTAAAAACCAGATCTATTATTAATTAATTATACTGTATTTCGCTCTCAGCCCAGAAAAATATTGCTGTGAAGAATCAATTTTTTCATTGACCAGTTCAAATTATAAAATTAGACAGAGGTTGGTTTAATGTACTTGTTGAAAAGTCCTTATAATTTCTATATAACGGTGATTAGTGGTGTAATCCCTCGAAATCATAAAATAATTGTTGGCCGGCTCAAAAGATAATGAAATTGGATAAAGTTATCGGATTTATGGTAAATTTTGTTGAATTTTTCCATATCACCGAGATGAACAAATCACCGACAAACACAAATTCTAGAAAGTTTACAACTATTGCATTAAACTATGCTCTATCAAATTTCACAATCACCAGATACGGAAAACAAATAATTTCTGTTCTCAAGGGGCTATATCAAAGATCACCGACATATAAAACTTCTAAAAAATATTAAACAAACGTATTAAACCATCTTCTATCTCGTGCTTAATTCATCTGAGCCGGCCAACAAATATTTTTTTGATTTCAAGGGACTATATAAAACCACTCGAATTAGATTACAATAAATACGTTAAATCATCCTCTATCGTATGATGTATTCATCCGGGCCGGTGATCAAATGTTTGTTGACTTCAATGGAGTCTATCATAGCCCACCGGTATACAAAAATTTTAGAAGTTTACGACAAATTCATTAAACCATTAAACCTTGCAATTATCTTAAATCTCATGTCGTTTATATTGCTGTTCGCAGAACACAGTAGCACATAATTTATTTTCCTACTGGCTAAACGTCATGATTTGTGGAGTAATTTTTCCAGAAAGATTTCTGTTGAAAAATTTCTGTTTGAATTACAAATCTGTCACGATAGCAAACTTTTTCGGGGCGGAACGCAAAACTATATAAGAATTAAGGAACTATCATGATATGAATTTACATAGTATCATGACATCTTATAGTTTTTAGGGATATAATTTTGGTCACGATAGTACTATATAGTGTGACCATCACATTTTTCGGTGATGAAAATTGGGCAAACTTCGCATACATTGAAATATGTCAGTAATTCAGTAAAAAAAAATGTTGTGGCTACTTATTTTAGTGAGACTAAACATTATATATTTTACATTTCCGAAGATACTTCTCCGTGCCCTTAGACTCTACGTATGCTGGATCTAAAAAAAAAATCAAAATACAGATTGTATAATACTTACGAATGGTTTGTGTAAAAGCTAAATTAAGAGCTACACAAAAATACATCTATGATGTTTTAAAACTACCAAATGCCAAAAGGTAATAAGTCGGTTTTGCACGATAATTATCAACAAAAATAAGACTAATGTTTCTTAAGTGGTTATTCTATTTTATTGGACGGTGGTTCTCTATAGAATCGTTTTGAGAATCAAGTTCAGTGTATTTTATCCGAATAAAATGGACTTTACTTTTGGTTTAAGTTTGTTTTATTTTTCACAAATTTCTTTTTAATCTAAGAAATTAATGTTATTGAAGAACGCAAAAATAAACAGCGATCTTGTTTGTTCAAAATAACAAAAAATTAGAAAATTACTGCATCTCTCAATCGCACGCTTGCGAAAACGAGATCTAAGGTGACGGAAATTATTTTCGTTTGAATAATAAAGACACACATATAACAAAAATCATTCGCCAACCATGAGCCATGCGTGTATATGCGATTGCGAGATCCACCAATTGAAGTAAAGAAAGAGCTACAATACAACGTTTGATTAAACGAGAAATTGAACGAAATTACACAAAATTAATCAAGCAGGTGAGTGGTCTGAATATACGTTGTGCAAATCTAGGTCAATATTTGCCTTATACCATGTAGAGTTGACCGTGAGCGACAAATTAGTAATACATTTCCCACACCCATATTTAAATTTTAAAACAAGCGAAATCAAACAAATTTTTCTGAAACATTTCCTTAACTTCTAATTTATTTGTCGAGCCAGCCGATCGATAGCTTTTATTTACATAAATCTAATATTCGTTAGAATAAGTGGCGTTTGGAGACATTGTTCTAAGTGAAACGAGTAAACTTTAAAGATTCATTTAGCTGATGAAAAAATGACATAAATTCTTCAGAAAAAAAAAAAAAAAAATATTTTGTTTAATGATGTTACAATTGAACGCCTGGCCGCTACCTATTAAGAGACACCAACAAGTATTTTTAATCCGTAAATTGATTAAATACCTTTAGAAAATTTTTTAAAGCTGATGCTTGTAATATTTTACCTTCACAAATTATTTTCATGTTGCAACCGAAATCAGCAATGCCAACACAAGTTTTTTTTAAATTCTCCAATTGCTACCAGTGTTGTTAAATTAGTTCATTATTGAGTGGAAGTTTTCTACTAGATCACAATAAGTACCCACATTAAAATATTTTTAGTATATCGTTTGATATCGCCAAACCATTTTTATATTTATTATGTCAATAAACCCAACAATCTCCCAATGTTACCACTGTGATCAACCGGAAAATTAGATGACACGTTACAAAAAGAAGTAAAAAAAAAGTACAAGTTGTCTGATTCATATCAACCACACCGAGTAACCCATCAAAAACAATAATCATAAAAAAGCACAATAAATTTATGTCATTTAATATAGAAAGTTATATCCGCGAAGCTTTTTAATAGAAAACAAAAACAAAAAAAATCATAAATTTCCGCTTTTCTTTTGCTTTTGTTTTTCTGCTTTCTTTTTTCTTTTTTACTGCCATAAATAAAATAATCTAAAATTTTCACCACATTAATTTACTTTACAATCTACAGTTTATTTCTTATTTTTTTAGAAAATACAAAATAAAATGTATACTGTACTCATATACAAACATACTATATATAACAATAATGATAATAAATTCAAAGTTACAACATAAGAAAAGAAAATGTTTGATAAAAATAGAAATAATTTTCCTTATATTCTTTTATTTTTTTGGATTTTGTTTTTTTTTTAAATAAAAATTAATTTCCTGTTTAAGGAATGATAACTTGTGGGGTTTTTTGTTTTTTATCAAAATGTAAAATGCTATCATTGTTTTTAGTTTAGTAAGTAGTATGGGTGTAGATAAAAATTCATTAAGATTTCTTTATAATTGAATTTTATTGATTTTCTATTAAAAAAAATTTCGAAGTTGTTTTATTTGTTTAGTTTGTTACGATTGATAGCTTTTTTGTTACAAGGACATTTGTACTAAAACAAAGGTTAATTTATTAGCACGGTGACACATGTATTATACAGGAAAGCTGAATAAGTATCTGAAATATATTTTTTCCTGTTTCGGGAAAGAGAGAAAAAATAAAAAAGAATTGTATGCGCGTTTTCCCCTTCGTTGTACAACAAAAAAAAACAAAAATTAACATTTTATTTTATTTAGCCTAGACACAGAACATGAGTGAATGCCATCTATCTTGTTTTGTAAACAAACTTTATTTATTTAGTTGATAACATTTTTACTCAGATGGCAGTGCAATTTGCAAAAGGAATTTAATGTGGTAAATCAATTCGAATGGTTTGTGTTTTTGAATGTAGAGCTTTATTATATACTTTTATATTTAACGTTTAGTTTTAAAAGTTTTGGACTATGTTTTATAGATGGGGCCATATATTGAATTTTGTATTATTTTATTAAATTTTGTAATCTTTTTGGATAAATTGCTAAAAATATTTTCGTATTTGCTTGCCTGTTTGGAACGATTCACACCAAGCACAACATAACAGGTAGAGTAAACAATTTTGATAAAATTATTCAATACAAATTATTTATATCTTAAAAATGTTGTCTATTTATAAGACCAGTGTGATGTTTACAGTCAAAATAAATATAATTAAGCACAAAAACTTAAAGAATTTCATTTCTATCTAATTTTCGCGTTTAATTAATTTAATTGGAAAAATCACAATAGTCTTATAAATAGACAAAAATTTTGGATATCATTGTTTGTTACGTTATAATTTTACAAACATTTTTTACCCACATTCGTTATTCACGCTTAGTATTTTATAGGCATAGCTAGTCGGGCTTGGTATAGTCCCTTTCAGCGTTTCCTTATTTCCCATCAAATGTCGGCAAAATTATTGATTTTGCAACTGGTTTGAAAGGTATTAATGGCTTATGTGACAAATTATTGAAAGAGGTAGCTTTCTGTTTTGCTAATGGTAAATAATTGAATCCGTTAAATAGTGTTTGGATTTAAGTGGGCTGACTACAGTCTAAATTGGGGTATATAACGTAGCCTAAATTAGTACTTGGAATTCTTAATATTTGTTTCAAAATAATTTGTTTATCTAGAAAATTTTAAATCTTTTGGTAATGTTATTTGTTTGTTTGTTGTTGTTTCTCCAAATTATCTTACATTGTTATATCTTATGTGTGTATTTGGGTGAATTCGATTTTCTTGACGATTTAATGTCATTGGGAGTGGTCAGTGGTACCTGACGCCAGGGTCAGAATTACATAAAGAAACTCAAGGCATGGAAATACAAATGTTGACTTTCTAATTGTCGCTATATAGTATATTGAAGAACAGAAAAGGGAAAAGTAGCATAAGAACGAAGATATAGAATTTGTCGATTTCTGCATCCAAGACACGGTAAATAAAAACATATAATTTAAGGCTGGTTCATCATTGCCAATATTTAGAACTCCTATGCACAAAAATTAACTAGCGCGGGTTATGTTTAAAACACTGCCTAACAGCATATTAAAAATTAGGCCATAAGTGGTTTTTATAAATCGGGCAGTTTTAGAAACATATTAGACCTAGGATTATTATAATTCTTGTGTCTCTCTAGTTGATATTCAGCAGAAGTCAAAACTATTCTCGATCACTATACTGTATGTGCTTAGCAAGCTGGTATTTTACTAGCAGAATTTAGTGGTGACCCGCGAAAAATTATAAACTTAAAAATTTAGAATTAAGAAAACTTAAAAATGCGGTACATTGCTTTTCTGTATTATCGCCTAGCGAAAAATTACCGTCACTTAAGTGGTTTAACGAAGCTTTGTTAAATTAGACCTGTCACTTAAGAAAAATCAAGAATGCGCAATTTTGCGTTCAAACTTAAGAGATAAATGTCAAATCCAAATAAATGTTTGATGCCGTAGATGCAAAGATTTTTATTTCATGCGATTTTGAAATTTAAATTTCATTTTAATAGGTTTTACCGTGGTATTAATTTATTTGATAATTTAGCAACATTTAAAAAAAAATCAAATGTTGATAAATAATGCAATCGTTCCACTAAAATTCTTAAGTTTATCAAAAAAAAATTAAGAAAAATTAGTGTCGTTAAAATTTTTAAGTTCATAATTTTTCGCTGGTCGAGCCTTAATTCCACATTAAGTGAAAAGGAAAAACCCTCTGATTTGCTAGAAACAGCTGAGTCAATTATCATAATTTTCTAGCTGCTTCAAAAGCAACCCCGTAAGAATTACTATACCGCTATTCAGGTATGGGACAAGTACGGTATTTATAATAAAACAACTTAAGTTATTTTTAAATAATTTTAATTGAAAAAATTTTTTCCTTATAGTAACAATATTTAAAAAAAATTTTTTTAGAAGATCGATTTCGGATTGACTTCGGTACCTTTTTAACAACTATTCTAAAAAAGAACCGAAGAAGGCGTCAATCCGAAATCGATCTTCTAAAAAAAAATTTTTTTAAAATATTGTTACAATAAGGAAACATTTTTTTCAATTAAAATTATTAAAAAATAACTTAAGTTGTTTTATTATAAATTTATAAGTGACAAAATATACACAAGCAAAATGGATATACACCATTATAACTCAAGTACGGTATACTAATTAACGTAGGCCAACTATTAGTTTTACTGTGCTTATACAAATATAGCAATTTCTATAGCTCCAGTTTTATTGAACTGTTTAGCTTTACACAAACTCAATAATGAGAAAAGCTGCATATTATATTTTAATTGGGGTTGGGTGGGAAATGTTTACGAACGACACAGTTCAAAATCTCAAAAGATAGTTCAAATTCAGAAAGTTCGAATTCAAAACCACAAATTTATCTTATTTCTTGAATTCAATTTTTTTATTAGATCCGCATTATCATGACTCAGGTGACATCTGATTTATCTCTTAAAACAAGAGTCAAGCTTTATGTATTTAGAAATTATTTCTTAAAAATCGCTAAATTGGACCCAAGGGAAGCGAAGGAAAACTATTAGGTCTCTATGGTTTAAAATATGCTTTACCTGGGAGTAGATTCTGATCAAGTGACAAATGATACTTGTAAATGACATTTCTTTGTGACTTATCCCTCTAAACTTGGCGAAACATAAACGTAACGTAAGCGAACGCATTTATATATGAAAGAGTTTGCAAACGTAACACATTGGCGATATTAGTTAACAATAATATTTTATTATGATTTAAAATAAATTAATGTATTTATGTATTTTTATATCACCCGTAAAATTTCATTATCACAAATTATGGTGTTATTAATTAAATTAAAATTATTTTTAATAAATATTTCAATAAATTATAAATCTATTATATCAGTTATATATTTTCTGATATTATCATTATCACAAATAGTAATTCAAATAAAGGTAATAAGGATTTAAAGTTCTACCCCAATTAACCTTTATTTATTTATCTAAATTAATTATTATTATAATACATATATATTCATAAAATATCCCATAATAAATTTATTTGTTTGATTTCCGGTAGGGATCCTTCGCGTATTGGAACCACTTTTTAATAAGGTTTATTATTTCGTGGCTCCTAGCAGTAGGAAATTTCTCATGTGATGCTTCTGAAATACATAGTTAATTTTTTTAGTAAGTCTTAAATTATTTCATTACCATAATCATATTTACCTTTGATTAAATTCATAATGTTATAGGATTTGACCGCTATATTTGAGTTCTGGCCAAACCAGGAAAAGCTCTGCGCAACTTCGTTTGTAACAATAGCATTCAAGCATGCTCGAACATACTTATCTAAGCTCTGGTCATTAATTTTTTTTAAATATTTTTATCTAAAATTATAATAATTTTTTATTAATTGTAGTACATACATATAAACAAATATTCGTAATAAAATAGTTAGTCTTACCAAAGCCTGCTCGTATTCCTCATTTTTGCTTTGTTCTTCAATTTCTTGGAACTGCTTCACGCTTGCTGCAGGAAGATTTAAATCTACTAGGAGCCCGGAAGTTGTGTTTCCTTGATTTAAATTATTTTGTTGCTCGCAGTGTTCGCCAGAATAAGCTGTTCGTTGCTTTCACATTTTGTGCAAGATACTACATTTCTTGTTGTGGTACCTGATTGATTTGCCGACTGCTGTTTATTTTTTTCGCTTGTGATAGTGCTGGTTATACCTTGTGGACCATCTTGAGACATTGCTGATTTTTGTGCATCGCTTGTATTTATAATATTATTGTAATTAAATCTTTTAGCTGCAACTACGTTTGAGGAACTGTTCTCACAATTACATGGTTGATATTTATTTTGTTGAACATTTTGAGATGCTTTTTATTTTTGTGTAGCACTTGGATTTATTAGACTGTAATTAAATTTTCTTTCAGCTGCCACTACATTTGAGGAACTTTCTCTACCATTATTTGTATGAAATATATGGAGCTTTTCATACAAGGGCTTCTGGGTGCTGGTTGCTGGCGGGCCATTAGTTTTCAGAAATTCAAAATGATAGTTTTCACTATCATCCTCGCCGAAATCTTCGGTGTATAGACAATTCATTGAATTATTCATTTCCTAAATTAAGAAAGAAAGAGTTTTTATTTATTATTTTAATATTATTATTTTAATATTGTTATTTTATTATTACTATTAATATTATTATTTTTATTATTATTATTCAATTTATCTTTTAATCTCGTTGGTTGTAAGGTGTTTAACATCAAATCTTTAACACATATAAAGGCAGCGGAATATAAATTAGTCCAATTTCTGAAATTAGCTTCACAATTTTTGTTTTGACGTGATCTATATTGAATATTTTTAATTCATCATTAAATTGTTCTTTGTTGGTATAAAAAATTAAAATATTGGATGATATTATTGGATACTGGAAAAAGCTAGTCAAGTTTATCACAAAATATCCCTTTATCATTTCATTGCTAATCGACTGAATTTTAAATATATATAGTATTATCGTGGATTAAGCATTAATTATTCGGATATGACAACGAAAGCGAAAATATTGGGCTGTACCTTAACGGCTCAGTCGTAGATTTTGAATAAAATTGCTTTTCCCTGGTTCTATTAATAATTTGTTGAATGGGAAATGATCCCTTTTTCACCATTTTTTTGAAATTTTGCATTTCATTTTCAAATATGAAAGCGCTGTAGCCATCTAAATGTCCAAACATTTTCACATCTGCTGGTAAATGTAGTAAACTGTGTACGTTGTGCGACACGTTTTCTTTTCTTCACCATATAATGTAGAAAATTGTTGAACAAATTCTTTAATTAATTCGTCAGCACATTGGTTATTTTTAAAACAATCATCTGGATGGCTTAATATTCTAACTGCACAAACCAACAACAAAAAATGATTGTAATATTTGTCTTCAACAATATTTTTTAACGCCACAAATCCTGTGTAACAAAGGAACATTCGGAATTCGGTTACTTTCCAATATTCAATTTCAAGTAGAGTAATTTCGAAAACTCGGATGGCATGCATTTTTTAAGATTTTTGAGATGCTCATTTATTGCTATAATTGCATTTTTCTTTAATGAAAAATTCTGCTTTCTTTGCTTTATTAGTATATTAAGAATTTGTTTCATAACACCTAGTAAAACATAATGCATGTAATCTATTGGAAATCCGGAAACACAGCCAAAGTTTAAATTATCAAGGATCATGTTACGGCGAACGTGGTGATTTTGGTCAGTTTTTTCGCGGAAATTTTCATCCGTACGAAGACAATAATCGTTTATTGTTGGACTTTATGCCGCAAATAAATCCCTTTAACTGTACATTTTGTACAACAACTGTAGCCAGAATGTGATTTCACGCCTAATAAAATAATACATACATTTTTTAATCAGAGGTGTTACAACTTACAAAAAACTAAATTATATTTGTACAATTTTACATAAATTTATATATGGAGTTAACTTACCTAAAATAAATGAACGTGCTGGAGCATCGCAAATAAATCATCTCAATTCTACCTGGATTTTTCTTTGTTGAAACGTGATACCGTCGTCGTTCAGGTCTTGAACTTCCTCAACAAGAGCTTTTAAGAAGACATTGGCACAAAATGGTTTTTTCTAACCATGAAATATTCCTATTAGAAATATTTCTTTCAATGAAACTATGTTTCCTAAAATTGGCCATAGTTGGTTCGTTGAACTCTTTGTCAATGGTAAACCATCAATTCCTATATCAACATGTAGTATATTTTTTTCACAATTCCTTCAAAAACTCTTCAACATATTTCCGTAAACCAATATGTGAATAAAATCCTTCACCCATTGGAACAATACGTGAGTTCAATTCTTGCGGCGTTTTCTTTAATATTCTGATGTTCTTTGGCAAATTTGGATGATATTGTCGTGAAATTTGCAGCAAACCATTACCTGCGGCCTCTGTGATTTTAAAATCAACAAACCATTTTGCAACATCATTAGCGATGTTTAAATTTTGAAAATCATCCAACTCGTCAGACACGTTCGTATTTGTAAAATTCTATGCACAATCATTTTCACTCGAATCACCACTTGATTCAATATAATCGGAGCACATAATATTTAGTTCCGGGTAGGCATTTTCAATATGCTGTACTCGACCTGTTTGTGTGGTTGTGGTATAAGCACAAATATTTTAAACTTCGCGTCTGATGTGATAATACGCTTTATTATCCATGTCTTAAAATTTATAATTATCTAAGTATATACGAAATAATGATACTTACTAAACTAATAACTAATGTATCCAAAATACTTAACAACTAAATTTAAAGTTAATGTTTTAAAAGAAAAAAAAGTTTAATCACCACAACAATACTACATAAACCACTTTAAAAATCGTCTATCACCCAAAATTATTTCTAAAATAAAATCGTCAAACGTCTATTAAAAATTAAAAAAAAATCGTCCATCACTTTAATTCACTACATAAATTAATCTTATTATAAGTTTAAAATTAAAAAAACAGATAAAGGAGAAAAAACATACATATGAATCACATCAAATGAAAACCTAAAATGGCTACTCTAAATAAAAAAAAATACGATATACTTTGAATAAATATATATTCGTATAAAAAATATGTACTTGAGTAGTGTGACGTGTGAGTGCGGTTCATAAAAAACACGTCTCGTAAACCGTACGTTTCTACTTCACTTTTTTCTTTTGAGGATTGAATGATTGTATACAAGTACTTATAAGTACTATAAAAAACGATTCCAATCAAGAGGCCTTTCCAAAATGAAACAGAAATACTGTGCAAAATTGAAGAAAATTGCCTTTGGTTTTTTATGTTGTTTAAAGCCTGGTTTCCATTATGATACTTTTACTGACAGTATTTTTTACTGAATAAACATAAACATCGAAAATTTCATTGAATTGACACAGATCATTCTTTGTTTTTAATTTTTTTTGAAAAATTGCTTTGAAAAATTGAAATATTTTTCCAGTACTGAAAAAATATACTTCGCTTCATATATTTTTCAGTAAATTTTGTCAGTATACTATAAAAAATGTCAGTATACTATAATAATTTTGTCAGTACTGTGAAACTGAAAAAGTTTTTTTTTTCTCTCACACAGCACGCGAATATATATTTTTATCCCGTTTTGTTTATACTGTCAGTAAATATTTCATAGTGGAAATCAGGCTTTAATAAAAATACGAATTAGTGCAACACGAATTCATGAAAACGAAAAGAAAACCGCGTTTAATTTTTTCTGTAAAATTTCAAAAATTATTTTTTTTACAAATATTCGAATGCTTGGTAAATTATCGTTGGTACGTACAACAGTAGGTCCCGCAGCTCCAGGTATTTATTGACGCCACTGCTGCCGTCCCTAAACCTCTGTTTTGCTGAATTTATTTTGTAATAATTTGCGTAATTAAAGACCTAGAAGGTCCCTTGGCATTGGGCCTATTTGTGCAATTTGGAGAGGATATTGATTTTTTTATAAATCATAAATTTATTAGTGTGTGCGCGCGGGCTAATCCAAACGAATAGTTTTTTTCTTAGGTTGATAACAGCCTAACAGATATCTATTGTAAGTTTCTTGTCAATATCTTAATAAGAATTATCGTAATTAACGAGCAACGCTTGTTTACTTTGGGAATTTTCTGTTCCGAAATGTTAAAAATGTGGAAAACGGCTCTTGGTGACGAAGCACTATCCAGAGTGAGTGTTTTTGGTTAGTATAAGTTGTTCAAACGAGATGCAGAATGCTTTGAAAACGATGAACGTCCTTGTCGTCCGTCGACGTGAACAGATGAATACCGCATCAAGGAAGACAAGAATTTGGTGTTCAAAAATTTTCCACAGACAGTGCTTGGTTGAGAATTTTTGGGCAGACCACTCTTGCTTTTTGTATCACAATAATGTGCCATCTCACACTAAATTGGTTGTAATGTCAATATTTGTCTAAAAATTCGACTCGTGTCGATCCGCAACCACACTTTTTGTCTGATTTAATATCGACTGACTTCCTGAAAATTCCTGAGACTCAAAAAACTGCTCGGGGGACATCGTTTTACGTTTTGACGGCCACTCGTGAAATCGACTTGAGCAACTGTGTTAAAGATTGGAAAAAGTGTTGGTGTAAGTGTATTCTAACCGAAGGGAATTACTTTGAAGGAGATGAAATAAATTTAAAGAATAATAAACATAACATAACCTAATATAATTGTAAATACAGGGTTACATAGCAGATATTCTATCGAATTTCAGCCTATATCGAATTTCAATCTATTGAATTTCGTTTTATTGAATTCGCCAATCTATCGAATTTACATATGCCGTATTACCATTTTATAAAATTTGTCCATTTATCGTGCTTCATTATTTTAAAGTATCCAATTTCATTCTGTCGAATTTTGACCTACAAAAATGTATCCATCCATATAAATTTTAATTTAAAAAATTTCATTTTATGTAATTTCCACCTATCGAAATTTAATTCGAAATTTTATCGAGTTTCAGATTATCGATCTGCATTCTGCCGAATATCGATCTGTAAAATATCGATTTATCCAATTTAAGTCCGTCCAATTCAATGAGCTATCGACTTGAATCTAAGAAATTCCATATTATGCTATTTCCAACTATAAAATTTCAATTTATCAAACTTGCCAGTCTATCGAAATTCAATCATTTACACTGGGAACACATCAATTGAACTAATACCAAAATGTCACGAACGAATTGCAGAACGAAAATTTCAAATGTGGAATTATTTCGTTTTAAATTGTTTTAGTCGAGAATATCTATTTTGAATAAGAAAATGTAACATAATAAAATGCATAGTAATTTAAAGCAATTTGATAATGAAGACTGATAGCAATCTTAGAAAGATAATCTTATTGACAATTATTTCTCTCTGCTACGCTCCCACATTTTTTTTTGTGATACGCGTGTATGTTTGATGAGCGAATTAATAAACCAAAGTAAACGTAAAAAATCAAAAGTATGAAGCTTGTGTGCTAAACATTATAGTTTTTAACGTACCATGGTAATACTTTGGGGAAGTGCTTACTAGAGCTTGGCTCCCGAGAATTCCCGGGATGGAATGGTCGGGAATTTAAGAATTTAAAGGTATTACTGTTTCTCGGGAATATTGTCCATAGTTCACGGAATGCAAAATCCAATTACAAGACTCCTATAGGTCATATTTTATCTTCGTGAAATTAATCAGAAACTCGCTGGTAATAGGTGCAATGCGAGTGTAAAAAACTAAATATTATCTTAGATAACCACTTTAGTACGTTGTAACGGTTCTTTAGTATAAATAGCATTTTTGGAACGGAAAATATTTGAAACGTGGGATAAACGAATATTGAGCAACGCCGCCGACCTACAACATTTTTACCTACAAGGCTGTAGCGACTTCAGCATTACTGTTAAAAAATTTAAAAGAACAGGCAACTATTATTGACTACAGACGTGAAAACTTCGAAAAGATAAATTATACATAGAAGAAATAAAGGTGTTTCCTCGTTAATAAAATTCGTCCAAAATCCAGAGTTGAGGAAATTATGCGTGATGCATTTGAGAAGAGCTCAACATCCGAAATCGCCTGTAATTGGTAAGACCATTGGTAGCAAACAATGAAATAAAATTCAGTCAAAAGAAGTGTTGGATGTACATAGTCCACCTACAGAATTAAGCCAAACAATCGCAGTGTGTTGTACCCAAAGACATGGCACAAGCAAAAGTTTAAGCAAAAAAATGGAAACACAACCAAATTTGACCAAACGACCCGCTATACCGTGAAGCCGACATCCACCGTAAGTGAGAGCAATTTTCCATTATCGGGTGGGTTTTTACGAAAATTAAGTCGTCATGGGCATGCGGATCTGCACTAACTGTTGTCAATATGTTGAGTAAAATCAACGCTGACAGTTTTTAAATTTCATTTTTTTTCGGTAGATTTCCTATGACGGGAAAACGGAATCCGCCGATTGAATGATTAAATCAGACATAACATTTTTTTTAATTATTTTAAATCATACTTAATTTGGTTTCCTTTCCATTTCCAGACCCAAAAATTTAAAATTGTTTGAATTTTAATATTATATTCAAAATGGGATATTGGATAAAAACTTGTTTTGTCCCGAATCCCGGGAATTTCTGCGAATCAGAAATGTAAAAGGTTTCGGACGGGCAAGCCCTAGTGCTTACATAGGTCGAATTTACTATTTTCCTAATATTTATATATTTTCATATTGAGTGAACATTTTTTTATCGGCCATTTATTTATTGGTCAGGTTTTCGCTTTGAATCCTATAAGGTACTTATACCTGTCCGAAACGGGAATACTATAGGATTTATGAAGATAATATTCAAATAGCTTCTGGACTTTAGGTTTTTTCATCAAGTAAAATACTTAAAAGAGCTTTGGTAAGAAAATGAACAACTTTTAATAAGATTTAATAATGGTTTTTGCTTAACTTTTCCGTTCGAGCTAAATTTTTTTCATTATTAAGAATAATTTTACTATTCGTTTGTCAATCTATCGAATTTCAAGTTATTCGAAAGTTAGAAAAAAAAATTCCGAAAAAACTTTCTAGAAATTAACTGAAAAGAAATTCAAAAAATAATTTTGTTAAAAATAAAAAAAAAAAATTAAATTATGTTGGCATTTTAGACCTTTGGTCATCACTTGAAATATTTGTGGTACATCTATCAGTGAAAGCAGTACGAGCGAAACAATTTCTTTGATCTGTGTCTGAAAGTTAAAGAAGCAATTTCTATTAGCAACATATTAAGACCTCTTTTGAACAATCGAAATTTTTTAGATATTTTAGAAATTTTAGTTTTACCTTGGGCCGCACTTTTATAATTTTGTTTCTGGATTTTAGTGTTCCGAATTTTTTTCGGAATTTTTAGTTTCTGTATTTTTTTTCTAGATAAGGTACCCAACCGAACGAATATTAATTTATCAAATATTGACTTATTGAATTCGCCAGTCTGTCGAATTAAAATCTAACAATTTTCAATCTTTCCCATTTCAATCTATCAAGTTTTCTTCTTTATCCAAATATAATTTATCGAATTGCAATCTATCAAATTTTATTTTGTTAAATTTCAGCCTACCAATCTATCGAATTTCAATTTTTCAAATTTCATTCTCTCAAAGATAGTTCTTTTGGATTTCAATCTAATTATCAAATTTAATTTTATCGTATTCCAAACTATCGAATTCACAAACTCAAATTTAGATTTTTTGAATTCGCCAATTTATCGAATTTCACTACAACGATTTTCAGTTTTTAAAATTTCCTTCTTTCGTATTTTAATCTGACTCATTTTATTTTTCATCGAATTATAATTTATCGAATTGCAATCTCGTATCGAATTCATCAATTTATCGAATTTCAATTTTCCAAATTTCATTCTATTGAAGAACCATCTATTTAATTATAATCTACCTTTCAAATTAAATTCTGTCCATTATCAAACTGTAGAATTCATCAACCTATCGAGTTTCGAAATATCGAATTTTAATTTACAAATTTAGATTTCTTGAATAAATTTCAATTTTTCGAATTTCAATTTCGATTATCGATTTCGCCAATTTTTTTAAATTGTCAACAATTTTCAATTTATTCAAATTTATTCTATCGAGTATCGGATTTACCAAATTTTGATCCAACCATCGTTTCAGTCCATCGATTTGATTAATTAATCGAAAATTAATCTATTACTTCAATTAGTTGAAATTGAAACAATCGAAATTGTTATCAAATTTCTATTTGTCGTATTTAATTTTTTCGAGTTTTATTTTATAAATTTCAATTTATAAACCATCAAGCGCAAAACCCATAGTAACCCGAAAAAAAAAATTGATTTGTTCAACTTTCTTAAAATAATTTTGCTGTGATCTCTCGATTTTGCTGTTAGAGGCACAATTTATTATTGTAGATCGCTAGACAATATAAGGAGGTTTAGGTCAGGAATCGTTAAAATTGTGTTTTTAAAAGCAAAATCGAGAGATCACAGCAAATTTGTTTCAAGAAATGAGTGAAATTTTCAGGTGAATATAACTTTGTTTTATTTATGCCGAAATCTCTAAACCTTGATCAAAATTCAATGAAACTAGATTCAATAAAATACTAGCTAATCCCACAAGGAAACGAAAGAAAATTTGTTGGTTTTTCCAATAATTTCCAAATTGTCCCTTTATCCTAGATGAAATCTTCTAGACCTTGATCGACATAAAAAATTAAATTTCCATTGTGGAAATTACAATGGAAATTTAATTTTTTAGGTCAATTAATAATTTTTATGAATTTTTAATATAGGAAATATCATTTTATGGTCATGTCAACCAAGGTCTGAAAAATTGTATCTAGGATAAAGGGACAATTTGGAAATTATTGGAAAAACCAACCAATTTTCTTTCGATTCCCTATGGGATTAGTATTTCATTGAATCTAGTTTTGATCTTTTAAAACTTAATTCATCCAACTAAATCAGAAATAATTTCTTATTTATTTAGGTGTAAGTTTGGACATTTATAGGTTTTCAATGAAATTTTAAGCCGCCCAAATAGAAAACTTCCGCCTATACACAATTCACTAGACCATCATTATTTTTGTATAACGCTACACATTAACTTTGTTGCATTCTGAATAAGTAGTTCTTAGATAAGATTCCAACTTTTAAAGTTTATATAAGTTGTAAAATACATTGATCAGATGTCACGCTAAAATGTCAGTGGGTTGTGACAATTTAGAATCTAAGATGTGTATTTGTGATCAGTAGGCGTGAATCTGAAAGAAAAAGAGCGGGCCGTTTATTGGGAATTAAATGAACCCCGAATTACTATTCGCTCTATAGTTTCGGCGTAATGGTAATACATACGTGTTTGACCATAATGTACATCATAAATGAATCATATTCAACACCATAAATACAAAAAAATAAGGTTTTTAAATAAGAATATTCTAGGCTAATATCGCAGAACAACAAATTTTATGCTCCCAATAGTCATATCCCATTTTACGGCACCAAACAAAAAAAATATTTGATTATTGTTATTCACCAGTATACAACAGTACACACGTTAATTTCTATACTAGCTATATGTGTATTCCAGAATAAATATGAATAAAAAATAAAAATTTTATTGACGGTTGAATGCCAACATTGCTTTATGAATATGTAATTTCGAAAAATATATAAAAATTGTACCAAATTAATAATTCAAATCGATTGGAAATTCAAAACCTTTACATTTTTCGAACTCATCGTGAAAAATTTATTTTTTTTTTATTCATGATTTATTATTCAATATAAAAATAAAATTAACATATTTAATTAATAATTATTCTATTTTACAAAATGAAGATTATTTACTGGAAAATTGTTAAGTATTTATTAATGTATGTATGTAGGTATGTTTGTGGAACTGTTTAAAAAAATCGAAAATTCTACATCATGAACTTTTTTATTTTTTGGTGAGGTTAGAGAATAAGCTTAATCTACTTGTAAATCAATAATTTTTAGATAAGCAAAAAAATAAAAGTTTTGCCATCAGATTCTGCTTTATGCAAAATTTGATGAGAGTGGTATGTAAATTTTGAATAATTTGTGGTTTCGAGGTTTGTTTGTATGTATTTTATTCTTTCAACATTTATAAATTTTGGTAGGATAGGTTTTTAAGAAGAATCTGTTATTTGTGACATAAGATGATATAAAAAAATAAGTTTATTCGTTCGCGACAATTTAGCACCATTCCGGTTTGGTGAATATTCCTCAAAATCAGAATGATAATCGAAATTAAATACTTTTAATTGTACATTCCCAAAACTTACTTGTCACAAAGAATGATTTTTTGCTTCGTTTAACCCCCTTTAAGAATTACCTTGGCATGATATCTTCTATAAGTTTTTTAAGAATTAATTTTGTGAAGTTGAAATAACTTAGGTCTAAAATTAGTTATAGTTTCAATCTCAAACAAGTTAATTTATTTTGTAATGATAACAATTCGTTTTTAGATTTAATTTTTGTTAATAATACGGAATATTTGTCAGTTCATGAGTCTTTGACATCTTTCAAGGAAAATGATATTCATCATAATTCCCTCGAGATTATATTTCATGTTGGTAATCGAGATGATAAATGTCGGGTTTTTTCTTTTGATGATTCGTTTTATGATTTTAAAGAATGCGACACACCTGGTCTCTCTGAATATCTCCGTTGCATTTGTTGGGATGATTTTTTTCGAGCCAATGATGTTAATAAAAATGTAAAAAATTTTAATGACTTACTATTTGTTGCTTTTGATAAATTCGTACCTTTGAGGAAAAAACGTAACTATAATTACCCACCATGGTTTGATTCTGATTTGATCAACTTACGTAACCATAAAAATAAAGCTTACTATAGATTCAGATCCAATAATTGTCAACTGAATAAATCCAAATTTGTTGATCTACGTGAACATTTTAAATCTGTATTACATTCTTAATATTGTCAGTATATAAGTGTGATTGAAACTAATATCAAACAAAACCCTAAAACATTTTGGAAGTGTGTTAACGAAAAACGTAATACAACTGGCTATCCATCGGTAATGATTTTTAATGGAGGTAAACTGAGCACGGTTCCTGAAATCTGCGAGGGCTTTGCTAGTTTCTTTCAATCGGTATATAAAGTTAATTACGGATCCTTTGAAAGCGACCCAATTGTTAGTAATTGCCAATTTAACATTCCGTACCTAACAATAACTGAAGATGACATTTATGAATATCTGTCAGATTTTAATGATGGATGTAGGCCTGATAGGATACCTTCGTCAATACTTAAATTTGTGAGCTCATATATTGTAACTCCATTATGCTATCTTTTTAACCAATCATTAATTTCTGGACAATTTCCTTCAGCTTAGAAAATTTCTCACATTGTTCCAATTTACAAAAAGGGTAACCGTTCTGATATATCAAATTATCGTGGTATTTCAATTCTTTCGTCTATTCCAAAACTTTTCGAATTAATTGTGTCGAAACATTTGTTATTTCATACTTAAGAGATAATTTCTTGTTTCCAGCATGGTTTCACCAGCGGAAAATCTACGACTACCAATCTGTTGCAATTTACTAAATTCACTATTGAGTTACTTGAATCTAAAGGCGCCCAAGTTGATACAATTTACTTTGATTTTGCTAAAGCTTTTGATTCAATCGACCATAAAATTATTATTGAAAAACTTTCGGTTATTGGTCTTGATCCAAATTTTCTTAAATGGATTTCTTCTTATCTAGTTGGTAGGAAGCAGTATGTTCTATTGGATGATGTTAAGCCAGATTATATCTATTGTCATTCAGGAGTCCCTCAGGGGTGCCATTTAGGCCCAATTATATTTCTTTTATTCGTGAATGATATTCCTAATATTTTTAAATTCTCTAAATGTTTATTATTTGCTGATGATTTGAAGATGTTCATGCATGTTCAATCTGTAAGTGATGCTGAGGTTTTGCAATCTGAAATTAATATATTGTCTAGTTGGTGCTCTAAGATTAAATTGTTCATCAATGTACAGAAGTGTAAGGTGATGTCGTTTTTCAGAACACTCAATTCAAATATTGTCAATTATTATTTTGATGGAGATCTACTTTGTAGAGTAACTTAAACTGTTAATTTAGGAGTTCTGTTTGATCAGAAATTAACTTTTGCGTTACACATAGATAAAATAATATTAAAGGCCAATTCTATGTTAGGTTTTATTTTTAGAATGACAAAGGATTTTATGCTGGTTATATACTTCTTTAGAAGGATATCACCTTGAATAGGCTGTAGTGGTTTGGTATCCTCATCAGGATGTGCATATTGCAAGATTGGAATCTATTCAGAACCGTTTTACTATCTATATGGCCAGGAAGCTTGGTCATTTATCTGATGGTCATCTACCTATGTGGGAACAGGTGCGAAGTCTCCCATCGTATGTGATTCGGTGTGAGTGCCTTCACATTGATACGTTGGTTAAACGCCGAAAAATTGCATCTGCCTTGTTTGTTAGTGATTCTCTTAGTGGCCGCATTAAGTGTTCTGAACTCATTACTGCTTGGAGCATTTATGTACCTACCAGAAGCTTGCGTCCAAGGGAATTTTTGATTGTTGACTTTCATAGAACGAGTTATGGTTCCAATGAGCCAACCAAGTCAATTGCTAGAATTTTTAATGAATTTTACCATTTATTTAATTTTGAGAGATCCAGAGTGTATTTTCGGAAGGCAATTAGTAATTGCCATTTTTAATCTCATTTTACGTTTTTAAAGTTTTTGTTTTTTCAGGTAATGTACCGTATTGTTAGTATTCCTTTTATATCTAAAATAATTCTTTTTTTTTTACTATTCATTAAGTTTTTAACTGTAGAATAGATGTAAATAATAAATAAATAATTATGAAAATATTATTTAGACCTGAAAAAATTTAATTTCCATTGTCTTATCAAATTAAGTATTTTTTTTTTAATCTTTTAAGTTGAAAATAGTTTTGTATAAATGGTACATTCAAATCGGACAAGTACCTGAAATTTTAGATAAAATAATTTTTAAATTATAGCGAAAAAAACTATGTGTAGTTTTTATTTATTATTTGAGGTTAAGTGATTAATTCGGTTAATCGATTCTATATTAACCGATTATTACTGAGCATAAAATTTATACTGGATTTTACAATAAATTTTGTGAAAAATGTCACGAATCAACAAGTAAATACTCAGCCCGCTGCACCTCTATCTCACAAAGTTGAAGCCCATTGGTACTGCGAATATAAACTCTGGATGTCAATAACTATTCTCTCTTATTTTGAATTAGCTTTGAAACTTATTCGCTATTTGTTTCGGGGCTGAGCGTTATGTAATATATACTATTCGAGATTTTTTGAAATTACTCAATGTATTCGATTTTATTGTTTTGAATTGATTTAAGCGTTAAAATTAATAGTGAACGAAAATTGATTAATATTTTTAAATGTAATAATTTGTATTTCCGGATTTGAATAGTATAGCTTAGCATCAAAGTTATTCGAAGTTATCGACCTTATTTGGGATTTGAAACTTTAATTTTTCTGAGAATTTCTTTTGCCTGATAACTTGCTTACCTTTGAGGATTATAAAGATTATTTATTCGAGATTTCCGGGAATATCCGATTTTTTTACTTATGTGAAATTTGTCCTAAGTTGCCTTAAGTTGTCCTAAGTTGTCCTAGGTATGTATGTCCTAAGATTTTAAATACGCTGGTGTAAAAGTTTCGTTATCATGCTTAAGATTAATTACTCTTACAAAACCGATTTAGAATTTTTCTATGGCGGGATATCTTCTGATGGTGCCTGCATAAAATCAAATCAATTTCAAAAAATTGAGGAACTGGCAGAAAACCAGCGGTTGGTCGTGTTTGTTTACAAATTTGCATTATTCTAAGTTGAAAAAAGAAAAAAGTAGAGGATTAGGGTATTTAGATTCAAAATAACCTAATCCCCTACTTTTTATAAAAGTGAAATATTTTTCGAAAGCTAATACTTTATGACAACTTAAGGGCATTACGCACGATTCAACTTACTGGATACCACACGGAATTCTAAGTCATTTAGTTGTTTACCAGATGAAATTCATAACATAAATGATGAAATATTGTCCGAAAACAATACACACCATCCAACTTGGTTGGTTGGTTTCCATCCGACACATCCAGCTTAATTTTATCGGACCGACATGCACACACACGATCCAATTTTACTTCCAATTCAATCAATTCCGACCAATAACCAAAAAAATTCGATCTTGTATAGCGCTGTTTAGAATATAGAACAGTTTGGTGGCCGCTTCCTAGGATTTTCTCAATAAATTTCGGAAAATCATTTACATTCGTTATATTATATGAACTTATGCCAAACATGGTTGTTCTAAATACAATAATCCCCTACTTTTTTCAAGAGTAAATTATTTTTCGATTATAGCTAAGACCTTATGACAACTTAGTATAAATAACATTTTGTTTGCCACTTCCTAAGAATTTCGCAAGAAAATTCATAATATCATTTATGCATTCGATATTGTTTCATACGTTTTTGCCTTGTCAATCAAGGTGCAAATCACCATTACAATAAATCACAAAATCACTTATTTTAATATTCGCACACTATTACTGACCAATTCTAATTTTTAAATCGCACTAAAATAATTCATAAATCGCTTATTCCTTTTTAATCATCACGCAGTCGCTTACCAAATACTAATAGTCTCACAACTTTTCACTGTCGCTTTTTCAAATTCGAATAATCCAAACAAAACAAACTTCTAGAAATTTCGTGCTCTTTCCAGTAAGAATATCGCGTACAATGTAGATAGTTGTAGCATGGATATTTCTTTTTTAGTACAACAAACATATTGTTACGTTTTTGCCTTGTCAATAATGGTTCGTATCATTGGATTGTGAATAATACAAAATCAATTTAATTTATCGCCAACGAATTTATTTATTTAGCACAAGAATTATTACAAAACAGTTTATTAATAAAAATTCACAAAATCACTTTACATAAATTATTCTCAAATTTTACGGTACACTTATAATTTTTATTTCCACTAAAACACTTTTTCAATCACTTTTTAATTCCTTTTTAATCTTCACACTATCGCTTACCAAATACTACCAATAATCTTACAAGTTTACACTATTGCGTTGCAAATTCGAATGATCTAATTTGATTTCGTTCGCCTTTTTATATACACAAACCAAATTTCTAGAAACTCATGACTTTTCCAGTGCTAATAGTGTAGAAACATTTAGAACTGTTTTATCATGGAAAATTCCATTTTAGCACAGTAAAAACATTGAGATATTAATTTAACTTATTCTATCACACCCTAGGTGTCACCGTCAGAATATTATGAAATACTGTGACGGTGACACCTAGTGTGTGATAGAATAAGTTAAACATCAATAGCTCAATGTTTTACTGCACTAAAATGGAATTTTTCATGATAAAACAGTTCTAAATGTTTCTAAACTATTGTAACTAGAAAAGTCATGAACTTTCGTGAAGTTTGGTTTTTGTATTTAAATAGGCGAACAAGATCGAATTGGATTATTAGAATTTGGAACGCCATAGTGTAAACTTGTAAGTTTAGTAGTAGTATTTGGTAGACGACTGTGTGGAGATTAAAAGGAATAAAAAACTAATTTAAAAAGTGTTTTAGTGGAAATAAAAATTATAAGTGTACCGTAAACGTGTTTTATTAATAAACTGTGTTGTAATAATTCTTGTGCTAAATAAATAAATTCGTTGGTGATAAATTAAATTGATTTTGTATTATTCACAATCCAATGATACGAACCTTAATTGACAAGGCAAAAACGTAACAATACAATAACCTAGGTGTGACTACTAGTCACTACTAGTAGTTAACTATGTGCTTTAAATTAACTTATTCTATTCTACCCTAGTTGTCACCGTAACAATATGTGTTTTTGCAAACATGGTTGTTCTAAATACTCTAATCCTCAACTTTTTTTAAATCGAACTATTTTTCGAATAGTTTAGACTTTATAACAAAGACAACTTAGCATATATAGGACATTTTAGTGGCCGCTTGATAGAATTTTCTCAAGAAATTTCGGAAAATCATTTATACATATTTTCGATGCATCACATTGTCTGGAGCTTTCATCCGGTATTTATTTATTTATTTGGTAACATGAATTTGGAATTTTCACAGGTTATATCCACTCCATCATAAACACTCTATTTTAAGCGCAGAAGCTCATTAGTAATAGTGCGTAAATGGGAGAGTTGGACAACATAATTTTATTTAATAAAAATAAATTATTTCACCCATGATTACTTCAAAGATGATATGTTTATTCATAATGTTGTATGCTCTTTCCATTTCTGCTTGCATGTTAATTAGTACTCCGTATTTTAATTGTTGTGGGCATCCAGTTGAAGGATCTTCACCGGTTGACCCTACTTGAATAGAAAGTTGTCACCGACGAATAACGACATTCAGATTTGTTTCTGTTTGGATTTACGTTAACTATTTGCATCACGGATTCTACTAGTCTTAATTCACAAATTAGAATTTACAATTTTAAAAAATTGAAAATTAAAATATTTTTTAACGTTTGGGTGACCCGAAAGTCAAAACCACGAGATTATGTGAAAAATTGTTGTCCTCAATACCCTAGTTCACTACTTGTTTCAAAAGTAAAATATTTTTCCAATAGCTAAGACCTAATAGTGCACATTTTGGTGGCCGCTTTATAGGATTTACCCAAGAAAATTCACAAATAATCACAATAAAATACAGGTTTTCTGTCAGTTCCTCAGTTTTGAGAAAATGATCTGATTTTATGCATCCACGATCTGAAATCCAGAATATATCCCACTATAGAAAAAATCTAAATTTGTTTTGTAAATAATCCTAATAATGATTTTTATTATTTCAATATGAATTAAATTAATTCCTAATAACGAAATTTTACACCAACACATTTAAAACAACTTAGGGCATACTTAGGACAACTGAGGGCAACTTAAGGCAACTTAGGACAAATGTCACTGTTTTTTTATTTTTAATATCCCAATTATTCTAGAATTTTAATAGTATTCGGGCGTTTAGAATTATTTATTCGGGCTTCTCGATATTTGAGATTTTAATTGCATTATTTTACAGAATATTGATAATTGTCGAAGCTATTCGTGATCATATTGATATGATCGAAATTGACGCGAAAGTTTTAGATTTATTGCTATATGTAGATTGCTTTTTCATTGTGTTAGAATTTAACTAGCTTTAGAATTCAACCAAGATTAAACAAACGTTAGATCGAACATGAAAATCGATGAAATATCCGGAGTAGAAGTACGAAATACGTAGTATGAAGCACAAATTATTATAAAAACTATATGCCAGTTGATATTATTAAACCCTTGCATCAATTCAAGGATAGTTATGGTTTACACAATATTCCATCTTTTTTGCCTAATAAATTCGGTAATGACTTGTCCTCCATTGTTTATTTTATTAAAATCATCGCTGAAAACTGGTAGTTTCACAGACCTCTGGAAAACTGTTCGAATGAAAATCTATGTATTTTAGTTTAAAATGATTTACAGCAGACAAGCAAGATTGATTTTTTATGGACGTTCTACTGTGGTGTTTAATTTGTTCGAATTATTCAGACGCGCCATGAAGTAACTTAAGCAAAAATCTAATTCGACATCATTTTGGCTGACACTATTAAAGCATTCAACTCAATAAATAATTTCATGGTTTGAAAATTTTAACATTTTTGCATATTGTTTGTAAACATTAATAATGCTTGGTTTCCACAAGGTTTACATCTTGGATTGCTGATTTTAATTTTATTTTTAATTCACATAACAAGACGTACTACGTTAATTTTAAAATTATTTATATAGTATGTAACCCTTCCGTCCCCCCAGCTATAATCACCAGCAACAATCGTTTTTTAAACGATGTATACACGAGTCAAACCTTCCTTCAAACCGTTCAAAATTGTATACGTAATTCGGAAAGGCTTGCATGTAAAACCCCTAAATGAAACAATTCAGTGGATTGACGTTTGGTAAATAAGGCGATTGTTAAAAATACTGAAAATATTCGACAATAATCTTAAAAAAACTTTAAGATATCTCGAGTAAACTCAAATAAAAAGCATGTTAATGCTAAGCTTAAAATTAGGATGTCTATGATCAGTTACGGTACCTTGCCATATTATTAGACCCAAGGAAGAAAAACGGGACTTTTTCATCTTGAGAGATGATATCGGTAAATAATTAAGTGCTTTATACTGTTTTGGATATTTAATAAATTATTAAACATAATACCAATAAAATAAAATACATTTTAATGAAATATTTTATATTCTGCATTCTCTATAGGGTTCATATCTGGAGAGTTTCCAGGCCACTCTGAATGGGAATAAGCGGAATGCCATATGATTTACCAAATATGTGTTTAAAATGGAAAATATGTGATCAAATTTTGAAAATAATGCGAAAACTAGAACTTATCTTAAAAGGATTTCAATTCACACAATACAAAAAATATCTTTTGGCTTTTCGGTTGGACAAACTGACTCCCCTGCGTTAAAAAAGACTGCAGAGGTGGCCCAAGAATGATTCTACATCTCCAAACACTATAAAAATTGGATTTTAGAGGCCCTAAACGCTTTTTTGGTAGAAATTTAAATTTCGAAGAATTCTGTTACATAAATTTACTAAATCTGATACAAATCTTACTGAATGAGAGTTATATATATGGTATTTTAAGAGCCGATGAACGTTTTTTTCAAAATAGGTTTATACCGGCTAAAAATTTGTGAAAATTTTGCTTTTGTCCCTAATGAATGATATCGACAACCTGACTGGACAACTCTGGGCTTGAGCCGCCCCAGAATAGTTCAAAGTTGCATTAAAATATAAGCGGTTCAAAATGAAATATACCTGTGGATTTTTTATAACATGACCTTAGACCCATTTAAGGAATAAAATAAATTAATAGGAAATTTCTCTGGGCCTAACCTTTTGCCAGGCGAGTGTAAAGTTTGCAAGGGTGAAATGTTTTATACCGCATGTCATTTTTACAGTTTATTTCTGATGCAAGTCGATCTGTCGAAGCTTGCATTAATTTTTGTATCTTTTAATAACATTGGAAATATACTGTAAAAATGACTGAAGGTATAAAATATTTATGATGTATTACTCAATAATGAAATTTAACACTCCCCTTTCGATAGGGCAGGCCAAGTCCGACCACCTGTCAATTTGTTTTATTTATTAAATCGGTCTAAAATATGTGTTATAAAAAATTCAAGCGACACACTTCACTTTGAAGTTCCAATATTTTAATGCAATGTTGAAGAATTCTGGGGTGGCTTAGACCCGTGTTGGTCCAGTTAGGTTGTTGAGCCCATTCTTAAGGAAGACAAAGCCAGCGTTTCACTTATTTTCAGCCTTTATTAACTTTTTGAATATAACGTTCACCAGCTCTCCTACTAATAGGCTCCCGAATAAAAACATCAATTACAAAATTTGCTTTTCCAGAAGAACCGTCAAAAAATGTACAGTAACCTATTGAGGTATTTTAATTTCATGTTTGGTTTGTTTATTGATCTAAATTATGTAGTTTATGCAGAAGGAAAACTTTCTGTAGCTTTTAAAAAATACTGTTTCGCTTAAATGTCTTTGCTTGACCAAAGTTTACGCTAAGTAATCCGAATTACGTCTATTTCAAAGAAAAATTAAAAATGTGCTGAAACTTAAAATAAGCAAAAAATTTTAAATATTTCGCTTTATTTGTTCTAAATCGAATAAATATCCGACAAATTTTTGATTTGGATTCGTGTTATCGTTTTTGTCGAATTTATTTCTGTTATATTGCAATATTTCGTCTTGTATGTAGTTCCCACATTGAACTTATGGCATCTATGCCAGCCAATCTTTGAGATTGGTGTTATTTAGCTTAGGCTAGGGTCTTGTTCTTTACGTATTAATTTTTTTTTTTAAATTACACTTTTAAACAAATGTACATTCGCGTGAAATATATTATAATACTTCTTCTATAGAGAGTGCTGGTACTAAATTACGGACAAAATGTTTCATACCATCAATAAACATAACAAAAACCAAGTGAAATGTTAATTTTGAATTCTTGCAATATTTTTAATTATTTTTTGAAATAGAAAATTTAAGGTGGGTGGAATTAGTTTCTATAATATAATATAAAATTAGATAAGTGAGAGTCAGTTTGCAATTTTGAATAACTTTATTCTTCAGTTGAAAAATTCATATCCAATTATTCATGCCGCCCACCTCAGCTATATGCGTCAGATGAATAAGTTCTGACGTCACATTACCGGTTAAATCGCATTCACATGCCTGTTTAACGATAAACGATCGAACTGTCACGAATTTCATGATGACGCCCCAAAATGTTGTCCTCTATTATCCATTCAATAAAATATCTTCAGTGCCGGACATCCGGTATAAGTCCGTATTTATTTATTTATTTATTATTTTTTTTCTTGAAAAATGTTTTAGTGCAATTCAAATAAAATTTGTGTTTTTAAAATTCCCGAGATAAACCCAACATTTGTCGAGAAACAAGAATTGCTGAAATAAATGAAATAAAATCTTCTGTCTCGAGATTTCCAGAGAGAGGAATTCCCGATTGCAATCTGTACATATGAATATCTTTTATATTTCATTAAATTTTGAGTAAATTACATTAAGCCAATAAAAATGAATATTGGAAGTAAATAAAACCATTAGAAGAAAATAAATATTGGAAAATCATTATCCATGTTAAGTTGACATAATTTTCTGGTTTACAACAATATTTCCATTATCGTTAATCTCCTATTTAAAGATATTTCGTCTGAATTTGTTGAAAGGTTTTTTTACTGCACACATACAAACAATTTTGTGTTTGTAATTGTCCGTTTAATTCTTCGTCATAATGATGTTAAAACAGAAACACTTTGAAAATAATTCAATTAGAGAGCTGCAAAAGGAATATTGAACAGCTCAAAACAACCGAAAAAAAGTTTATCAAACATTTTTTTTTTAAATTAAATTAAATTTGATAACATTTACGAAATAAAATAAGGTTAAAACTTTTTTTTTTTTTAACTTTCAAATACGTAAAACAAAAAAGATTCCTTTTAACATTTTTCTTGTTCATTTATTAATTTTTACAACCGCACAAACCATATTAGAGAAATGAAACACACTGAACACGAAACAAAAAAAAAAAGCTTGGAACCCTATTAAAAAGACTTTTGTCCATTTTTATCCTTCCCGTCCTCTCGCTTCAATTCAATTTATGTGTTTTAAGTCCTTTTATTAATTCTCTAGTAAAAACAAAAACAAAAAAAAAAAAAATACAAAACACGAAACAGCCAACAACAAAATATAATAAGGCAAATCTCTCAATTTTTATTCCTTTCATACACATCCACTTTGAAGCTCTGAAAGTAATAAAAAGTAACAAAAAAAAAAAAGCTAAAAAGAAAAAGTTTTTCCTGTGTAACATCATAAATGAAAATGTTTGTTCTTTCTGCTCTCCTTTTTTTTCATAATAATTTAACTACATAATTTTTTTTTTTTTTTGTATTTTCATATCGTCTTATCTGCTTTTCTTAATTTTTCCACCCATCCTTCGACTTTATTTTTCTGTGAATCAAATGGAAAGTTTTATTTTCTTTTTTTTTTTTTTTTTTTGTAACTTTCTTTATGACAAGCTTTTAATATTTTTCCTAACAAAATGTTACTTCTGTTTCATAAATTTTGACAACTTTTTTATTTTTTGTTGGATGTCTTGGGTTGAATTAAAAGCGAATTTCTTTTTAACGTTATAATTCAATCTTTATTTTTTTCTTTTTCGGTTGCTGTATTCTTAATTTCGTGTAGGAGTGTGTGTATGTGTGTGTACGGTGTGTGGCTATATGAAAAAAAAAAAAAAAAATGATTCAAGACATATTTTTTTGGTTTCTGTAAATTAAGTTTATTAATGTGTGACATAAGAAATTACTTTGCAAAAAAAAAAAAAACGTTTATGACAAACTTTTAAAAAGAAAACCAATGTTTTATATAGATGAAAAGCTTCCCAATTTTTTGTTTTTTGTCTATAAGTCTTTTTCGTACTTCGCGCGTTTCTTTTTTGTGGTAATGGTAACGAGCAAGACTTGTGTTGTACATTTTGGTGGTATGGTATAAAGTTTTACTTGATTGATAATTTACTAAAATGATATTTGATATTCGATGCTTAAAGCATTAATAACGATAATTAAAAATTTAATTTTCTCGTTTTTCGACACAAGGACTTTTCCGAGTGTGAATGTCTAATTTTAGGAATCATATATTTTATTCTCTGCGTGTGCGCCCATTTTCATCTAGTAATAAGACGATTAAATGGTTGAAACGCTATGTTGACGAACAGAATTTGTAAAACCTTTATTGTTAAATATTTATATCAACAAGAGTGCAAATGAACCAAAATAACACTGCAAAAAATTCAACTCAGTTATGATTTTTAAAATCGACACGTGAAGTGTAAAAAAGGAGTGATAAACTGTGCCAAATTAGAATTAGCTATTAAAATTAAAATTGGCAAAATTAGAAAATAATTCACGAGAGAATGTGAAATTAAGAACGAAGAACAAAAATTTCTAAGATTGGGTTTAATGTCCGAAATGGTTTAAGACCTGTTTTAAAGATTAGCCAAGGTTATTTCAGCAGTATCGCCTGCCCAATTAGAAACAAAGTACCTAATTTTCACTAAATATGTTGCTCATACCTGGCAGTACTTAATTTTTAATAAAAGATGCCACTTCTTGAAACCGATTAATGTGTCAAAAAGTTCTGTTTCAAAAGGCATAAATTTTTTACTGACCAAAATATATAAATATATTAAGATCTATTTGATGTTAAATGTTGCACAAATTGCCTCTCCAATTGTCATAATTTATCATTGTGTTAAAGAGTTAGTGGTTGCAAAAAAAACATGATATAATGTGCTCCGCAAACATGTATGTAATAATGTACATATTTACTAACCCGTCCAGCAAGACAAGCAATTTTTGGGCAAAAGCTTAAACAGCGATACCGAAGTGGTCTGGGGAGCCCAGTCTGAGAAGCCAAGGCAAAGTATTTCACTAATCACATCGCCTTTGCACAGCGATCCTAGAATCAGTTAGTATATAATGGAGCATTTTATGAAGTAAGCTTAATGATTGAGTATTCACGTAAAAATATCAAATTGCCATTCCACAGTTCGTTATAAAGAAGAAAGCACAATAAAATCAAGGATTTCTATACATAACATTCAGGACACATAATTGGGTTGGCATTTAATGATAATTATGATGAAATGATCTTTAGTCTAAATTTGAGTATTCCACTCAAAGATGAAGATTGTAACAAAATTAATATCGACATTTTGGAAAATTGACTCCATACCTGGAAACGTTCTCATGTTACAAAGGAGGATGAGGAGCTGTTCGAGGAACATTTTGTGAAAACATATTATAGGGATTAAACGGGTAGATTCGTAGAATCTTTGTCATTATATTGTTTACTTTTTCGGTTTAGTAAAAAATCGAATGGTAACGATTTTACGAATCGACCCATTTATTCCCAATAATGTGTTTGCACAAAATATTCCGCAATTAAATTTTTTCAAACACAAACTCCGAAAAGCTTTCAGTTTTTTCAGAAAAGGTTTCAACAAAATTCCAATCTAAAATCTCTGAATATTCAAAATTTATTGACGAGTACTTAGTTTGATTTTGATCATATGCACTTCGGCACTAATGAAAAAAGTTTTTTAAGCCAACTTGTTCAAGAACAAAGTTTCGAGTAGGATAATATTCATAAAATATAAAATGACATATTTAATGTCACACGATAGTTCAAAAATGTATCGGCAAATAGTTTTAAATATCGCAAATACAAATAACACAAAAAATTGTATAGGACAGGATCCCAACAACTGATATAAATAAACAAATTAAATACAGTTACTGTATTAGTACAGCATACGCTTAATTTTAATCGGATCGTCCCTTAAAGCATTTAATTTCGATGGAATTCAAAAACAATAAAAATGCAGCTAAACATACTGTTAAAGTTAGCCGAAAGTTTCCAGCCGAAAGTAAAAAATTTGTAATGCAGATTGTGTTATCCCAGTAGAAAATAAAAATTAAAGTCGATAGCGTTTAGCTGAAAATATTTGCCGAAGACTTTTCTCAATATTTTCATGTGGTGCCTCCAGTTCCCCGTGAAAAATTGTACAAAAATCACGAAACCCAAAAAATATTAAAAATTGGTACAAAATCAGCCTCTAAAGAGTTATATCAATACCGGTGTGAAGTTTTCCACAGAATTCAGAAGTGTAACTACATAATTAACAGATTTCAAAAATTTAGCTAAACAAATTTAGCAAATAGTGTAGTTGTACACAAAAAATGTAGCATGATAAGTTTATATTTATTTTCTTGCAGAAAAAAATTAAACCGAGTATGAAATTTAAAATTAATTTTATTGGACTATAGACATCTGACTAATAAAATTAAAATTAGATTTCACTTAGTAAAATAAATAAATTAAAACTAATGGTGTAGTGGTCAATTGTTGGCCAGTTACAAAAAATCCTAGAGATGTCTAAGTAAATCTGAGTATGCCATATTATTGTTTGCTTTTAGCAGAACATTTGGGCCATTAATCATTTTAAATGGGAAATGCGATATATCACTCCTTGAGGGTCGCGTTAAAATGAATCATGGCCCAAATGTTCTACTAAAAGCAAGCAATAATATGGCATCCACAGATTTACTTAGATATCTCTAGGATTTCTTGTAACTGGCCAACAAGTGACAACTACACCAATTAGTTTTAATTTATTTATTTTACTATGTGAAATTAAATTTGTATTTTAGTCGTCTGATGTCTATAGTCCATTACAAAATAATTTTTAATTTCATACTCGGTTTAATTTTTAATCCTGCTATATTTCTTGTGTACAACTATATACTATTAGCTAAATTTGTGTAGCTACATTTTTGAAATCTGTTAATTTTTGTAGCTACAATTCTGAATGTTGTGGCAAATTTGTGTAGCTACACTTCTGAATTATGTGGCTTTCACAACTCTAATTTTCCATTCTGCATAAATGTGGATTAATTTCGTTAATGCAGCGTTTGGTTTCCTCCTGTAACGTATGGGTGGTTGTTGGCTTATTCACATAGACATTTGACTTCAAATAACCCCATAAAAATAAATCTAATGGTATTAAATCGCATGATCTATGGGACCAATTCTTATTACCGAAACGAGAGAGTACACGAACACGAAATGACTGATGCAGTAATTGAATTGTTTCACGGGCTGTTGAAACCACGTATTGGCACATCAATATCATCCAATTTTGACAGAAAGAAATGTGTTATCATGTCGCAATATCGAGCACCAGTAACAGTCACTGCTTGACCAGCCTTATTTTTAAAAAAAGTATGGTCCAATGATGAGTCCAGCCCAAAATCCGCACCAAACAGTGACCCGTTGTGTATGACCACTTGTTTTTCGACAATCACATATGGGTTTTTCGAATCCCAAACACGGAAATTTTGGCTTAATTTGGAAAATGTGCTTCATCGCTTAGGATGATTTTCCTCGAAAATTAAAAAAGATATTGTTCAATAATGAAAGCACGTTGTTGTGCCGTGTAGCGGTCCATTTTTACTAACCCTAAACTCTCAGCTGTCAAATTGTTTTGTTTCAGGGTTTGCCAACAATTTACTGCACAAATGGCGGCAAATTCATATCTTGAATTAATTTTGGGACAACCTTTAAAAATTCAGCCTCTAGAATTTTATGGCTGGAGATGGATTACATTAATGTGACTTGTCAATAGCTCGCGCAGGAAAAAATCAGCTCAAGTTTCCTATGGGAAATCTGGGAAAATTCGATTTTCCAAAAATCGTTACATAGGGTGTTATGCCTTTTGAAGGATTGCATTGATGTGAATTGTCAAGAGCTATTGCAGGAAAAATAATCCCGTTCTAGTTTCCCGTGGGAAATCTGGTAAAATTTGATAAAGTTTCCAGCCGAAAAGTAAAAATGAATGTATAAAATCAGTCTCTAGGAATCGGTGTGAAGTTCCTAACAAAATTTTCTGACAAAATCTGTCAAAGAAAATATTGAAGAAAGTGTACAATTTTTTTACAGTGTAATTCAATAAAAAAAATTGTAACGAAATATTACGTGGATATTGATAAAATAACTAATAAAATAAAAACAAACAACACAAGAATTTAGGTTGCACTTAAAAATCTTAAATAAAATCAATTGGCAAGTTAATATTAATTGTCAAAATTCACACTTTTTTTTGGCGAAAATGTTGCACAATTAATTTTGTCAGGGCGATCCTAGAGTTTTCCGACATATCATATCATATGCTTTAAATAGCGCTCATACTAGAAGCTATCGATATGATAATGTCAAATTAATGGCTAGTGTGGGACACTATGAATTGGCAAGCTCTGAAGGGCCAAGATAGTCAAAATTCACACATTTTTTAGCGAGAATGTTGTTGAATTAATTTGGTCAGGGCGATCCTAGAGATTTTCGACATATCATGCTTTAAATACCTCATACTATAAGCTATCGATATGATAATGTCAAATGAATAGCTAGTGGGGAACACTATGAATTGACAAGCTCTGAAGGGCCAAGATAGTCAAAATTTACACGTTTTTTGGCGAAAATGTTGTTTAATTAGTTTTGTCAGGGCGATCCTGGAGTTTTCGACAAATCATGCTTTAAATAGCTCATACTATAAGCTATCGATATGATAATGTCAAATTAATGGCTAGTTGGAAACACTATGAATTGACAAGCTCTAAAGTGCTAAGATAGTCAAAATTCACACGTATTTTGGTAAAAATGTTGTTTAATTAATTTTTTCAGGGTGATCCTAAAGTTTTCCGACATCACATCATATGCCTTAAATAGCTTTAACTAAAAGCTTTCGATATGATAATGTCAAATTAATGGCTAGTGGAGAACGCATATGTCGGAAAACTCTAGGATCGCCCTGACAAAATTAATTGTGCAACATTTTCGACAAAAAAACGTTTGAATTTTGACAATCTGAAATAATCAATTGATTTTATTTAAGATTTCTTGTTGCAACTTAATTTTTTGTGTTGTTTATTTTTATATTATTAATTATTTAATTATTATCCACATAATATTTCATTTCAATTTTTTTTATTGAATTATTTATTTTATTTATTTATTTGATAAACACCGTAAAAAAAAAATATGTACATTTTCTTCAATATTACTGTTGACAAATCTTGTCAGAAACTTCACACCGATTCTCTAGGATTGCATTGTTGTGATTTGTCATAGCTATCGCTGGAAAAATTCAGTTAAGGTTTCCCGTGGGAAATTCGATTTTTCAAACTAGTTAGGAACTTTGTTTAAAAAAAAACACTCAACCCGTAAAAACAAAGTTTTTGACTATATATCCTTTGTATATAAGACTCGGTCGATATTCAAAAAACAAATTTGAATTTTAAACTTACTTGAAGAAACATTTGGAACACTACTAGATTGAATTTTTTAAATTGAAAATTAAAGAAAAAACTTAGTTATAGTATGTTGATCGAACTGAAATTTTGCCAAAAAGAATTGTTAGGTGACAAAAGTCGATGTGCAAAATTTCAGCGCGAGAGGATCACGGGAAGTGGGTCAATTTTGAACTTGAAGATCGTAAGGACACTCAAGTAAGCAATCAAGCAGGTGAAGTTAATATAAAGGATATAATAAAAAAAAATAAGTTTCCCGTTTGAAAGCAGCCTCTAGAAATGTTATCTCTAAAGATGGATTCCATTGTTGTGACTTCAACTGAACTTATTCTAGCGATAGCTATTAACAAGTCCCACAAATGCAATCCACATCCAGACAGAACACTTTGAAGGATGAATTTATAGAAATTTTCGAATGATTTGTGGAAAATATAATTTTTCCAGATTTATAGATCTTGATAAATCACTTAGAAACGACTCATCCTCCGAAATAAACTCTAGAAGTATAGGTGGAACAAAGTTTTCCATATAAGACTATTTACAAAAGTTGTTATTGCAATCCATGTGTCCTGTAAACTTTCGACTGATAACCGCAACTTTTTTATTTCGGCTGCAATGTTAATTACGTGTTAAAACTAGTGGAACATTTTTTTTATTAATGTAGTCGGATGTGACTAAATCAGAATTCAAGAGCTAAATTTTAATAAACAGTTACGTTCATAAAGCAGGATTACTAAGATCAGTAGAAAACTCACACATTTCCAATTATATGTTGATATTATTCATCAACATTTACATGGAGGATCTTAACTATATACTTGTGCCTCTGGATAGGGAAAATTTTGGCCAATTAGTGAGAGAATTTTGGGTCGCTATACAAAACATATTTCAAATTTTAAACATCGATTAGAAACGACTCAATGGTAACTTACTTCTTGCAAGAGTATCCCAGTGTCGGTGGTTTACCATTGCAAACATTGACCTTTATAGCACTTTTGTGGTAAAGTGGATACTAATTAGCGCTGTTCCTTGCTTCTCTATCAAACCAATTTATTTAGAAATTCTAGCAAATTCAAAATATCGTTTTGACGCGCTTTGAAGAATTCACTACAAGACACAGGAACTGCCAATTCGTATGGTAAGACATTGCAATGAATTTTGTAGGGTCCCAAATGAACATAACTAAATATATCAGCTTTTCAGCAAATCGGAACATTTCGAGAACAATAATATGTTTCACATGTTAAAACTAATTCATTGGAAATTTACACCGTCTCGATTTTCAAATTTTGGGACATTGTGGGAGTCATCGATAAAATCATTTAAATGTGTAACGAGTGTAACGAGCTATTTACCATTACTATATGGGTGGATGAAATTTTGAATTTCGGCCAAATGTATCCTGTTTCATGGGATCCGAATCACTTCCGTACATTTTTGAAAGGTAGACCGATTCATTTGTTGAATTACCTCTTGTTAAAATATCAACTAATCATTTGCAAAAATGGAAAATATTAACAGAGGCCACATACATTTCTGGAAGCGATAACTTTCGGAATATCAGACGTAACTTGGAGAGTCACACTAAATGGAATATAAACAAATCTCATCTGAAATAAAATGAGTAAGACATAGTTTTAATAGTGGATGGATACAAGAATTATCAAAATGATAATCCATCGTGAGTATGTACATCAATGCTGTTTTAGAATTGGGTTTTTATTTTACAACCTGTTTTGCAGCTCGCTATACTTCCAATTTTTACATGTTTAACTTTTAACGTCTTAACTTAAGCAATAATCAAATCGGGGAGAGCATTTTGCATTGCATTGTGTACCTTCAATTTCGAATTAATTATTCTTCTTTGTCGCTCGATTTTTCAATGTAAAACCTGACAACATATTGAACTTTTTTAGATGCAAAGTGACCACTATCGTGTAACATTTTAATAATTTTGTGCTGCATCTCTTCTGGTACAACCATCAATCGTGAACCATCCTTTATCTTTCAGAAGATCGATTTTTGTTAGTAACGCCTTAATGTGGACATCTTCCCTTTGCGCCCTCTTTAATTTAAATACGATTGTTTCATCTTAATTGGCTACGTAACATGTCGCAACTTCCGGGTTACGACTTATTGCGTCAATATAGTCCTGCAATCTGTCACAATTTTGAATTTTATGCCCAGCAAATATGCTCTAATTTTTTTTTACAGCCTCTATGACGGCGAGTACTTCTAATGCCCTATATTTTTCCTCGGCAGAGGATGTTTGGCTGCTCATATATAGGATTCGACTATTATTCCGTCACGTAACCAATTCGTCACTTATTCATCAAAAAATTTTTTTTTTTTTCAATTTGCGTCAAGTGTCTACCTATAGCTATGCGACAGGTGTTTCATCGCTCAATATTATTTTATGGCTATAATTTCAGTATCAACAATTCAATTTTTCATTATGACTATTCTGCAAATCGACAATTTCGTCTAGAATTTTTTCAAAACTGTGTCCTCTAATCGTTCGATTTTGTTACAAATAAACAAACTTGACTAACTCTAATTTCAGCTCCATTGTTTACTAAATCGACACCAAACATCATCTCTTTGTCTATGTCGGATTTTTGAACGCATAAAATTCCAACTTGAAATCATTACCGTCAATTTTAATATTTGATTGATACATTGTTTTACTATTTAGATGTGAAGCCAATTCCAGTCATTAACATAATTTTGGCAATCAATTGTGGTAATCCTAGCTTTTCAAAGATGTCTTCTCGGATTAGGGTGATATTACTTCGAGAATCAATTAACGCGTTAATTTTTGTATTCAAGATTTGAGCATTTTGTGACGATTTGCTACTCTCCAGGTTCGCACTTCTTATGGTAAACGTCGCCACGCTTTTTATTATTTGCCACATTCTCTTGTTTTACTATATGTTGGTACACTGATTTGATTTATGTCCAAGCTCAAGGTATTTGAAGCATTTTGGTCCGAATTTTTTATAACGGTAACATTTAAAATCAATTGATTTTTTCTTAGAATTTGTATTGTTCCCTTCCGTACTTGCAGTTACATCTTGTTTCATAGACATCCATTTATTTTTGTCTGTATTATCAAAACCAATTTTTTGTTTTTAGATTTCGATTTTATTAGCTCATACGTGAACTGTTTTTGATTTGATTCGCAAGTTTTTGATAAATTTCGTCAGCTGTATATTATAATGTGAACTCAATTCTCAAAACATCTTTCAATTGTTCCCACTTCTTAACATTGCCGCAACCATCAAGCATCAATTTTGCGTTTCCCTTTAACAACTTCTTGCTATAAATCAATTTATGTAAGTCCGACCAACCAGCTAGCCCGGCATTTTCTTTAAAATTCTCTAACCATTTTCAACAATGTTCCTTTTCCATCAAATTAAAGTACCGATCCTACTAAATCTTAAAAAAAAAAATTACTGGTTCAACATGCAATGCTCGGGTTCATCATTGGTTTTTAGTTCTAAATGTACATATATTGTTACATTGGTCGTATAAACCTTCAACTAAATTCCTTGAATTTCTTCCTGCATCTTTACGCCTTTCATCAATAGAGTATTCACTATGATTTCCATCTTCTTCGACACCGTCTGTATTTTGGAATTTATCCGTGTTGCTCATCTTCATATTTTCATGGTTTTGTTACAAATAACTATACCAGATGTCGATCTTGTATAGCCCAAATTTACATAAGTTGATTCAATCTATGAAAATTACTCCAAATAAAATCTACCACAACGAGAAATAGACCGATGTATAAATTCATATTTTCATCCTTTTCTTTTTTAATTTGCGCACGACGATTTTGCTTTATAAAAACTAAAAACCAAAAACCAAAGCAAAGTTGTAAATTCTTCGTGTTCACACACATTCATATACAAAAATTATGAAACTATGAATGAAATTATATTCGAGCATATACATACTTGTTGGATTTTTGATTTTTGTCTATACAAAAATTATGGATAATAAAACAAAAAAAAAATTAAAAAAAGTACAATGGAATATGGTACATTATGTATGGGTTTGTAAGGTTTATATTCGTATTAACTTTTATGCAAAATAAGGAATTTCTAAAAATAAGATTACAAGTGATTGATGAAAGATAATTTGGAAATTTATGATTCGTTTAGGTGGATAATTTTAGTAGTAATGTAATTAATTACCTTTATAATCGGGTTTAATGGAATCATTAAGTTAATGAACTTAACACAGCACCAACAATTCGATCGTTTAAATCTTATTTATGTGAAACTATTTGATGCATATTAAATGATCTAACGAAATGAGATCTAATTTTTTATTGATATTTTGTATCTACATAGTTCAATATTTTGCTCTAATAAAATTTCACACAAAGCACATACTACTAATTAATAAAATATGAAATACATCGACAAGTAAAAATGCAATTGCAATTTGCTTGAAGCATGAACAGTTGTTTAGTTGGTTATAGGTAGCCCATTTATGGTCGCAGGGCTAACTATGTACATATGAACAGTTTTTAAGGATTGTGTTATAATATGGACACCTTTCTCTCGAATAATCGTTTCAAAATATATGAAATTAATTTTGCTATTAAAACAAATTTCTCGATTCTTGCTTTCAATAAACCACTTATGTGCTTGTTTCATTAAGTTAGCGTAATACGATGATTTCTTATAAGAAAACGATGGCACCACACCTTTTCTAAAGGCCAGCTTTCAATTCTGAATAATTATATTTTTATCAAAAAATATTAGAGAAACATATGAAAAAAAATTAAAACACATTTTTATTTCATTTTCAAAATTAATTTTTATTTTCCTTTTAGAAAAATTGTTTAGAATTATTAATTTAAAGTTAATTATGATTTCATTCCCAAATTGCTATGGAAATTTTTAAATTTTTTGGATGCATGCGTCGGAGCGATATTGTTTCGGGTCTTTTCTTCTTTTTTGGCTTAATTTTTCTATGTGCTTGTAACACGGATCAATTGTTTGAGGAAGAATTGTCGGATACACCTCATTAATTTTCTTCAAACTACTTAATGCAATTTTCTTTATTATGTTTGTGGGATGGCCTTCTGTCGAATAATTGATATCAAAAATTGTAAATAATAATTTCGCAACTACAATAAATTCCTCTGTTGGAGCTTTTAATGACCCGAAATGTCTTGTTTCTTTCTTGAAATTTTTTTCGTTCATAAATATGTATTTTACAATGAGCTATTTCGTCGTCGCCTTTGATTAATTTTAGGTTACATTTGTCACATGATATTTTTTTGTGTAAATAATACCCTGCATAGTAAGTAAGGGCGTTACTCTAAAGGTTTTAAAATCTATGTCTATTAAATTGTCCAAATCCTTCTCATCCTGGCCGTCGTCGTTTTTCTCCCCAAACTCCTTTAAACTTTCCTTATACTCGGCTTTGAATTCAGCCCAATCAAGCCCAATGTGATCGCTATCCTCGATGATGCAATTGAAGCAATTTGAGGTGTTTGGTAATTTCATTACCAGGATATTGGCAAAATGTTGGCCTATGTCATTGCTGGTTGGAGTATAGTTAAAACCACCTTTCCTCGAAATTGCGAAAAAAAAAATGTCAAGCGCGTCTTGATGCGTTCTTCCTGTCAGCACAAAATCAACATTATTTTGTGACAAGTAGTCAATGAGCGCAAGTTGAGATTTCTTTGTTAATTGAAATCCTTTTTTAAACAAGAAGTCGTTTTCATTTTTTGACACTATTTTAAGTTTTTGTAAATAATCCAGGCTTTTTTCCAAAAAACAATAAATTTTATTGTCTTTATAAAAAGGCTGCTCATATAGAGATTTTGCCGCAAAATTTCTTGAATTTAAACAGTCAAACAAATCATTGAAAAATTCAATAATATTTGCCGTTTCCAATAGATTGTCCAAATAATTATTGAAAATATCAGGACCAACTTTTAATGTTGTTCGTATAGCACTGGCAACAGTTAAACTTAGTAGTTGCACTGCAAGTTTCACGTTCATTTTTTGAAATTATTGGGATATGGGATTTCGTTAGTTTAGGCATTAATTTTATTTTATTGTGCTCTTCGTATTCGTAAATTTTTCGGACGATGATGTTATTACTAATTCCAAATTCTTCGTGCATAATATTATTATTAAGGAACGCGTTTCTGGCTGACTTCAAAAGGCGAGGTAAATCTAATTGTGCAACAATTTTGTGCTTATTCACCATAAAATATGGTTTATTTAAATCAGTGCCAAGACCTGGTAGTTGCCTGGTCTCATGTTATAATAACGATGTTTAGGTTTAATATTTCTTGACACGTTTTGATATTGTCAATAATTAATTTAGACAACGAAGCTGCAACCATATTTCTAGTTAGCACTTAACTTAGCACGTGCTTCCAGTTATCGACTATTCCCCTCAACATAAAAAATAACACTGAAGTTGCCAATTCATTAGTTCGATTAATTACATCGTCGCAAAAACCGTCGATTCTCTCCCTTAGTAGGTTCATTATCAGATCTTATTTAATTTTAATCTCATCGAAAGTTAGCACGCAAATTCTTGATGTTGAAGATTTGTTTTGGAATAATCCTTTTAGTTGTTTAATTAAAATATAATTTTTGCCAGCTGGTACGAATTTTATAGGAGACCACTTATGTATCGTGGAAATAGATGCAGTTTAAGATCTAAACTGTTTCTTAAATATTTGTAGATCGAAGAAGATTTGTAATATAAGCACTGTGTAATATTTTTAATACTGTCACTATAGTAGTAATCCTGTTTTAATAATAACTTACACACACTTTTCGAATTAATATTAACTGAAATTTGGTTTATCGTTTCATCGATTGTCTTATTGCAAATTATAGCAATTTCCGTATACTCTACGAAATTTAGAACGTACCAATTTATGTTTTTTCTGTAAGTTACTAAACAATTTTTTATATTAATTAATTGTTACTTTTTTAATGCAGCTTTTACAGCATTTTTTCTGTGTTGTCTTGTTCTTTGTGACATGAGTGGTAATAATTTTATTAATTAAATTTAAAAATTCGGCTTCCTTGTCAATTAGGTCTGTTTGAGTTAGAATTTTACGAGTTTTGTTTGTTGCGATCTCCGAGGTAACACCGCTGCATACCGCTCACTCTCTTTTATAATGTTAAATACCGAAACAGCATTTCGCGTTAGCTGGCGTATTCCAATTTGTTCCTTCAAAAAATGGTCTTGACACACAGAATTATAGTCGTTTTGTACCAACCCTAAGGCCATAATCCATTAGTTTTTTCTGATAGGATCCGTCAGAAATGTATAAAATTTTGTTTCCCTATTTGCTGCTGATTTGGCTCGACAGTTGCGAACCATACAGGTTGCATATTTGGCTTTACCGTGTGACATGATTTTATTATAAACAATGAAAATCACTTTCTAAAAGTACTCTTTATAATCACAACTCAAATTAGAACTGAATTAGGATTGAATTTGAGTGTAGAAAAATTTTCAAAAATAATTAAAAATTAACGGTACTTTTGACCACTAGCACAAATAAAAAACGTTTTACCTAGTTTTGCTGTCATATAAACAAATTGACTTATTATCTTTTGTCACATTCTATCAATTTAAAAAAATCTGTAAGGCAAAACCAACAAATAAATATTTTTCAAATAACGAGAAACTTCTCCTCTCATCGAGTATAGTAATGAGTATTTATGAAAAGGTCTGCCGAAAACAAAACAGGCTGATTATCTCGCAATCATTCGACTTACCTTTATCACAAAATAGGTTAATTTTGTATTCGAAAAGACACATATTTAATAATTCTAATAAATTTGGCATGGGTTGTAACCGTTTCTCAAATCATTATAGATACATCATTTTAAAGAGATTCAAATTATCTTGCAAAACAAAACTAAGTTAGAGAAATAATAAAATAATAATTTAAGTAAATAACGTAACATTTACAATACCTACATATTTTATAAATCCATTACATTTATTGGCGTGTTAAGAAAATTGCATCAAACAATGAGAAATACTTCAAGTTTATAAAATAATTTCAATTGACAATAAAATCTCAACTTGGCCAATGAACTCAACTTGAATTGGCAAGAAGAATCAAAGAAGATCTAGTAATGAAGTAAAACTCCATCACTAGTAAGCCCCAACTGAAACATTGGGGATAAAGATTACATTATGCTTGATTGTGATGAATTTGAAACGGAATGTTAGGAGAGTTTAAATGAGTTTGAGGTGGAAAAACACGATGTTCGGGATGAGGAAGAGGAGGAGGATGTGGACAATTTGATAGATAAAGATTTTAATTTATAATTATATTTATTTTGGTGCTATAATACTGAAAAATTGTAAATGGTCAATTTTATATGGTGGATTTAGCCAAAAAAAAAAAGAAAAGACCCGAAACAATATCGCTCCGACGCAGGCATCCAAAAAGTTAAAAAATTTTCATAGCAATTTGGGAATGAAATCATAATTAACTTTAAATTTATAATTCTAAACAATTTTTCTTAAAGGAAAATAAAAATTAATTTTGAAAATGAAATAAAAATGTTTTAATCTTTTTTCTTATGTTTCTTTAATATTTTTTGATAAAAATATAATTATTCAGAATCGAAAGCTGGCCTTTAGAAACGGTGTGGTGCCATCGTTTTCTTATAAGAAATCATCGAGAGAAAGGTGTCCATATTATAACACAATCCTTAAAAACTTTTCATATGTACATAGTTAGCCCTGCGACCATAAATGGGCTACCTATAACCAACTAAACAACTGTTCATGCTTCAAGCAAATTGCAATTGCATTTTTACTTGTCGATGTATTTCATATTTTATTACTTAGTAGTATGTGCTTTGTGTGAAATTTTATTAGCGCAAAATATTGATCTAGATACAAAATATCAATAAAAAATTAGTTTTAATTTTGTTAGATCAATTAATATGCATCAAATAGTTTCACATAAATAAGATTTAAACGATCGAATTGTTGGTGCTGTGTTAAGTTCGTTAACTTAATGATTCCATTAAACCCGATTATAAAGGTAATTAATTAAATTACTACTAAAATTATCCACCTAAACGAATCATAAATTTCCAAATTATCTTTCATCAATCACTTGTAATCTTATTTTTAGAAATTCCTTATTTTGCATAAAAGTTAATACGAATATAAACCTTACAAACCCATACATAATGTACCATATTCCATTGTACTTTTTTTAATTTTTTTTTGTTTTATTATCCATAATTTTTGTATAGACAAAAACCAAAAATCCAACAAGTATATGCTGGAATATAATTTCATTCATAGTTTCATAATTTTTGTATATGAATGTATGTGAACACGAAGAATTTACAAATTTGATTTGGTTTTTGGTTTTTAGTTTTTATAAAATAAAATCGTCGTGCGCAAATTAAAAGAGAAAAGGATGAAAATATGAATTTATACCTCGGTCTATTTCTCGTTGTGGTAGATTTTATTTGGAGTAATTTTCATAGATTGAATTAACTTATGTAAATTTGGGCCATACAAGATCGACATCTGGTATATTTATCTGTGGTTTTGTCTTTAATTTCTTCTTTCTGTCACACATTCTTCACTTTCGCCCATCTTTGCACCAAACAGTCGCATACGAAATGTAACTTTCCCTCCATTTACATACACACCTCTCTTCCGCAATTCGTTTTTCAAATCAGCAAATGTTTCTCAATTACTCGTCTTTTTTTTTGTTTTTTTTTAAAGTAGTCTTAAAATAATAAAATAATAAATTGTCTTGCATTTTTAGAAACTCGCCTTATTCCTTAAAATTACGTCCTAATGGAGTAAAAATATTATATTTGTACGACATAAAATATAATCGTCTCTTTCACTTTTTACATTTCAAATAAACGAAACTCTTTGTAATTTAAAAATTCTACTCGTCGTTTGTTTTAATTTTCACAAACATTTTTCATTCAAAATGAATGTACCATGTTATCATCACTCTTCGTCAGTTTTGGTTTTTCATTTAGGATAGGCTTTTTTCACAGTTGAAACTTCGACGTTTTTATAGTTTAGTTTATATTTCAATAAAATTCCATTTAGGTTTTAAACATTTGACCGTTCATGACAAAAATACGCCATATTACCTAACTTTTATTGCTTTACACATCGCTCACTCCCTCTCAGTATTATACATTACTGACTCTGCTTTACTCTCCTATCGGTAACGAATCGGGCGGGTAAGTGTCGCAAATTTAACCGTTGTTTCGTTTGATCCATAGCTCTAAGGACAGGCAATGTCTAAGTGAGAAGCAAACGTACAATTATCATTACATATAATACTCGTACAACTTCAGTCCTTTAATTATGTTCGTCAATAGACACTAATAGGCACTTACGACCATAAACTTTTATTAGATTTCCTTGCCCTTCTTTCGCTGCACTGACCATTGTCGATAAACCAAAAAGAAGTAATTTAATTAAATTTGCCTGAATGTATATGCTACATTTACACAGAAAGCTTTCATTTTAGAAAATAGAAATTGTTCGATTACCAAAGCTATATTTGCCTTCTGGCACATAGGAGCAACTAAAAATGTTTTAAAAAAATATTTTAATAACAATACTACAACTTCCCAACCGTTAGGTCCCACATATATTAAGCCGTCTAGCCACAACATCAAATTCACTAATTGTTAAAGTGATTTATGAGCTTTTAGGTAGACAAATATTTTTTATTCCTTAAAAATTTGTCACTTGCTAAAATAAAAAAAAATAAAACTTACATCCCATATACAATAATTTAAGCACTCAAATGTCATTCATTATTTTCTGTACCGTTATTTTTAAAACTGTCTCCCCGTTTAAGTATAAATAAATTCTATGCAAAAATAAAAAAATAAAACAACAGTTATAATCATATCACCAGCATGATATTTATCATCATTACCTACGCTATATAATTTTCCACATGGTATAAATTCATACAATTTTATACAAAGCACAACATTTTTTGTTTTGCTATTTTCAAAAAATAAATCCCAATTCTCTTGTGCCAATCATAAATCTAAAACAACAGGAACAGTTTAACAAACTAAAGACATATAGTACTTGTACATATGGATGTATGTATATGGAAGAGAAACAAAACACGACGAAAAAAAAATACACCAGTCAAACATTTACATATTTTCTATGTGTCAAAATCATAAAAATTCAATTTTTATACAAAAATTTTAGATGAAAAATTTTCATAATTTCCTCATTTTGTGTTTCGCTTTTTTTTTTTATTTTTTTTATTTCATCCCACCATCGATCCCCACGGTTATACAAAAAAATATTTTATGTTCTCTATACATTTATACATAAATAAATTGTATTAAATTATTTTTTATTCCTTTGAGACAATGATAATAAGGAAACAGGAGAATATTATATCAGAACATAAACATTGTGCATATTTACTAGGTTTGTACAAAGGTATGTTGAAATATTTTGTTTTATGTACATACATAGTTAAAATATGCATTATAATGTTTCAATTACATACACTCTCTATAATGTATTTATCAATAAAATTATGTCCAATCTCCCTGATCTATTAACATTGAACGACATACATATATTTGAGATACATAGAAACAACAAATTTCCATCACAATTTTCCTCGTTAACATTTTTTACTTTACTCTTCCGCCTTAATATTGGTTTTATGTTTTCTAAGACATTTTTATGACAATTATTTTTTCCCGAGCATAAACATAAAAATAAAAATTATTTATTTTATTGAATCCATTAAATTATGTATGTGTATATACGTATTGTGTACACAATCCGCGGACATTTGATATATTATCGTGTATTAAGTTTATAGAATTTTATTAGTTTCGAGTTTCGATGTTCAGCGAGAGACTTTATAATTGTGCTTGGGTACAGTAGAATTTTATAGTTAATAATTTTTATTTTTTTGGGGAGCCATAAAATTATGGTGTTTTTTTTATGTGTATACTTATGTTGTATGCGGTATATTCGTTCCATCGTTTTATTCCATTAAATGCAGACGATAATCGTATAATTTAACATCCATTAGATGTTATTACTGACACTATTATGTATAAAATAAAAAAAAATAAAAATAATTTTATAAAATGTCCTTTTGATATGTTTGCTGCAAAGTGTTTTTTATTTTCATAGTATGCACTCAAGTTTTAATTGTTATTTTCAAAGGGAGTTGGTTTCAACTGAATTTCGTATTAAAATTATGATTTAAGGAACTTTCTTGTTAATAACGGAATGGAACCTACATCACAATATTTATTTATGTAATAACATGAGATTTTGAGTAAAGGGAGCGATTAAGTAAGCTAACTCTTTTCATTATAGAATTAAATATGTTTACTCATAGCCCCAGTTATGGTTTTCAGATGTATTCATCTCCTTTAGATATTATATTCTTAGTCCGTTAGATTTGTACGCTAGGGTGGCGAACATCTTAATCTAACTTATATTTATTTTAAATACTGATGTACTATTTGTTATCGATATGCCCTCGACAAAATGCAACTGCAACCTATACTTTTCTGTGGAAAATATTATCTATGAAATACTTAGTTTTTTGTTTACGTTGACAATTTATTGTCTGAAATCATAAAATGAAATATGAATAGATTCTTAATAAAAAAAATGGATATATTCATTTGAACAATTTGTGTTGACATGACGGCCAACTGAACTGAATTGGTTGTGGTAAGTTGGCTGGAAGATCTAGAACTGGTTGCATTATTGCTTTCTTTTTCATCAGTTGTATAACATCATGATGATTCCTACTACAATTGAGATTGTAACGCATATAATGCTCCTATAATGGAAATATAGTTATTATTATTTGTTAAATTTTTATTTTAATGGCTTTTGTGTTTTTTGTTGTCCATAAATTTAACATTTCCAGTGTTAAATTTTTCGTTGTTATCAATTAATCTCGTTGTAAAATGTTGAGATTATTTGTACATAATCCAAGAATGTTGCATATATTGAATGTTGTTTGTCTTTATTGTACAGTGTTCGAAGAATATTAACCCGAATTGTCCCAGAATTTTTTTTTAACGGTTTTTTTTTTATTTAAACCTATTTGGGGTTTAAATCTCTGGGGTCTAAAACATTGGAAAATATCTTTGGGACATCCACCCCATTTGTAGTTTTCGGGAAAACCCCCGTTGCCATATGGCAACACGGGGACATACATAGAGAATTTTTTCAACAAAATGATTTCCATTTATAACTAAATATACATTTGAAATAAAATATAATTATTATGTAAATTTCTTGTAATTATTTATTAAATTCAGTATTTCTTATTGTTTTGTGTGGTGTGGCTGAAAACACTTCACACAAAGTCCAACGTTGCATTTGATGCAAGCAGTACGTTCAATAGATTTGCAAAGGTCACCAGCGCAGCGTCTTTTATTCGTTATGGGAATAACTAGGTGGTTAATTCCATCGAAACGGATTGTTGTTTCTTCAGCGTTTTCGTTAACTTTACGCTTCGGATTGACTATCGCTGACCTGATCGCTTTAGAGTCTCACCGTAATGTTGACAAGAATATTTGGCGATGGGTCTTCTGAACTCGAGCTGCAACATTCTCGATGGACCCAAACGATGTAGTTGTCATGCATTCTGTACAGAAACATCTACCAGCCAGGTAAAAATAGATCTCCACCTTTTTTTGCCTTTGTAGGCAATGCGATAAAGAGCCACATTTTGATCTAAACGGTCGATCCCACACATATATTTGTTGTATTCCGTCACAACACAAGGACGAGGAACAACGACTTTGCTGTTTTGTTCTTTCGAGTAGGGAAACGCGTTAGAATACGGATATGTCCCAAAAGTAGTTGAAGCCATACAAACTACGCTATTATCGACCCATTTTGTTAGACGAACTCCACTTTCATTTATTGTTGCTGATTTGCAGTGGCCGCCTTTCTGCTTCTTCATCTGTTTTTTTCAAAGGAAGTGGACATGATTTAGGTATACGGTTTTCGCGGATTGTTCCACTGCCACTATATCCGCGTGACTTTAAATGTTCTAAAACAGGCAAGCCAGTAAATAGGTTGTCGAAATAAAATGCAAATGTCAAGTTTATGGTAGCCTCCGGTAATTCATCAATCATGCTAGCGAGTGGTGCAGCACATTTGCCATATTTTTCTTCGTAGTCTACATTCGAACGAGGATTTCTTCCTTGATACACTTCGAAATTCACCATATATCCAGACGGAGTGCATAATGACCAGACTTTGCAGCCAAACCGCAATGGCTTTCCTTTAATAAATTGCTTACATCCGTGTCTTCCAAAGTAACCTATCATACTTTCATCATATGATAAATTTGGTTGTGGATGAAAATGTAACAACATTTTAGATTTTAAACGGTCCGTAATTAGACGAAGCTTCCACATTTTATCTGGATTCGGGTTTTCACTTGAGCCGGCATGATTACTATCTTCAAAGTGGAGAAATTGCAAAATTTCGTTGAATCAGTTCTTTCGCATGCTGTTGAATACAAGGTAGTTTCGCAAATCATCAGCGTTGCTCCACATACTCCGAAGACTGGTGTGATAATTATAACCACTTATCAAAAGAATTTTAATAAATGTTCGTAGTTCAGCAACAGTAATTTTAGGATTGCCTTTCTCGCGATAAAACCGCATATTTGGCTGATTCGTCTGCTACAAGTTGCATCAACTCATCGTCAAAAAATTTTTCGAACTGCTGATGGGGCTTAAAATTTCGGCAATCTTCATAATTCTCTTCAGGAAATATTGGAGTCATGGCGGTGGAATTGTCGTCGACGTTCCAGGTGAAAATTGTATCAATTCTTCTAGTTGATTTACGTTTTGCAGGTTTTTTTGTTTTAGATTTCATTTTCCGTTTTCTACGTGGCTGTTCGATTGAAGCTGAAGTCGATGGTTCGTTTGATGTTGGAGAACTAGGCTTTGATCATTATCTGCAAATAATGGGATACACGATGCATTTTCCACGTCCAATTCAAAGTCGGAATCATTTTCATCGTCCAAAGTTGTAATTCGGCGACCAATTCTCATTGATATTTCGAAATTTGCGAGGCTCAATAAAAACAGTACGAACCTTGTCCGTATCGTTATCCTCTAAACCTTCGAGTTCTTTGAGGTAATCAAGAGCCTCTTTCAATAATTGTAATTATTGGAAAACGGATAATAAAATTTAATTAAAAATTACCAAACAACAGAACACAATGAAACAATAAAACAAAAAAAAAACTAAAGCCGCAATGAATATGCACATTTTGAGAAAACGGAAAAAAATCTCGGCGTATGTCCCCGTGTTGCCGTATGGCAACAGGCACAAAAACAGGTGCAAAACCCCTTAAAATAATTTTTATTAGGTCATGTGGCAAATTCAAAGTTGATTAGCATAAAGAATCTTTAATTATTTTCTAAAAATATTTTGTGGAAAAATAACGGAACTTAAAAATAAAATCTAACTCACTTTTTCATATAGTCCATTTTAACTTTTTTCACAATATTTTTTTTTTTGCTTAATTTTACAACCTCCTTCAAGTAAGAGCCAACGCACAACTGAAATAATTTTTCTGGCCAAGTAACTGTTGTCTCTTTAGAAAACAAAACTAACGGCAAAACGTTTTTAATTTTGTTGATTCTCTTTCTATATCGACACAAAATGAGATATAATTTTTGTTGCCATATGGCAACACGGGGACAATTCGGGTTAACGCCATCCACTTTAGTACTTTATTTTGTGCGTCCTTATAACATGTCGTTTCCATCACGATTTCTGTGTGAGTAAGTACGAACAAGTAGTTTTGTTCGATTGTTGATCAAATTTGTTATGCGTCCCTCTGGTGTGTTTTTCAATAACTTTGTATAAGAGCGTTTCTTGTTTGTTCAATTTTCATACATGGTTTATTGACATATTGATAAAATCTGTTAATGAGTCCACGTTTGAGTTTATATTGTGGTTTAATTAAATTCAAATTATTTAGTAAGTTGTATTTTTGTTTTAACATGACTCTCTTTTCTTTCTATTGTATTCTGTTTTCCGTTCGATTGCATATACTTTCAATATTTTGTTGAATTAGTTGTATATTCAATTCTTAGTCAGTTATGTTTATTATATGTACCAATTTTGAATAAGTTTCGATGACTGTGGCATCGCCTAATTTTAATAGTAACAGTCCCCTGTTATTTGTTAAGTCATATATTTCTATTTTCTGTCCTTGCGTTATTTTGAAGAGGGTGAACCTGAAATTACGTTTATGTATTGTTATTCAGGCTGAAAATTCGACTTATCACACTTCCTCAATATTAGTATTGGGAAAATTTTCACCTATTCACTGGAGCTAGGCTCGTCTGAGTTGTTGTTTGTAAATAAATTGTTTTGAAATCTCCTCTTTCCATTAATTTTCTGTTTGTGAACCATACGTCTATTTGTAATTAATGTAATTTTGTTATTCTTTTCTACCTTATCCCAAGAATCAATACTTCAAATTAATTTCTCATTTTGTGGAATTTTTTTTGGAACTGAGTTCCATATATTTTATACATTTTATTATAATAAATCATAAGAACCATGAGACAAATATCCTAAACTAGTGGAACTAGATTTTTATGGGTGTGTGAGTGGGTAAACATCAAAATAAGAAATGGCATACATTTAGTGGGAAATAAAATAATTTGAATATTTTTTTAATATACATATATTTAATTTAAATACAACAACAACATTTCTAAAATTAAATTAACTTATCTTATATATAAATATCAATATACTAATACATTATATAAAAATATTAAATATAATATGTACCTAAATTAAATTTATTTTCCTAAAATTTAAAAAATTATAAGACATAATATTGGAATATTAGCTCAATTTTTTTGTAGTTTTAGACAAGGTAATAATTTAATAAGATTACATCATTGCTTCCTACAACTAGGCATTATCCTAAATTATTATATACTAAATTCATAAATTATTTTTGGCAAAATATACATCACAGCTAATAATTAATTTGTAAATATATATCGCAGCATTATGTGTGAAATTAAATTAAAATATAATCTGATAATCTATAACTGATAATATAAAATAAATAACACCGCATTTTATTCTTATAATTTTTTCATCTTATTAATTAACTCAAATAATTATTTGTAAAAATTCTTAGCTTTATTTTAGAGATAGTATCAATTTAATTTAAATTTCGACCAATTTAATTTAAGTTTTGATTACTCTTAAATAATAATTAAATTCAGTTTTATTATTTTGTAAATTAATACAAAATACTTAATTCTCTATAAAAATTCTTAAATAATAAATAATGATCTTCAACTAAAATTAGAATTTCATTCTGCTTGTAAAAAAAATATTAACTTATTATTAAAAATTGGCCAATTTAATTTATTTTTGTCTTGATTTTAAATTAATCTTAAATAATTATTTAATTCATTACGGAAGAGTTCATAATTTTTTTTTTTAATAGTAAATTATTTTTTTCAAATTTAATATGGCATTCTTTGCCTCAAAAAACTTAGAAAATAAATGACTTAAACTAATATAAAAATTCGTACTGCTTATAAATAAAAATAATAATTTGCGAAAATTAAAAATAATGCATTCATTGCTTCAAAATTTAAATAATTAAACTTAAGAATATCTAATTAATAATACCTAATTCCTAATATTGCTAGAACTACTTGGCCCATTGGCAATGTCATCTTTTTAGCTTTGGCGATTCTGTCTTTTATATATTAAAAATATTTCGTCATCGCACTATGAACATTTTCTTCAGTAACCTGAGGAAATTTTTCTAATGTCGTTTTCCAGTTACAGATAGAGTAGCGAAAGAATAGAAAAGGAGTAGAAAGAGCTGTCAAAAAGACAGTTTTACTTTTTATATGACGATGGGTTTTTGTATGTGTGCTTGAATATACGTATTAATTGTCAAATTACATTTAAACTTTGAAATGATGGTGGATTTTTTTGTTGTTTAATTAATTTTAAGGATGTTTTTTAAATATTAAAACAGTAATCGTACGTAAATACCATTTGTGTTGAGTTATTATTTAAGTGGACAAAAATGAAGCCGTGAACAAAACAGAAAAAGATCAAAAATATCCATGTCAGAAGAAATTAAAGAAAAACATTTAAATAATTCCTGAATCCAGTGGTTTATATTAAATACAAAAATATAAACATTTGTTACCAAAAAACAGTTTAAATAATTAATTTTGTATATGATGTGCCAATATTTCTAATGCCATTACCTTCCTTTCCTCCAACCGCATTCTTTCCTCGTGGCGTATTTGTTTTGCTGCTGCAAATTCCAATTTAACATGAAGTGCTTTTTTTTCTGCCATATACGCTGCAAAATCATCTCTCCTTTGATTTTCCCTTTTCTGTTTTTCGTGAATATTGTTAAGTCTCATCCTCTCGTTTGTTGGGCGCCCAGGTCCTGGTTGAGATGGCCCGGGTTGACAAGGTCCTGGTTGTGATGGTCTGGGTTGACAAGGTCCTGGTTGTGATGGTCCGGGCTGACCAGGTCCTGCTTGTGATGGCCCGGGTTGACAAGGTCCGGGTTGTGATGGCCTGGGTTGACAAGCTCCTAGTTGTGATGGTCCGGGTTGACAAGGTCCTGGTTGTGATGGCCCGGGTAATTAATAAAACTGTTGATTTGTTAATACTGCTGGTGGGAGTATTGAATAGAAAACCAAATATAATTTGTATTACAATAAACTTACGTTATACGTTTTCCAGCGCTCACTCCTATCTCTGGAACTAATGAATCGTCGTCTTTCACTATGTTCTGGATTTCAGAATCATAATTGGTCTCTTTCCTGGGATTTCCACTTGTGCCATTGTGCTTTACACAGGATTTCACTAGCCTTACGACAGTTTTATACCTGCTTTCGACCTGAATAGCAATTACATTACAACCATTAACTGATTTTGCAATATGTTCCCATATCAATTTTTGGTTTTAAATGGCTTCAAAGGTACACAGTTATCCATATTTATTTGGTATAAGTGTAGTAAAAATTTAGTTTGGTCGTCGGACCACTTATATGTAATATTGCCGCCTACACATAAATAAATAGAAAAATATTGGAGTAATTGTGACTTTCCAGTTGACCAACCGCTAATGAGTATTATACAAATAAGTACCTTGTAAGGTTTCTGATTGTGCAACACAGTTTACTTCTTGTACAACACTTATATCGTTTACTTCTTTAGCTGCAATAATAGTAACAACATTAATTAAACATTTTAATCAATATAAATTAATAGTTATTATAAAATTAATTTAAATACCTCGTATTGTTTCTTCATTTGAAGTGATCGCTTCAGTGCGAGTTTACGACCATTTTCTGATAAACAATTTTCAACAGGCAACCAATCGTCGTAGTCTATTTTGTAAACAAATTTCCCCTTCCGAACGTAATTCTTTTGTTTTCCATTTAAAATATATTGAATCTGCTGAAAATTTTTCTTCAGTAAATGGTCGTAAACTCGCACTCGGGAACAGCTAAAATTTCCTTTCTCGCTAAATGAAAAACTTCGGCCACTTCCTCAAATTTTACGTACACTTGTTGTGTAGCTGCAAAAATTTAAACACCATTATTAAGATTTAAATAATAATAAATTAAAAATGAAAAACTTAATTATAATATTCTTTAGAATTACAAAATTTCCATCATTAATATAAAGTATGAAACACAAATGGGCGGTTTTGTTTAAAGGCCCATTTGTTTTTTTTTAACGATATTAACTCCTAGATATTATTGATAATAAAAACAACCAAGTTATTTTTTGAATGTAATTTAATTGAAAATATTTTACTATACAACATTCCTAAAATTTAAAGAATTTACTATTCTTAGCCGTTTTTCTTCTCACGCTCGTCTTAATTCAGCCTATGCTTCAGTCGGTGGGGTTCTCGTGTCATTAACTAATGATTCCGCATCTGCATTAATCTGTGTTCAGATGGTCGTCTTTGTTTATGCCAAAGTTACGCAAAACACAACAAGCCACCACGAACTTACACATCCTTTCTACCGTGAAAAAATTCTACTGCATCAATTGCCTAAATCTTTGTTTTAAAAGACCTAAAGCGTTTTCTATTTTTATCCGTGTTTGGCAGTGTTTCTTATTATATAATTTCTGCATATCTGATAACCTACCAAAATCTTTAAACGGCGTCATTAAATATTCGCGCACTGGATAAGCAGAATCACCAAGAAGATGATATTGTTCACCACAAATGTTGGTTAATCTTCTTTAATAAAAGATAATTAATAATCCTGGCATCATGGATCTTGCTGGGAGATCCTACGAATATATCCGTAAGTCTGTAAATAAAAAAAATAATTACATATAGCTGATTTTGACTAAATTACTGAAAAAATATTACCTTTTATCCGCGGCGCATATTCCCTGTAGCATTATGGACAGAAATCGTGGCGATTCACGTAGGTCGATCGAATTTTACCTGCTGGCTTCTTAATATAATATAAGATCCATCAATGCATCCAATCACGTCCTTCATACCAGCTAGCTGTGAAAATTGAATGGGTTAATTAAATATTTTAATTCTCTAAAACCAAATAAACTTACTTCTTCAAATTTATGAGCAACACTTAAGTTTTCCTCTTGTGTGGTGGGAAATTTTATGAATTTTGGAGAAACCTCATAAAAAATTCCAAAAATCTGGTGAAGCATCTGTAGGACAAGGATACCGATATCTTATCACCACCATACCATTAGTTTTGCAAACATTTTTAAATAAATCATACGAACCTCGTTGTCAGTAAACCTTAGAATTACATCCTCAACAAAATTTTCCACGCGATGTTTTTTTTTTTTTCAGGTACTGGTTTAGAAAACTGTTGCTCATCATCAGAATCAGAATATGAACCAAAGAAATATGAATGTGCTGGTGATGATGTTGAGGTATCTGATGATGATGAGCTATTCAACGACATTATTTCTGATGATGCCATCAATTTAATAAAATATGGCAAATTCATTTTTTGCAACTTATTTAACAACAAACAATAAACCATAAACAACAAACTAAACAAAATATTTATTAACTGTATTATCACTAGTCCACAACACACAATAAATTAAATTTTTAAATAACTTATTAATTAATAAATACAATTTTATATGTAATTAATTTAATTCCAACCGATACCTTGTTGATGATCTTTAGATCGAAACCGGTCGGTAAATAAAAATTAAAAATTATGCAAAATTAAAATTATTGTTTTAGCTTCAATTAATTAATATAATTTTCGCTTTAATTGAATTATATCAATTTGTGTAACAATTTTATATTTGAATATACATATGTATTGAAAAAATTATTGAAATAAAATTTCGATTGTAACGACTTTTATTTGAATATTTTGACAGATTTATGTAAACGTAAATGTATTAGTTAGATTAGTTTGCTACTCCGTCGATTTATACGGATTTCAAGATGGCGGATAGGTGTAGATTTACAGTAGAGTAATGTGTAAGTGGAAAATGACATTAGGCACAGTCTAAATTTTAAAAATAAAAAAAAATAAAAACTCAAAATATTAACGTTTTGAAGTAACTTACGAAAATAGATTGAATAACCTTTCAATAATTTTATAATGTTGAATTTGTTTGCTGAAAAATTGCCTTGTCGCCTTTTAAAAGTGAACTGCTGCACCAGATTGTCTGTGAAAATAGATTTTAAATTGCTCCACAGAAATTTTTTGAAATCGAGCCCAGAATGTTTCATATACATAAATGGATTTCTGCAAAATAAGAATTTTAAAATACATAAGTAATAGAAGTTTGACTTTAATAACTTGAAATTACCAATTGTGTTCATGATTCCAAATCGTTAACTAACGATCCATCAAAATTAACGAAACTGTCCAAATCATTAAACGGAAACCCAAAATTTCTATTTTGGACATCTACTTAGTGGCGGATATTGAGCCGATTATCTCTTAGCATAATGAACTCAGTCATTAGAGCTTTTTGTCCAGATTTTAAAATGTTCATGTTATCCGTCAACTCTTCAAATTTCTTGTCTTGCTTTTTCTGGGAATTCTTGATGGAACCGACAATCTCATTAAGTTGGTTTTTGTTTATTAGGGCCCATTCTGCCGTTGGTGGTGATAATTCTTCTATCAAAAAAGAAGTTAACTACATAAGGAAAAAGAATTTCGATAAATTGCCGGTGCTTGTTTTTGTGTGGAAGCAAATGCAACTGGTTCGCCTGAAAATAAAAACACACTTGCTTATATAATAATTGTATATCGATTACAAAGATTTATAAAGGTACTCACCAAAATTTATTTTACAGAAATCTGTATATCGTAGCGGCGGGTTGCTACCATATTGAGCTGAAGATATTTTATTTTTATTTATTTATTTATTTCTTTATTTCAACTTATAACTTAATAATAATACAAACAAATTATAAACTAATTAACATATTATAGTTGAACAAAGTAAAGCTCCGTTTAGATGAAAATCTGTGGTGGAGCAAATAAACAATTTAAACATGCTATTCTATAAAATCTTTGGACACATTGAGTTAAATATATATTACACAATAGTTTTCTTATTTATATATGTATATATGGAAAAAAAATAATAATTACACTTAGTTGCCTTTAAATTTACAATTGTTTAATGTTTACGATAACAGCTTTAATTGGTGAAATTACCCGAAGCTATATAATGTTAATTTCAGAAAAATCTTTCAACATTCTCTATGTTGAGCAGCCAATTTCGAACGTCCCTCTCAAATTTATGTTTACGTCCAATCGTTAGAATTTTTATATCTTTAGGTAAAATATGAAAAAAATACGGTGCCATATAAAGATAAAATCTTCTAAACTTCTCACAATTGCAACGGAAATCAGCATTATAGTAATTTGGATTTCTTGTATTATACACCTGTGTAATCCGATTGTGAAAACTGTTACCTACTACGAATAAAAAACATTTTCAAGACTTTGTATATGTAAAGATATCTAAGTGGTAGCAAATTTAGTTGTCGAAACATAGGAATTGATGGTGTTGTTTGAGGAAGGTGGTATATTAATTTAATAATCCTTTTCTGGGCAATATATAGACCTTCAATGTTACTAAAATAAGTGCCACCCCAACTGGATATTTCATACATTATTATTGATTCAACTATGGCGTGATATAGTTTCCGCAGAGTACTGTTTGGGCATAATTTCTTAAGATTATAGAATTTATGTATAGCACCAAGTACGTTTTTCCTAGTGACATTGAGATGAGACTTCCAATTTAGTTGATCATCCACTGTTAAACCCAAATATCTAAACTCGTTAACAAATTCAAGTGCAAAACACTGAGGCGAGCAAATGATTGTATCATATGGATGGACATGGTATTTTAAATGGTATACCAAAGAATTAGTGATATTCTTCCCAAATAGCATAACTTTTGATTTAACGCTTATAGCGAGCCGATGATGATAAAACCATTTACTTAGTTTGATTAAGTCGTTTTCAAGCATTAATTTAGTGTCGACATCGCTATTCGTACCATAGCTCAAAGCCAGATCATCAGCAAAGGCTGTGGCGTGTCCTAATAGATCAATACCGAAGATCGAATTAAAGTAGATTAAAAATAATAAAGGCCCCAGAACTGATCCTTGAGGAACGCCACAACTTATTAAACCTTCGCAGCTAGTTGCCTCACCTATTTTTACCAGCTGACGACGATTTTCAATATAACTTGCAAACCAATCAAAAATGTTACCTCTAATACTAATTTTAGCTAACTTCAATAAAAGCATTCCATGGTCAACAGTGTCAAACGCCTTTGCGATATCGACAAAAAAAGCTATGGGTCTCCGAGTATCATTAATATGTTTATAAATCTCACTCAAGCAGTGCAAAAGAGCTTCTTCAGTTAAATTACCGGCAGTAAACCCAAATTGATTTTTATTTAAAAATTTAATCTTATCCAACAGTATAGTCAGTATACATACATATACTGACATTAGGTTTCATGTACATTCAAACTTGATGATTTAATGGGCGAAATATAAAAGTCGGTTAAATTGAGAATTTGAGAACCACATACGTAAATATTGCTCTCTTTTTTAAATATAGAATCTATTTTGAAAATTTCATCTACAACAAGAACATAGTTATTAGGGTGAGCGAGTGATAATTGATAACTTTCCAACTGAACTGTTTTGTAATAGTTGTTTCCTAGAAAACCCGAGACTGAAATGATAAAGTTGGTGGTAAGCAATGATTTGAATATAATAAATGAAGTTGATAGAATGAGTAGAAATGAAAGAATGGATTGTAAGTATGAATGGGGAGAGTTCCTAAGGGTGTTAGATAGATCAAAATCTACCATTTCAGGGACGAACCGAGTAACTTATAAAATGATTCGGTTGTTGAGTGACTCAGCAAAACATAATTTGCTTGAGATACTCAACAAAGTGTGGATGGGTTTAAAAATACCGGACAAATGAAGAGAGCAGAGTGGTTCCCATTCCTAAACGGGATAGAGATCCAGATGTGGCAACAAATTATCGAGGCATATGTATGTTGAATGTTTTTATAAAAATCTTAAATGGAATGAAGAAAGAGCGTATGGAAGATTTTGTGAATGAGAATAATTTGTTGCCATCGACAACATTTGGATTTCGAAAGAACCACTCTGCAATTGAGTGTGTGGAAAAGTTTGTTTGGGAAGTTAGAAAGGACAATATGAAAGCTGTTGCGGTATTTTTGGACATTGAAAGAGCTTATGATTATGTGGTTCCGTGGAAATTACAACAAATTCTCTCGAATTTTGGATTTTCACGGAAAGTATGTATGTGGATAAAAGATTTTATGACTGAGAGAAAAATGGTTCTGAATGGAAGTGGTTTTAGGTTGGAGGGAGTTGCAAATGTTGGACTTCCGCAAGGAAGTAAAATATCTCCAGCGCTGTTCAACCTATACACCAGCGAGATACACCACATCAATGCAGACAATCAAATCGTTCTACAATTTGCAGACGATTTTGTAGTAATTGGAAAAGGGAGAAGTATTGATGTGGCGGCTCAAAGAGCGCAAAAGGGGGTAAATGATTTAATACAAAAACTTAAAATGTTGAATCTGAGAGTGAATCCCGATAAGTGTGCTTATATGAGTTTCAGAACAAACGTTGCAAATGTTAGTATAAGTGTTGATAGCCGAAGAATTGAACAAGTAAATGCATACAGGTATTTGGGTATTTGGATTGATAGACGAATGAATTTTGGAAAGCACATGAAAATTTTGGCAGATAACTGCAAGGAACGTTTAAATGTGGTTAAACGGGTGAGCAAACCTAAGTGGGGCGCTCACCCGAGTGTGACTGATATGTTAAGGAAGGCCCTTATATCCTCCAAAATTGGATATGGTATTAGTGTGTATGGGAATGGTTCGAAAGGGGCTTTTAGCCAATTAATGAAAGTAGCAAATGCATGTGCAAGAGTGGTATTGGGGGCGATTAACTCAACCCCAATACACACTATGTGGTCTGAAATGGGTGATTCACCTCTTGATTACAAGAGAGAGTGGATCACAGTGAGAGAGTCGGTTAGAATGATAACTAAGAAAAATGAGTTTTGGAATGAGATGATAGTAAGATTACAAAGTAGGGCGGTGTACAAACCGACATATAGAACTAGCATTGCACTTGAAAATTTGAACATGTTTCTGAGTATAGGCAATGCTGGTCCGCAACCCGTTCCTAATAATCTTACTGTATGTTTAAATATGGAGGAATTTAATAAGGGAATGAATGAAGTTATCGCCAAAATTATGTTTGGGAAAATCAGTCAGCGGTATGTGCAAGATGATATAGTTTATACAGATGCTAGTGTGAATGAGAATGGAGTGGGTGTTGGTGTATTTATCCCTGGTAAGAATGTTGAACAGTATTTTAAAGTGGACAAAAGCATCTGTATAATGAACGCTGAACTGATTGGAATGTTTGAAGGAATTAAACTGGCTGTGAATGAAGGGGAAAGGAAAATAGTAATATTTTCCGATTCCCAGAGTGGATTATGTTTGCTAAAATGTGGAGGTGGAAGGGAAGGCAATGTGTATGTTGATTTAATTTTTGAATATGTTCGAGACTGTCAACGTGATGTGACCATACAATGGATCCCATCACATAGACAGATCGAAGGGAATGAAAGAGCCGATATGTTAGCAAAAAAGGGTACAATAAATGACATGGTTCAGCAGTACGGAAAAAAGGATGCAAGAGACGTACTTCAAATGTTTCAAATGAATCTGTAGAGAAAATGGGAGAATGAGTTTAATGCGAAAAGTTTAACGAAAGGAATGAAGTACAGAGTGCTCCGTGGTACTCCTTTGAGAATTCCGTTCTTTAAGGAGCTCAAAGGAGATACGCGAATGTTGCGAACGGTTGAGAGAATCAGGTTGAACCATGGAAACTGGAAGGAATGCTTGTGGAAACGTCATTTGGGTAAGGACAAAGATTGTGAGTTGTGTGGAAGTGTGGAGGATGTTGAACATCTCATATTGGCTTGTCCTAAATACAACCAATACAGGTCTAAGTTCAATATCCTTCGGAATGCAAGAAACCTAAGTGATTTATTAAATGAAGGTGGTTTTTTGGTTTATAAGGAAATGTATGAATTTATTAGGATGAGTGGAATAACAATTTAATACGAGATAATTAATAGCCGACGGAATATGTGCAGGGAGTAAAATTCTGTTTAAAATTCAATTTGTAAAATTAAGTTATGAAGAAAAATATGTAACAAGGAATTTATAAATTTGGATTTTTTGGCAATATGGCTCTATTTCATATAGGAGCCAAGCCTAATAAAAAAAAAAAAAAAAAAAAAAAAATAAAGTTGGTGGTTTAGGATCCAATTCGTAACTCTCAGAATGTCGATTATAAAGTTGCTGTAAGTTAATGAATCTTTCGAATTTAAAGGCACTAATATCGTCTAATTTAGTTAAAAACTCTACACAATGATCTGCGAGATGTAATAAACTATGTATATTAAAAGTGGCGCTAGATTGCCCGTATAATTCTTCCATTTGTGCCACAAACATTTTCAGAATGGTGTCCGCCGTCAAATTTTTTGTTTGGGAACGAATTTTATTAAGAAGAATGGAAATTCCCCAAGAGATATTTAAGAAATGTTGATAATATTGCTAAGAGAGTTTATCTTTTAAAACAACAGGTCCTGCATATGAATGGAAATGCCTTAGTTCTATGGCTTTCCATTGCAGGGCTGCCTATTGAATTCTTTAGATAATTTAATATTTAACAAACTGGCCGGAATGCTTTTTATTCGATTTTGCATCAAAGAATACTGACATTTTCGTGACTTAATCCACAAAGAAATTAATTAATAGTCTATATAGGCGTTTGGCTGACGCATCCAAAATTTGAGTTTTCTAGTAAAATACGTTTCAGTTTTTTATGGTGTTATCGTATTAAACTGTAGTAAATTACTATACTTCTTAAAAAAGATGCTAAGTGCCCTTGACAGGCCTAAAAAAAAGTATGAGACGCCTAATCCTAAATCTGTAACATTCGCTATTCGTGGGGTATTCTTTAATCTTACATTATTTGGAAGTCATGGGAAATATTTGTGGAGCACTATTAAAATTTTAGTCATAGTAACACCACAAATTGTTGTGTCAAGTGAAATACGGTATAAGTCTTCTTTTAATTTAAAAATGTTTTTTTCGGAACTATATGAATGGTAACTATGCGATGGTGATGGACCTGCCTTCTGCTAGTACTAAAATTCGATGCAAAATAATTTTGTAATTCTAATGAAGGATTAAGTATTTCTTCTGTTTCGGAAATGTGATTATTAACAAATCCCTCTGATGCTGTTGAATAATCAGCGGCAGTTTCATGAAAGTGTTGAAGGGGGTCATGGGGTGATTCCTTGGTTCATTCCGAGAAACAAATCGTATCTGGAGGGGGGATCTATATTTTAAATCCTTTGAGATACAGGGTGTTTAAAAAATTTGGTTCAGAAAAAAAGTACACCCAAATATTAAACTGTAACTTCCAAAATATTTATCGAAGAGCAACCAACTTAGTCTTATTTGGTTGGTAATCGTATAGGCTATTATTAAGGTTTAAGTGGTTATCTTGTATCTGCATCCGTTTGAGAGCTATGGTGATTTAAAGTAAAAAAATATTTGTTTTTTATAAAATCGAGTTTTTGTCAAAAAAAAAAATTTTTTCTTTTGTTTATTTAATTTTAATTTGTCATGATCTCCTCTACAATCCCCCAATACATTACTTGTACATACGTGCCATAGTTTTCTTCGTATTCCGTTTATTCTCAATCTAATTAAGAGATGTCATAGTGTTAATATTTTACCAATTTTATTTTGATCTGTAAAACAGTAGGCGATGATTATCAACTCATTTGTTTAAATGTTGAAAAAACAAAAACTAAAAATTTAAGATTCAGTCATTAGTTTCTAGATAATATCTAGTGTTGTATCAGTGTTGTGAATCAAAATTTTAATTAATTTAATAAAATTAATATTATAATGGCACAGTTCTCAGGTGAGGAGTACATTGATATCCATTTTGTTTATGGATTTTGCGATGGTAATGCAGCACGAGCTCGCAATGAATATCAACTCAGATTTCCAACACGTCGCATTCCTGACGCAAGAGTATTTATAAATATTCATAGGAGACTGCCAAATATCGTAACAAGATCGAATACCCGGGCGAAGCCCCATTCAGTCTCACCAAACCATTTGGATGTCGACGAAGGTATAATCCGTAATGTAACAGCAAATCCTTCTATTAGCATAAGGAGGCTCGCTTTACAATTAAACGTCTCTCGCTATCGAATTCATCAAGTATTGCACAAGGAGAATCTTCATCCATACCATACAACACCCGTTCAACAACTATTACCGATAGACCGCACTACAAGATTGGAGTTTTGTAATTTGTTGATGGAAAGGAATTTGGCCAATGCAAGTTTTGTGAAACGTATCCTATGGACGGATGAATCTTAATTCTTAAGAGATGGCATAACTAACTTTCACAATCTACACACGTGGGCTGCTGAAAATCCTCATTCGAAAAAACAAATATCATTTCAGCACCGATTCAGTGTAAACGTATGGGCTGGTGTAATTTGCGATAAATTAATTGGACCATTCATATTACCACCTAGATTAAATAGTGAACGTTATTTACAATTTTTACAAAACGATTTGCCACTCCTTTTTGATGATGTTCCCATTTTAAGTAGATTCTCGCATACATACCAACATGATGGTGCACCTTGTCACTACCATAATAATGTTAGGAATTTTTTTAACGAAAATTATCCAAATAATTGGATTGGAAGAAATGGTCCAATTCATTGGCCTGCAAGATCCCTCGATCTAACGGTATTGGATTTTTATGTATGGGGAAGGATGAAGGCGCTTGTATACTCCAAAGAAATTGAAACAAAAGAAGAACTTATAAAACGAATACACAAAGCAGCACAACAGATAAGGGAAGAATTACCAAGAATTGAAATAACCAAAGGCATACTTAAACGAATATTAGCATGTATTCAATCACAAGGAGGACATTTTGAGCACCTTTTATAACTCATCGACCCAAACTTTGTATTGAGGGATTGTAGAGGAGATCATGACAAATTAAAATTAAATAAACAAAAGAAAAAATTATAACGGTTTTTTTTGAGAAAAACTCGATTTTATAAAAAACAAATATTTTTTTTACTTTAAATCACCATAGCTCTCAAACGGATGCAGATACAAGATAACCACTTAAACCTTAATAATAGCCTATACGATTACCAACCAAATAAGACTAAGTTGGTTGCTCTCCGATAAATATTTTGGAAGTTACAGTTTAATACTTGGGTGTACTTTTTTTCTGAACCAAATTTTTTAAACACCATGTATCTCGAAGGATATCAAAAATGGATCCCCCTCAACATACGATTTGTTTCTCAGAATGAACCAAAGAATCACCCCATGAAGGATCAGCATCCCAAACCCGGACACCCTGTATATAAACGTTTATCTCTTTTCCATATGTTCCAGTGAATAGTTTAAAAACCGAAAAAAAAAAATGGATGAGGTTCATAATTTTTTGTTTCATACTTTTCTGTAAACAAGTTTGACATCTGATATACCTCACCCCTAAAAAGCTTTTGAAAAGCTTCTACACTCGTTAAGGCTCTGGTTCAATGCTAACTGTATGCAATTTATTTATTTATTTTTAAGCCAAATATGAGAAGCTGCCATTTTAAATTATAAATTGAATTAGAGTTCTTGTAACATTTTAAAATTACGAAATACCTAAATTTTCATCAAATTTTATAATTTTTCATTATCCAGTAAATTGCTAACATTTAATTAAAATTTACATTGGGTTTTGACCTCAATGAAGAATGAATATTAGTGAAATTCTTTGATCGAATTTTTGAAATTCGAACTACTTTAATTCTTAAAACCAAGTTTTCAGAATCAGAATTTTGGTTTTAGGTATTGTATATTACGAGTGAAAGTTGAAAATTCTCAACTTTCTTTATCAATTGTTTGATACTAGGAAATTATATGTAACTTTCAATAATTTTGATTTAAAAATTGTGTTATACTCCATAATAGAGCAACCTATTCCACAATCTGCACATTGTGTACCTCGATGTCAGCGTCTCGATCAACCCAAAATTTCACCGAATGCAATCAAATAAATGATGATAATACTTTTTTACATGCTGCTACTATTGTGATTTGAACCAGTTACAACACTTAATTTGTACTCGATACTTAATATGTGTATGTATGCAGCAGTATGAGAATAAAAATAAAACATAAACTTGATTGTAAAACGCATGACAAAAAGAAAATTTTATTTGGATTATGTAGGGCCAGCAAATACTCGAACGGTTAATACCTCAGATTAATCCCTATTTAGTCGTTTTAATAACGAGATTCTGCCATCTGAATTAAGAATTACCATCAACCCGGAAATTCCAATTTAATTTAACGAATTTGAAAGTTCCCATCGGTAAAGCAAATAATTTCCACTGATTCATTCTGAAATTTGCTGGAGCATTATTTAATCGTTTATTTTTTAAGTATTCTTAATTTCACCATATTGTTAGCATATCAAAATAAATTATTTACTTAAATCCTAACCATTTTTAGGCAGATGAGGATTCGTGAACGTTACTTAATTAACACATATAACGAATAAATTCAGTATTCCAACCAAAGCAATGAATAATATAATAAGCATAGTTTTGCAAAAGTCAGTACTCAAGATTTTGATGACTAAATCCCTTTGAAACGTTTTGTTTATAGTGCAGCTACATTACTTACCTAATATGCAAAAGACAATTTTCCAACTAAAGGATTTACTTTCTGGTTCACTAAAATCCCACAAGCTTCAAAACGAAGTCTTTCCAGTGATGGGAGATATTCTCTACCGAACTTCGTGTGATGAAACGATTATTTTACAAACGATAAGCTTTAATTAACATATTTTCAACATTATTAGCTTATAGAAAATTTGAAACTCGGCGGCATTGTATATTAATTCCGCTTACCAAGCCAAAACACATATGCTATCTAATCAAATATTCCCAAATATATATTAATTAACATAAAAAAAATATTTTACCAAAAGCTTCAAATTACTTAACTTCTAATTCATAATTTTTTTTTGGTTCTGTATAATTAAATTTTACAGCAAAAAAAAATCTCTTCCATGCAATTTGCCTAAAATGAAAAGCTTCCAAAACCAAAAAAAGTTTATATTTACTCGTAGTAGATTTTTTATTTTTTTTTAATTTAATTTAATTTTCCACTTCATACGTACAATAGAATTCCATTAGATACTTTGCAAAATTAATTAAAAATTAATATTTCGTTTTTTTTTTTGTATATGTACACCGAGTGTATGTACACATTTTTCGATTATGTATGTAAGGATGTTGGAAATTATATAAATGGAATTTCAATGACCTAAGCATATATAAATATATTTGGATAAATAGGTGGAAAAATAATGTCGAAAAGGAATGAAGGATTTTTTTTTTATTTGTTTATGGGCGGTTTTGGGTAATATAAACGACGGTGGGACGAGTAAAATTGTATAATATTCTGATAATTGATAAGATAAAATTTAATAATAACATATTGAGGTCAGCAAAATTTATTATTGTTACAATACACATAACCATAATTATATGAATACAGAAACGATATTAATATCATCTGGCCCCGTAATATCATTCCCCAATATTACATAATATAAATATTTTCATTGTTTTCCACCATTTTACTTCCCCACATTGCTTTGTTATCTGTATATTGTGTATGTGATGTTTGTGTCGTTTCTATTTATCATCAACCACACATCCATAAACATTAATAAATGAATATATGTTATTTTTGGAATAGAATTTAGTGTCAACATCATACTATATTGCGCTTTGTTATTGTTAGCTTGTTTATTTAACACGAGTAGATTTACGCCTCTATAATACAACTTTATTAGTGTATGATTCCCCACCCGGGTAGTCAGAGAAAACAATTTAAATTTTATAGTAATTTTTCATATTATACTCAGCAAAATCTGAGATTTTTATTTTACCTTTCAGCAATTTTCTGTCGATAATTTTTTCTGTAAACATTAAAAATTTACTTAACCTTAATAAGACACACAATGGTAGATGGTATATAGTAAAATGAAATTAATTCAAATGCAATTACAAAATGTAAATTTTTTTATATTTTATTATCATGAATAATTCATTTTATTAATTTTTAAAATTTCCTGGTTATTGTTGTTAGTGTTGGTACAAGTTTTCCAACATCATCATTATTCAAGTAACAACGTTTAGCAACAGCATACGAACATTTCTACACCCAATTGCTGAATTTTGATTTTTTTATACATACATACATTCTCGATATTAGTTTTGTTTTGTATACAAAGTAAGTTGTCAACCCTTTATGCATATCTCTACACAACTTTTACCGTTATCTAATAATTATTTGTAAATTGGTCTGTGCAGTCGGAGAGAGGATTAAATATCGAGGCGGGGTTCATGTGATTTTTTAGTTTATATTTTAAAACGTTAAATATGGAAATTCATTTCAATCTGAGGCATGAACAAAAATGAAATGAAATGGAAAACTAAAATTTGATGTTGCCAATGTTATTATATTGGTTTTTGAATATTTCAATTTAAATATAAATAAATATAAAAAAAATTAAAATAAAAGCAGGATAAATTTTTATTATTAGTTTTCCATAGAACATCCCCAGTTTTTTACTTGGTTAACTTGCTCATATATCTACGTTTCAACTTTTTTCCTGATAAAGGAAAATTTACATTTTCATCACAAATAAAAAAAAAAAAACGACAAACAAACAGAAAAATGTGAGGAAAATTATTCGATCACACATCACCCATCAACATCACCATCATAATATTGAAAAATGTTATGATATTTAAAATAAAATTACTTTTTTCCCAATAGGGTAATCGAATTGAATAATGTGGCAGATTGATAAGGAAGATATTTTTGTTTGAAAACTTTAAAAAAAAAACAATCGAGGAATATTCGTTATTCTAGGGCAAATACTAATATCATACAAATTCGTATTTAGAATACTATCTTGGCTGATTACATCTCTGCAGAAATGTCATTGCTGTATAGGTTTACGTAGTGAACAATGTGATGGTAATTTTCAAAATAGCTCTAAAAGTGTATGAAAACTAAAAAATATGTGGTCAAATTTTGAAAAGAAAACCATAACTAGACGTTATCTTAAGAGGATTTCACTTTACTCATTAACGAAAAAGTATCAAGTTCTTGGCTAAAAAGTTGGATAAACTAACTTTTCTGGGTTACAAAGTGCTGGCCAAAAATAATTTCACCATTCATCCATACACTTAAAAATTTGAACTGGTAAACGGTAATTCAAAAGAATACCGTAACGGTTTGGACTAAAATATTCACGCTATTAAAGCAAGTTTTAAAATAAGAAAAATTAAATAACGCTCATATTTTATCAAGATTTCAATTACAATTTTGTTGTTGCCATTTTCACTAATTTCAATTAAAACATTAATATCAAACTTACACTTTTCAAATCGATTCAAATCGAGTTTGGAACCAAGCCTATTTTTATTCAAAATATCACATAATTTGTATGCAACCAAAATTTTGGAATTCAAAAACAACTTTTTTCAGAATTTTGCCCCGACTAAACATAAAACTTTGCTCAAACCTATTTTATAAATGTAACTTAATCTTTAATATTTCTCTTGCCAGTCCAATTCGAAATACAAACTCGACTTTTAAACTGAAACTACATTACAGTTATATTTTTGCTAAAGTCCAAATTACTATACTTCGATACTTAGACAGATTTCTACTCAAAATGTTGATACAAGTTTAACAAACCTTTTGACGCAAACTAGAATTTTAATAAACACAAAATTTATTATTTGTATTGTTCTACAAATTAGATTTAATATTTGTCTCACGGGAAGTTGAATAAACTATATAAGTGAAAATTAGTGAAGTGCGTGATCGGTCCCCCATTATGGGACTGAATAGGGATGGGTCTGTGGATAGACAATCTAAACCTATTGGTGCACCTTATCATAAAAAATTAAAAAATAATAATGGAAGTCTATATAACGTTTCTACTAGTCAACGTTTTGAGTTATTTAACACAATGAGTGAATCTCAAATAAAAACAAAGGTTTCTAAGTCCAAACCAACTAAGTTACCACCTATAATGATGCCTACGAATTCAGCTTTAATCCATAAATACATGGAAAGTAACGGGATTGAACAATATCTCATCAAAAATTTAAAGACCGGTAGCAAAATTACTGTTGAAAAACTCGTTGACTTCAGTAATATTAACAATGGCTTGCCGAAAACAAAACAGAATTTTATTCATTTACGATGGACAACCTTAAATTGAGTATATTCATATTATATATCCTTAACACTGCGGAAGACAGCGAATTTTAGAAATGTTTATCGGATATAAATCTCAAACTCACTAAAATACATAAAACAATTTCAAAAAAAGGTGCCACGGTTTACTTTGTATCATTTAAAAAAGGGGAATACAACCTTAACCGATTGAGGAACCGATTGTAGTGCGATCGGATGCTGCTAAACAGACAGCGGGTAGGGTCACCCAATGCAGACGATGTTTCCGTTATGTTCATGGTGAATCAAACTGTCACATGACTAGAAAATGCAATTACTGCGCCAACATTCATAAGGAAAATGATTGTCCATTAAAAAATAATACGAATAAACATATTTGTACCAACTGCCAGGATAATCATCTGGCAAACTCGATTATGTGAAACAACATCACCTTCAAATAGTTTTAACTTAAATAGAGATAACTTCCCTGGGTTAACAAAAGAGGTAATACCAAATTCTAACTATACTAACTCTATTAATAATTCAAACACTACTTATGCTTCTGCCCTTTTAACTGAAGGCTCAGCTAACCCGAATATTTTGTTTAGTGCGAACAAACTCTTAACAATTTTTAAAGAAATAGTGAATGGAATTAAAAATTGCAACTCTAGAGAAGAACAATTTAATAGAATAACCGAAATAGGTTTAAAATATGCATTTAGGTAAATCATTAATAATTGCCACCTAGAATGCACAAAGCGTTCGACCTAAAAAACTTGAGTTACAACATTTTTTTAAAAAGTATAATATAGATATTATGTTATTGACGGAAACGCATCTTAAGCCACACTTAAACTGTTCTTTTCCAGATTACACTTTCTATGCGGAAACGATAGAATTAACAGATCATTTGGAGGTGTTGGGATCTTAACAAAATCTAATATACAACATTCACTTTTACCGGATCAAAATCTTTCACCTATTGAAAATCTCGCGATATCAGTTAAACATGTAAATGGAACTTCCGTTCGAATTACCGCATGTTATTGTCCAAAAACAAATGGACCCACTTTTAAAAGCGAAATTCAAAAATTGACTCAAAATCGAACAAACTACATTTTAGGTGGCAATTTTAATTGTCGACATCCCATGTGGAACTGTGTCAGGTCTAATGAAAGTCGGAATCTTCATATTCACATAAGTAGTTTCTTCTAAACAAACCAACCAGAACATATAATGGAAATTAAAGTCTATCTGAACTGGCATCAGATCACCTCCCAGTCGTATGTGCTTACAATTTCAGTCTAGCTTATAAAAACCCAATAAACTACCGATTTAATTACTCCGGCGGTGATTGGATTAAATACAAAAAGCATATAGAGGGGTCACTAAATTGTTTTGAACAAACAAATCCCTTGAACACTTCTCCTGAAATTGACTCGATGATTGATTTATTTTTAGAGTCCATTAAAAATGCTAGAGATAACTCAATTCCTGTCACCCCATTGACTAACATAAATAAAATAAATTTAACAGAAGACATACTGGCTCAAATTAAGCTCAGAAATTGTTTAAGGCGTACATGGTTCGGACCAGAAGTAGAAGTGTTAGAATCTTTGTTAACATGCTAACCAGAGCAATAAAAGATAAAATCTTAGACTTACTGAACAAATCCTGGCAAGCCCAGCTTTTGGACATTGAAAACCAATACCGCCACTGAAAATTTAGGAAGGTGAAACCACAGTAAAACTATTGTTAAACTCACAAAAGTGTACAGCTCTCGCAAATACCTTTCATTATGTTTATCAATCCAGTCATTATTATTGGTCCATTCATGAATGTGATGTCAATATTAGCTGCCAACAATTAATAACTAACTATCATTCACAATAATTTGAAAAAATTTGTTTAGAAGAGCTATGTGATATTATTAAAACTCTACGATCGTATAAAGCATCTGGGATGGATGATATTATTAACATTTTGTTAAAACAGTTGCCAGACGGTGGTGTTAAAACTCACCTGCTAATTTTTAATAGTTGTTTTTAATTGTGTTATTTCCCAAATTCCTGGAAAATAGCAAAAGTTACTCCAATTCTCACACTTAATAAGGAATCCAATAACCCTGAACACTATAGGCCTGTAAGCCTTCTAAGCTCTATAAGCAAGGTTTTTGAGAAACTGATCAAAATTCGATTACAAGCATTCATGGAAGATAACAAATTCCTTATAAATCAGCAATTTGGTTTCAGATCTGGGCATTCTGCGGTACATAAAGTGCACAGAATAGTACAATACGTAAAGGAAAATCGTATCAATAAAAAATCCACAGAATGAATCAACGGTCTTATCCACAAAATGACAACGTGCAATTTTCCGAAATACCTAATTAAAGTTATAGATTCCTACTTAAAGAACATGAAGTTTTATGTGCAAATATTTAATGAAAAATCCAGTCTAATGAATATTTCTGCTGGTCTCCCTCAAGGTTCCGTATTAGCTCCTCTGTTATTTAAAAAATTTATTAATGATATTCCTAGATTTGAAGACTGCCAATTAGCTTTATTTACTGATGATACTGCGATATACTACTCCAATGTTCTCGCCAATAACATAATATCCAAACGGCTATCTAAATGCACTTAACTCTTATTTCACAAATTGGAAACTAAAGATAAATACTATTAAATGTGAATGTATTTACTTTACAAGATGTCGTGCACCAGAAAAAATTCCGCAGCTACCTTTAGTTCTGAATAGTGCTCAACTTCAATGGAAATCGGAAGTACGCTATCTAGGCCTAATTCTTGATCCAAAGTTGACCTTTGGGAACCATCTGAACCATATTAAAGAAAAATGTGAAAAATTATTAAAAGTCCTATATCCACTTCTAAATAAGAATAGTGAACTTAGCTTCAGAAATAAAATACTACTATATAAAGTAATGGTTTTGAGCGTTATTCTATATGGTTCACCCATATGGTCCAATGGAAAAAACACTTCAGATTTTTCAAAACAAATTTCTGAAATTGATCCTAAAAGTTCCTATTCGATATAGAACGATAAGAGCTTATCGTGAAACCGATATGAGGTTTATAGAAGATTTAATTTCTGAAGCTAGACAAAAGTATTATTGCCATCTGACATATAATGTTTGATTAGTTTAAATATTTAGGTTAAGGTAGAATAAGATGGCAAACTACTAGATTAAATATTCTATTTAAATTGTATTACGATGTCCCCCACATATTTTATAACTTAAAGAAAAAAAATAAAATCCTATTTGAAGTAAAGCCAAGGAGGTTAAGCTCAAAAGTTTAGTTACTAATTAAGTGTTAAATTACCCTTTGTATTAAATTATGCCAAATAAATGAAAATTAAAAAAAAAAATTAAAAACTCTACTTTAATTCAGCATTTCTAGTAACACGTCAAAACCAAAGCTGAAGTTGTTCTCCTAATTTGTAATCAAGCACATTTCGACAAATCTAGGTTGTAATTTTTACTTAATGTGTAAACAAAATATCATACAATCTCTAGCTTAATTGCAACCAGAATTTTGTTGTAAATAAATTTGGAATTCAAACTCAATTTTTAATTATTTTTTTAATTAAATTTCATCCAAATTCTTGCTCAGTTCTTCTCTCAAACTTTGTTCATATCTTAGTTTACCTCGTTCTAAATAAAAATTTTGCTCGAATAATTTTAACTAAATTTTTAAAATTCACTCTAGTTTTAAGCTAATTTAGGCTCATGTATTTGCTTAAATTAAATTGTAATTTAAACTATATTGCTATAATGTATTTAAGTTCCTATTTAAGATTTTATTCAATTACGGTTAAAAATTGAAATGCTTCTATAATAAAACAAAAACTATTCAGATCTTTCAGTTAAACTATAAAAATTGTTGAAATCGTGTTTAGAATTTAAACTCAGTCACATAAAGTGTATTAAATATTTTGCAAAAATTGTTTCAAAATGTGTTTCTCAAATGAAATATAAAGAAGATAATTTCCACTTAAAATTTAACTGAAACTCATTATATCGAGTTTAGAATTCAAGCCAATTTTCTCTATTTAAAATTTTGTTATCTTAATCAATTTCCTCTTTGTTGAATGATATATGTAATTCCCTTTTGGATTTTAATTATGGATGTGGGCCTGACGGTATTCCCTCGTCAATACTTAAAGGTTTTGCATCATATATTGCCACTCCGTTATGTTTTATCTTTAACCAATCGTTAGTTAACGGCTATTTTCCAACCGCTTGGAAAGTGTCACATATTGTTGCAATTTACAAAAAGAGGGACCCCTCTGATGTATCCAATTATCGTGGAATCTCAATTCTTTCATCGATCCCAAAACTTTTCCAGTTAATTGTGACAAAACATCTGTCATTTCATACAAAAGAAATTATCTCGGATTTTCAGCACGGTTTCACAAGTGGAAAATCTACGACTACCAATCTTTTACAATTTACTAAATTCGCCATTGAATCACTTGAGTCACAAGCCGCCCAGGTTGATGCGATTTACTTAGATTTTGCTTAAGCCTTTGATTCAATTGACCATACAATCATTATAAAAAAGCTCTCAGAAATTGGTGTCGCCCCTAATTTTTTAAAATGGATTGGTTCTAATCTGGTGGGAAGAAGACAATTTGTTTTATTGAATCAAGTCAAATCGGATTATATATATTGCCATTCTGGGGTTCCGCAGGGATCACATTTGGGCCCAATCATTTTTCTTTTATTTGTGAATGACATTCCGAATATTTTCAAATTTTGTAACTGCTTATTGTTTGCAGACGATTTGAAGGTTTTTAAACATATTCAATCTTTAATTGAAGCAGAAGTATTTCAATCAGAAATTAATTCATTATCTCGTTGGTGCTCTACGAATAAATTGTTGATCAATATTAATAAATGCAACATCATGTCGTTCTATAGAACATCCAATCCGATTGTTTTCAATTATCAGTTGGAGGGTAATGAACTTTGTAGAGTAACTTCGATTGTTGACTTAGGTGTAGTCTTTGATCAAAAATTAACTTTTGCTTTACATCTAGACAAAATAATATTAAAAGCCAATTCTATGTTGGGTTTTATTTTTAGAATGACAAAAGAGTTTGTTGATATTTTTTCATGTGTTAGTTTATATACTTCTCTAGTTAGATCTCACCTGGAATATGCGGCGGTTGTTTGGTATCCTCACCATGAAGTACAGATTAAAAGATTTGAATCAATTCAGAAACGTTTTACCATTTACATTTATAGAAAGCTTGGCTATCTTTCAGATCGTAATCAGCCTATGTGGCAGCAAGTGCGTAATCTTCCAGGGTATAAAAATCGGTGTCAAAGCCTTCGAATTGATACTTTAGCGAAGCGTCCAAAAATTGTGTCAGCAATGTTTGTCGGGGATTCTTTGAACGGTCGTATAAGATGCCCTAATCTTATTTCTGCCTGGAACATTTATGTGCCGGGTAGAAGTTTGCGGCAAAGAGAATTTCTATTTATCGAATTTCATAGAACTAATTATGGCTATAACGAACCGACGGCCTCTATGGCCAGAATTTTGAATGATTATTATCATTTGTTTCATTTTGAAAAATCGAGAAAATGCTTTCGGTACGAAATTCGTAGTTGCAGTTTTTGATTTTTGATTTTATAATATTTTTGACATGTATTTCGTATTGTACAAATTTTAATTATTATAATATACTATGTAGTTACTATTCATTAAGTTGTTTTTTTAAACTGTAGAATAGATTTTTGTAAATAAATAAATAAATAAATAAATGAAGTTGACCAATTTAAAAATTCCGTTTATCATTTTGTTAAACTTCGAAAACGGCTCGGAATTAAATTTCTGACTAAAAGTTTTAATTTATTTCGAATCCATTTTGATTCTAAACTAGGTTATAATAATCATTTAGTGGAATAGTTAAAAATTTAAATTTCACTCAAGTTTTTATTTCAATTTAATTCAATGAGCATGATCAAAATTACAATCAACACTCTCAAGTACAGTTTGGAAGTTTAACTTAATTTCGGATTAAAATGTCCGCAAAAGTTTATTCAAATCCAGATGGAATTGTAATCTAATTTTATTCTGGTTGCATCCAAGGTTTTATTCGAATCCACTAAACTATTTTCATTTCCAGTCTAATTTTTGATCCAATTTAAATTGGTTTCAAAATATGTAGTTTGGTTTTCCCTTGGCATATGTGTCTATAATTTGCTCCATCAAAATTCTTTTCATATTTTTGTTTTTTAATTAAAAACCCACTCAGTACATCTATTGTGCAATGCAAGCTTATGTTTCTCTCAGAATTTTGTGAAATCAAAATTCGAGTTGTAACTCAATTTCTATATATATAATATATACAAAAGATTTTATTTGGGTTGGAATGCCAAAAACATTTTCTTAAATTTAAATTCCTAATTCAGATTTCACTCAAAATTTCCGATTCGAATTTCTCGATTCGAACCCAAAGGAAATTTGGTTGGTTGTTTGAGATCAAATCTTGTATTGCAACTCAATTCTTACTGAAATTGTGTTTAAATCTAGTTTGGAACAACAAATTTACACTGAAATTTTTGCTCAACATAAAGCAGAATGTGCTAATTAATTTCTTATCTAAACATAACACTGTACAATAATTTGTACTATTTAACTTCCATGCAAAATGTAGTTTAATCTAGAAAAATTTTGTTACTTTCTATTTTAAATTTCACTCAAAATGTTGTTGGTGCCGTAGTTCGAATTGTAACTCAATTAAAATTGCATCGAAATTCTGATTTTTGAAATACACAAACGTGTGTCGACTTTTTTATGTTGACTTTTCTTATGTACACGGTATTAAATATTTTACTAAAATTCATGTTAGAATTCTGAATTTTTTCATTTCTAGATTAAATTTAAAAGTTTGCCTAATTATTCTATTTCAAATTTCATTCACAATCATTACGTCCAATTTAGAATTTATGCTAATTTTGTTACCTGAAGATTTCCCTCTAATTTGTAATTTACTAAAACAAATTAAATTTAATTTTAATTTAATTTAATTTGTAATCAAATTTACATTTAACATTACCCTCAAAAATATAAAAAGTTGGAACTTTTCGGATTAAAAATTAGTTTTCGTTCGAGCCCATTTTGAATATGACTATAAAAGGGGTAGAATTGCATTTCTTACGTTTTTATAGTGAAGCAATTTTAACGCTTGTTTGATTAACTTAAACTCTTTTAAATGCATTTCCATATTTTACCCTAATCAGGTAAATGTCACAACGGGGGTTATTTAATTTTTGATAATGCACATATGTTAACAAATAAAAACAACAATCACAAAATTTGCTTTTCTATTGAGATTTTTTAATTGACGTTTATGTTCTTCTTAATTTATTGATCTCACTTAGCGGAGTTTCGGCCAAAGTAAAACTTTTTAACTTTTAAAAAAAATATTTCTTGACCTAAATTTAAAATTTTGACAAAATATTTTTCATTTATCAAATTTTAAGCTATATGAAAGTCGAAAATGAAAAGTAAAAAATGTAAAAATAATTGATTATGTCAAAATATTTAAAAATATGTGGGAATATAGGTCTCATTCGCTTTTATTTGTTCTAAAAAGAATAACTATTCAACTAAGCCTAATAATAAACTAGACGATACTATACATACTTAAGTTCGTAGACCTGTAAGGTCCTATAAATGGAAATTTAAACATAAAATACAATTTACTAAAGACCAATAAATGCAAAAATCGAAAAATTAGATAGGTTTAGTGTATACTATTTTCCATAACTACTTTGAGATCAATCTAACCAATTTTTTGTTTGAGCAGTAATCAATCTGACGTTACCTCCGATAATCCAATTTCCGGGCAACCTCTGATTTAGAGCATTTTTCTCATCAATAATTAGAACAATTTCACCTTCCAGTTAACCCTAATTTTCCATTTGTTTAGGTGATTTGTAGGAAATGGGGTGGTTCAATTACAATAATCATAAGACAAAAATCAAACATCTTCTAATCCGCTCCTGTAAAATTTATCGATGAGCTTAGCTCAACCTTTTCAGGTATAAGGCAAACCATATTATATTGGTGATTTTAATCAAAACTAAAAAGATTATTTGGTGTCACTGCCGAACAATTAAAGGCGCTGAGCTAATTGAACAAACACACATTTGATCCCATCAACCCGGATAAATCAGATAGCGTGGAATAAACAAACAACAAATTCTTTTTTGTCATCACATGACATCAGGTTGACCTTGATATGGACCTAAAGTTACATCAGCAATTTCATAGATTTTGCGAAGCTAAATCATGTGATCCCAAACCAATTTTGACATTGGAAGGAAAACAATGTGAGAAGTTTAAGAAAAGGTTGTGACTTTAGGGGATCCGAAAACTATATCAAAAAACGATTGGAATGTTTAGAAAGGAAACTTGAAAGAAATCACCAATTTAAGAAACTATACGTTCAGGTACGTCATATAGAGACAAGCCAAATAAATAATAGTCAGCCATTCGGGCACTTCTTATCGCACCATGTCATATTCAAATTAGGCAATAGTATCACTAAATTACGCGTGATATTCGATGCTACTGCGAAAAAATCGACCAATTTGTCACTCAACGTTAATCTAGGGTTTAAGAAATGTTTCTACACATTTACAATCGACATTGAGAAAATGTATAAATAAATTAATATTTGTAAAGGGCATACCGCATTGCAGAAAATAAAGGAATTTGAATTGTGGACTGTAACGTATAATTCGCTTGTTCATTTAGCTACTGATAAACAAGAAGATCAATATCATTTGGCAGCCAAGGCAACTTTAGAAAAAATTTATGTCGATGATTTATTGGGTGGTAACAAAAAATGTTAAAGGATTCAGATATGAATTTGTGCAAAACGGTCTTCTAATGATCCAAAAATTATTAGAAAATACCTCTATAGGAAAGACGGAACAATTAGTCAATTCAAACGAAACTATTAAAATACTAGGTTTAATTGGGAATTCTTCTTTTCTGATAAAGCTACAAAATAAGTTATGTTATCATACATAGCAAAGCTGTTTGATCCTTTAGGCTTTATAGCTTCTGTTATAATGATTGGAAAATATTTGATACAAGAGATTTGATGCATCAAAGTTTTTCAATAAAATCGAGTGGGATGAAATGATTCCAAATAATTTTAAAATATTATGGGAACAATTGCACAATAGTTTAGGTCTGTTAGATGCTATAGAAATAAAAAGGTGTGTCGTCCCGAAAAATACAGGTCGAATTGAGATTCATAGGTTCTCGGATTCTTCACAGAAACCATATTATGGTGAGTATTTTTATTTGAGATGCATAAATTCTGGAAATGAAGTTAGTATGAATCTTATATGTAGCAAATCTCATATAGCTCCTTTAAAAGTAATTTTAATTCTAAGGTTAGAACTCAATGCGGCATTTCTTTTAGCTAATTTGGCAGTTAAGGTAAAAGATTCGTTGAATACTGGGTGCGCCATCTTTTTGGTATTATGTAAACATTTAATAACTTTGAAGAAAAAAACCGATTTCTATATATGAGGTATTTTTATTCAATTTGGTCCTTTGCAATTTATTTGGATAATTTTTTGAATACAATATCAATTAGAGATATGGGTGGCCAGTCAATGTCGCCTCTTTTCCAAATGAGACGTCCAGGGAATTTTCGATGCAAAAACTGAATTGTTTGATTTGCAGTGTGGCATGGCGCACCGTCTTGTTGAAACCAGAAACCGTGAAGTTCTTTTTCACAGATTTGCGGGCAGACATAATGAGTCAATATCTCAACATCGACTGTTTCGTTTTCTCTGAAAAAATATGTTCCAATGATGGTTTTGGTCCAAACACCGGCCCAAATAGTCACATTTTGTCATGCAATGGCGTTTCATGGATCTCGTGTGGATTCTCCGTTCCCCAAATGCAGCAATTTTGCTTATTAACGCCTTCAGAGAGTGTGAAATGGGCCTCGGCCAAAAATCTGGTTCAGTCTCAACCATTCGAGCGATTGTTTGGCCGTATTTTAAGCGACGTGGACGGTCTGTCGGCAATATTCTTTGAGTTAATTGCACATATTAATTGCAATATTCTTTGTGTTAAATGTGCCGAAAAGTGGTTCTACGCCAAAATGCTGAGCGCGGCGACGATACCACACTTTTGGGTTCTGGGCAACGATCTCTCTAACCGCTTCAACCAGTTCGTTGGAGCGCATTCGTCATTTATGAACGGCATGTTAACGATCTCTCATTGTCCCATGCTCCACAAAATTAGACACCAAACGACGAATGTTGGCCACGATATTTTCAACGATATGCACGTTGAGTTAACACAACTGAACGACTATTTTCAATGTATAGCGTTACTATTTAGGTGCGTTGTTTCGGTGTGAAGCGATTCATGGTTAAAATTATACTGAATTGTTTTTTCAAAAACTTGTTTGACAAATGTCAAAGTCATTCAATGTTGACATACCCCCATAAAATATGGCGCACCCCGTACACATGTAGGATTTTTTGTAAGGTATTTCTGTGGTAAGATTCTAGTATAGCGCTGGCATGGTTAAAATTAATACCACATCAACTGAAAATATATGTAGCTAATAGCGTGTGCCAAATCAAAGAATTCTCAGCAGATATGATATAGAGACAAAGAATTGGAATCAGAAAACAATTGGCCGAGTAAATTTTTAAGATCTAATGTAGATTTGCCACATCCAGAAAAATTAGGATTTACTATTCGTATAACCGTACTGTATAAAGATATCGTTTTGATTGAAATGTATAGCCATTTACCAAAATTGGTTCGTTTTGTAACATATTGTAATCGTTTTGTAAACAATTCAAGGAAGAAAAATAAATTCAAGCGGTTTGAGTAAAATCGTTCAACATTCGGTATTCGATATGGACATCGGCTACTTAAGGCCCAAACAAAAACTACACTGAAGAATAGAAACTTAATTAGTTTCTTGCCATTCGTCGAGGCAGAGGGCGTATTGAGAGTATGTGGCAGATTAACAAAAAGTTGATTGGGTTATAATCACTAGCACCAAATAATGTTACCAAGATATCATTTTATTACTGTATTGGCTAGAGGAGAACACATTGAAAACTTGCATGGAGGTGTCCAATCTACAATGCTTGAAACTCGTCAGCATTAATGGATCATAAACGGTGAAACATTTAGTAAAATTAATTACTCATAACAGCATTTCATGTTTTAGAACCAAACCAAATCGTTTGGAACAATTTATGGGAGACTAACCATCAAACCACACCTTAGGTCTTTATTTTTATATGCTTCTCTACTAAGGCTGTTCACTTGGAGATGGTTGAATGTGCCGACAATGGCACAACCTTCGTTGGCGCTCATAATCCATTGGTAAATCTTTAAAAATTATTTGCTGAAGAAGAGATTCGCTTTGCTATATTTTATGGAGGAGAGAATGTTAAATGGAATTTTATTCCCCCGCGAACCCCATATTTCGGAGGGTTATGGAAGGCTGAAGAGAAAGCCATCAAATCACTTAAGAAGAAAGTAGTCGGAGCAAAAATTATGCCGTTGGAATTTTGGTAGACATTTGTAGTAGAAATGGATGGTATTATGAATTCAAGACCAATTTCTGAGATAGCATCTAAACGACCTTGAGCTTCTTAGTGTATGACATCTTTTTACGGCAAATGCTATAAATTACATCATTGAAACTAACTTGTGCAAATTTCCTCAAAATAGGTTGTCACGATAGGAATCTTCTGGAAACGATTTAACTTGAAATATCCTCCACACTTTGCAAAATCGTAAACAATGGAAGACATCAAGTCCAAATTTAATGAGTTGATTTTCTTAATGACTAAAATATGCTCATTAGATGGAATCGAACAGGCCTTCATTCGAACTAAAATTGACGATTTTCAACGAATTAGGGTTAATTTTGTATAATTTTGTATCTTAATTCCAAGGCGGAAAACATTGTTACGTTTTTGCCTTGTCATTCAAGGTTCGTATCACTGGATTGTGAATTAAACAAAATCAATTCAATTTATCAGCAACGAATTTATTTATTTCACACAAAAATTATTACAACACAACACATTTTCACACTATCGCTTACCAAATACCAATAATAATCTTACAAGTTTATAGTATCGCGTTCCAAATTCGAATAATCCAATTCCACTTCGTTCGCCTTTTTACATACACAAATCAAACTTCTAGAAAGTTCATGACTTTTCCAGTAAGAATAGTGAAGGAACATTTAGAAAAATTTTATCATGGAAAATTCCATTTTAGTACAGCAAAACATTGAGTTATTAATTTAACTTGTTCTATTACAATCTAGGTGCCGTCACAATATGTTTTGATCTGATTTAGAAAAAAAATATAAAAAAGCTACTGCATAGTGTGAAACTTTATTCAAGATTCGTTCTTCTAAACAAAATTTGGGTAATCGGCGAAGGAGCACTTATTAACGATTCAGCCATCCTCTCATCCATTTCAAAGCTTCCCTGTATGACCGTTAGTCATCTTAAGAAGGCCCATTATTGATTATGATATTTATGTGATGACCCTCAGATAAGTTATCAGTTTTAGCCTTTCCTTAGTTTAGTTATAGTTTTTTGATGCAATGGTTTCACAACCCTAACATGCACCTTTATTGTACCACCCCGGTAGATTACTCAATATTTCTCAGTCGTAAGATGAAATCTATTGTCCTGAACTTCATTAAGCAGGAACACCTCTTATGAGGATTTTAGATGCTTAAAATAAATTCATTGGGTTTGGTTTTAGGAATGATTCGTTTTTTTATTACTACCATAAATATTATTCTAATCCAAACCTACTGTGCAGGCTGTAGCTTGTTATCCTCCAATTGTTGTTTTTCTGAATTTAGTAGTGTATAGTGATAGTTTTCGCAGATAGCGTATCTTTCTCTTCTAATCTGTTTGCCTTTATAATGTTTTAAACACCTAAACCATTATTGGTTATACCATAAGAAGGCCACATCATATTTTGAGTCCATGGGTTGTTAAAATTCGCACAGTTTGAAATTATTTATTTCCCTGGGCAGCTCTAAGAGATTTCAGAGATGTTTTCTCTGTTGTCTGTCCAATTTAATCTGAATTTCAATTTTAATGCCTTACATTTGAACACGTTTTGGATAGCATTTTTAGAACTTTTGTCCATCGTTAACTGCCTCTAAGACATAAAAACTTAATTCTAAAAATAATTAAAATATTTTGTAGGCTCAAAGTTAGGATTTGCCAATGATTGCTAAAATAATCGCTGGATTCCTTTATCCAGCTTTTAAAGTACGATGAATCTTTTCCGGGTGTCAATAAAGTTGCAAGGTGAAACATTATTCATTCATGATAATTTTCATTGAAAACGCGCTTGATTTTCCCGATCAAAAAATTTTACATAACTTTTGATGTAGATAAGGTTTCATCTGGATGATTAGAGCTTGAACTAATTTTCGTATTATTGTTGATACCTTTGGAATACTATACCGCTCGGACATTTGTAACGCAAGGGGGGTGACCAGGGTAAATAACGGTGTCATGATGGACATGTTCCTTTGGGCTTCCACTGGTAAATTGAGAGCGCGGGGGCTCGTGAAAATAACCTCATTCCTTGTCTAGTCCGTTCTCCCTCGGTTAACAGAATCCTCTGGAGTCACCACCTGCAGCAATTTGCCGGCTATGGCTCAACCTGGGGTGGGATTTTGGCGGTGTCCTTCCAGAAGCTAGAAAGCTGCACTTAATACACTACGAATTAATCATGCTTCCATCATGTCGCGCCTCACCTAGTACATCTCCTGAAACTTAAAGAACTTAAACACACATATCTTCTATGGTTTTACAAATGTTAATTACAAATAATTTTTTATTAGCAATTTTAATTAACCATTTAATATTAAATATTTATTAAATGAAATGAGTTTACGTTATACAAACAATAGATAAAAGATTCGGTTAATTTTGATAATCGCTTGAGATTCCGATTCGGTAACCTGATCTTCCGATTGAAGAAACAAAAATTTTAAATAATTATTAATTTAAAGATAAGCGAACGATGTATTTTGTTGTAGTTGGCTGGTGGCACGAGGAGCTCGCCGTATCCCCCAAACCGCATCTGTAATGAAAGAAAACAAGAAGAGAAACTGCGACCGCCGGAAGAAAATTACTGAATCGTTCACACTTTAATTATCGTATACCAAATAAATAAATCAAAAATTTAGTAATAAATAAGAATAAGAAAATTTGAAATTTAATGATATTTAATTTCCTAACTAATTAATTTATAAAAAGGATACCCCTGTTTTCAGATTATGTTGTTTCGGGACGATTTTCGCCAACATTCACCAATCTGCCGTCCGAACATCCAATGAGGTTGATGCGCCAATTGTTATTACGTTGATGATTTGTCACTTACACGCGGTTCACGATTCGATAAAAGTGGATCGATATCCAATTGTCGCATGATTTGTGTAATTAATAAACTGCCATACCGCCTGATGATAATCGAACTATAGACGCTCAATTTAGGTGTTCGTTTGGTTTTGCACTTCACGGACAGTTTGTTTTCGACGATAGATTCACTCAGTATAAATTGCACTTGGGAGTTTCTTGCTATCGAATGTCTTGTTTTTTCAGACTGAACAACCAATTTTCTAATAAATAACACTTATCACAGATCACCGTTCTAATGACAGTTTTCGGTTGCCACAACACAATATTACCAATTTACCACCATTAATTTCATAATCACAGAATCATTAAATAGTTTTTTTTTCTGTATACATACATATATACATATACGTGTGTAGCTGTACAATCTCGAGGTTATGATGTGTACGACTCGGTGATAGACAATATCATCGCACAAAAATAATAAAAATAAAAATTGGTTGTGTTTATTACCTATGTGATGATGATAATTTTTTTTTTATTTTTATTGATGACTTTCTGTCTTTAGGTCCGCTCTCCACCAAAGCTCGAATTCAAAAGAAAGTTTTCAATCGTCGGGCTCGTGTCATTCAATCATCTCCTCGCCGTGATCGCTGCCATCTATTTTCCGGTAGATTAAACTTAAATCAACATTTGAGCCAATAACGCCGGTCTCATACGGTCAAATATCCAATCGGACAAACAACAAAATAATTGCAACGGGGCGTCAGCCAACGTTACACATTGTTAGAACGATATTCCCAATAACTTATAATATCTAACGCTAAAGGTTAGAACGTCAAGTTACTTGTCATGTTTAAACTTCTATCAGTTACCGGGTGATTGAGCGTTTCCTTCAATTATTTCATGTGGAAAACAGTATCTTTACATAGATTCTCAAATATTTCTGTAAACGAATAAGATCTCTTATAGCTTGCAGCTTGATCTTTATTACACCAATTGCTGTAATATTTAATATTTACACATTGCTATTCCGCTGAGAAATCTTTTAAATACTTGGTAACTCCTAGTAGTTTATGCTGAGATCCTAAGTACACGTCCTGGTTTTAAAAAATATTTTTTTTACCAATTCTGGTCCATCGATAATTTCCTTAAAATAATATAAGGGAAGAACGCGTTTGAGTTAAATCATTTAAACTTATACTTTAATCATTTAGACTTTTACATTAATGTCCGTAAAATATTTGTAAATCATTAAATTTAAAGTTCCTATTCTGACTTAGGTTTGTTTCGTTTTTGTTGTAAGCTTCTAAAGTTTCCAAAAAGGATCCGTTTTCCACATAAGATTATCGTGAAGGGGCTTTAATTGATTTTATGAAAATAAGTTTTGCTGATTAAGCACGTTAGTAAGGGTACCCCGATTGCGATTATTTATAATCGAAAACACTGATTTGCATTTATTTCTGAGCTTCGGCCTTTACTATGGTAAAGTTATATTCAATTATATGTTTACCCTTGGACCATGAACGAATCAATTGAATCAAAATATCATTTTGTATTCCTCAATGCATAACAAAGTTAAATAATTTCTTGAAAATCTAAAACGAAAAACTAACAAAATTTTAAAAATTCATGAAAGAAAAGAAAAGCAAAAATCGAAACTGAAAATTAAATAAATTTATTTCAATTCCTATAAGAAGGATCATAAAGTAGAAATGAGTACATATAAGAGTAAAGTGTATGTAATTTATACATAAGAATAAGAAAAATTCTGTCTAATAAATTTATATAAGTAAACATATACATATGTACATACAATTTTTTCGAAAATACTCAAAAAGGACAACCCACTAGAGACAATTTAATTTAACTATGTATAGGAAGATAATTTTTACATAATAAATAATTTAAGATAATATCCTATCTAAGTTTTAGCTCTCAAAGTTTTTTACTTACTCAAACTCAATTATTATAAACTTAATTCAATTTTAAAAGTTACATGATAAGAAATGAAACAAAATTAAGGATACATAACATAATTATTCCAGGATGTGTATGCAAATTTGATACATACGATAATTGAGTTGAATATTAAAGAAATTATTATAAAATATTTAGATGAGTGTCAATAAGACAATGGGCGTACAATTTGTAACATTTTGTATCATTAAGACTTGATCATTTTATAAGTGGATACACATAAAGTATTTAAATTTATTGCTTATTAGCATCAGATTGGATTGCTGGTAACAGAACGATAACGACCGCATACATACGTACCCCTATACATAATCACCGCACCAGCATAAAAAAAAACGAATCTTTATGTTATATCTGCGTGGCCCATATAATTTCCACTTTTTTTATTTCAATACACAGACATTTCCTTTTTTGCCGCCTGTTTTTCACCATAAATTTTCTTATCACATGAAATTGACAAATGAATAAGTCAGTACGGATAAATACACAGCGAGCAAATAAGCAAACGAAATAAGAAACCAGATGCTGATAAAGCAACAATATAAAATCAGTAAACTAAATCGTGTTTATATATAAGAAAATGTTCTTCTTAAATTTAAGCAGAAAAGATAACCTTTATCATTTACTGAAATTAATTTTATTTATTTATAAAGTGAGATAAAAAAAATGAATTTAAAAATGAATAATTTCACAAGATAGAAAATTCGATGAAAACGAAGAGTGAGTTTATTTTTATGCCGAGGTCTAGTTTTTTTGGTCGAAGAACGCATGTAAAAAGTACAAATGCTACTCACTATGGCTATACAAATAAACGATAGATCACTCAATGTCTTGTCAACAAACAATATGAAATGTAGGTTAGCTGATTTTTTTTTTTGTGTGCTTTTGCGGTTGGTTTTTTTTTCTTATGTTCGTTTTTAAGTAAATCAAGTGTTGTGTTGGTTTCGTGATCAATTTTCATCACTTTGTTCACTCAGAGGTATTATTCATTGATATAAAATTTATTAAATTTCCTTCTTAGAATTTTGGTGTACCGCAGAACTTAACTTTGACATGTGATATTTGATTTATTTTTATAAATTTAATAATTATAAATAATATAAATCTAAGAGGTTTTCTTCTTTAACTCATCATAGTTATAGATAGGCAATCTGTCGAACTCAGCTGTCTTATCATTTATACAAGAGTTACTGTGTTAAATCGATTATCTGATACTTTTGTTTGGTAAAGTGAAGGCAAGTTCCGTTAAACTCCTTACTGCAAAGAAACAGTTTCCCATACATCTATGTTACACCTAACCGCAACAAAAGTCTTTTATTTCTGATTTACAAAATTATTTTTCTCTGATCAAAAGAAATGCTTCGAACTTCTAGCTGAAGTTTAGGACGTCAAAATTCTTGTCACCATCTGACTCTTAATAAATCATTATATTGTCTGGGCAAGACAATTTGTTGTCACACCAAACAATAAATCGTTAAGCTTATGACGATAAACGCCATAAATAAAGTATTCTAGCGTGCCAATGATATATACTAAACAAATAAATAGAAATCGAAATTATGTACTGAGTTTCTGTAAATGCTAAAGGATAAATAGAGACTAGCGTCAACTCCTCCAAAACTGAAAGCTTAGAAGTTTGTTTTCTTATTGAATTTACAATAGTTTACAGGATTTTTAGAATTTGTAATAATGAAGAGATTTTACTGTCCATTGGTGTACATTGTGTTAACAATTTGGCATCATTGCTATAGATAACCAGAAGATGCTAAATTGTTCTATAAGCCGTGAAACCATAGTCGTCGGTAACGCCTTCTGGGTGGCAGAAGCGCTGCGTTCAGGATACTCACCTCTCAGAGACCCTACGCAAATTGTTCTGGATTACCATGCAGAATATCATCGAGTTTGTGTGCTCGTTGTCTTTTAATTTCAAGAACGGAACATCAGAAATTCACCTTAAAGAACTCCTTAAGTATCATTATGGTCAAATATCCCAAGAATTACCCCAACCCTACTGAAGATTTTTTTGTTCGACGCACAAAGCTAGACCAGGATTAAATTAAAACAAATCGGTTCAAGTTTTACAAAAATAAAAAGATAAAATTTCTTAAGTATTAAAATATTTATTTGTATTCAGTGAAAGTTACGTCTTTCGGTAAATATTAAGGAATGGAAACTTTGGTTTGACGAAGTTGTCTTTCTTCGTCTTTGTTGTGTAAAAGCAATTATTATCTTTACTAAAACAAAGATGCACATTACTGTACATTTTGAATATTTGCAACGACCTACTGACTCGCTCCATAGTGGGCTGCCGTATGTCATCATATCCGATTTCAGCAATTAGGCGAAGTTCTGTGATAGTTTGTTTCGCAGGTGCGCTATATTATGGCAAGTATTATCGTTAGTTTGAGATAATGGTATTCCTCTATTTCGGTAACGCTTTGATTAATAGGTGTGAAACAGAACGACAAATAAAGTAGAAAATTAGGTAAATCCATAATATATTTTGAAAGAGTGCTGATATTTTTATGGGAATTTTATATTCAATGTAGCTCGGTACAATTGCAAAAACTAATAAGCGTCTTGTTGTCTTGATACTTGATCAAAGTCACTTTTCCATTTTTTGATTGTCACTTGGTCTGAAGATCTACGTCCTTTCAGGAAAGTTTCATCGATGTTATGCTGGTTTCGAAATCTATAGCGTTTCAATAGCGTTTGTCTGTTAAGTCTAATATTCAAATAATTGCTAGGGGATAAAATAGTTATCGAAACATAAGATATGCCCTTAGAAATATTGAGCCTCCCTGCTAGTTCTAAAACAATTGCCGCTCCATATCTAAACCGCTGAACAGAAACATTTTTTAATTCGGTTGTTGAGCCTTGGTAAATTATAAATTCGTAATGTCATCCGCTTTTACCGCATAATAAAAATATCTGAAATTGAAATAAAATATTACGTTTAATTGACATTTATGCACAACTACCAAATATACAATAAACACACCTCAATACGGCAAGGATAGGGTTTCCCTTTAATGTACTGTTTTAAACTTAGATAACCTTTAAATGGGCATATTTTACGTTTACGATTAATTAACGGTTCTATTTTGGAAAACTTTTCCTGATTGTCACCGGGTACATCTAAATTATTTTCGAAATGAATCGTATTCCGAAAGTGGCTAAACCGCACGTGTACTTAGCTTTTATAGCTGTTTGAATCGATGTACATATATTTAAATACCAAAAAATTTTAATAATTCGTTTGATATGATTTGAGGAATGTACTTTATAAAAATGGTATATGGAAATATTTCCAACTCATCCTTGTAGAGCTCATGTTCAAATAATGTGTTGACTAGATGTTCCAACTCGTCCATCGTTTGATATTTTCGACTTTCATCAATCAATTCAAACTGAATTTTATCGTCAATAACTATTTCAGCGCTTTCGTTGGTCATCATTACTACACCCAAAAAAATTTTACTGCTGAATTAACAAAATTGAAATTAATTTAATAAAAAAGTTGTTATTATACGTCCAATAACAAATTGTTATCAATTTAAGAAACAGTTCTTAAAATAATAATAATTAAGAGAGCCGCCAAGAGTGAGAATAACTCAAAATACAAAATAAAAGTGAAATAAGTTTAATAATACAATAATCGATTGAATAGTAAACTATATAAATTTAAGAGTAGAAACTCTAAATTTAGTAGTTTAAATGATTACTTTAATAGCAAAAATTATGCGTTTAAGATTAATAATTGTTTATTCAATAGTAAAGTTATCCAATGAAGTTTAAATTTAATGGTATAAGTTATCAATTTAAGAATAGAGATTAGGACTTTAATAGCAAGAATTGTATATTTAATAAAAAAAATTGTATATTTGATAATAAAATTATTGCTTACACAGATAAAGTATTTAAATTTAACAGTATAAACTTTAAATTTCATAATTTAAATAATTACTTTAATAGCAATAATTATATATAGAAGAGTAATAATTGTATAATTAATAATATAATTGTTGAATGAGGTGTATATTTAATGGCATAAGATATTAATTTAACAAGAGAGATTATGCCTTTAATAGCAAGCATTGTATTTTTAACAAAATGATTGTATGTTTAATAATAAAATAATTGTTTTAACGATACATTTTTGTTAATTTTAAATAATATTTAAACGAGCTTTTCCAATTAAAATTACTTTTTAATAATTAAACCAATAATCTTACAATTTTTTTAAATCATTTTTTCTGCAGTTTGTAATAAAACATTTAAAATATTGTTTGAAAAATAATACCAAGTTTTTATTTTATTTATCGTTACAAAAATTAAATATTTTCATTTTATTTTATCGTTATTAAAATTAAACATTATATTTCAATTTGTACTCGTATACATTTATAATAAATGGAATAATTCAATAAACTTTACGTTCTATGTAGTTTCTATTGGTATTTAGTAAAATTAATATTTAGAAAATTTAAGTTCATTAATTAAAGTTTTGATGGAAGCATGTTGATCTTTGTTCTTAGCTTCAATATTAAAAAAAAAAATGTTGCAAAAAACTCCAAAATAAATTTGCGGCTAATGGATATTTCAGATTAAAAATATGAAATAATTTAAAGCATACGTCAATAGCTCTAGCTACACAATCCAAATTATATCGTATATTATCCTAATACACACATATTTGTTTCGGATCTCCTGTGGTTCCTGTGACTAATAATAAAGGCTGGATCAAAAGATTTTTCTGAATCCGTTTTTGTACCATTTCTTCTAACTGTTGGACGGTATTTCCCACCATTACAAAAGCTGTTTGTGAGTCTCTAATTGAAAATTTGTTATCCTTTTTTGCATTATTTATAGTAGCAACGGTTCTTGCTGTTGGTACTAGTACATAATGTAGTAGATAAAATGTCGTTAATAATTTGCCATCTGTAATAAGAAAGGAAATAAAATATACTTAAATACTTCCATATTCGATATTTATAAAAAAGCTTACTATGTGTTATTTTGTCTCCAATTAGAGCGGCTGGTTCCTTAATTTTACTTTTATATATTTGTAGCATCTGGTCCGGAAATTTATCAACTAACGGCAACATGTCTGAGGCCAAAGGAAACATTGTTTTAAAATCTATAAGGACCTGAATATATTTTATAAAGAGATGTAATAGATTTGATTAAAGGAGATATATTATGAATCAGAGGTAAACATATGTCTGATACGTACTAATTTTTACCCTAATGGAGTAGCATAATGATTCCAGTTTGCTAAAATGTCCGCAGTATTTTCAATGTTTTGTATTTCATTCAAGCGATAATTTGACGTTTTCTGCCATTTATCCTTAACTTCAGACCATGTGCATTCATTTGACATAAGTGATGCTAAATATGAATCAATATTTTCTTCTGGAACTAGAACAATAATAAATATTAAGTTAAATCGATGTATGCCAAGTGAAACAATATTAAAATTACCTAATTTAGGAGATTTATCTACAGGTTCGTCTTCACTTCGTTCAGTTGTTAACTTTTTTTTCAAACCAACATTTTGCAAAGATTTCGTTTTGTTAAAATATTTTTGATAAATTTTGCCCGTTACATGTTTTCCTTTTATTTTATTATAATATGTGGACTGAAAATATATGAAAATAAACGCCAATCAGATACCATTTCAATATAGTCTACGCGGTTTAGCGTTTTCTTAAAAAATAAAGTGTTTTCGAGTTCAGTCAAATTTGGGTGGGTAATTTTCATTGGAAGAACAAGTTTATTTAGCTTCATACGTACCATTTCCTCATACATGAATACACCCATAATTTGCTCTGCAATTTCCTTAGCTAAATTAGCAGATATCTTAATATTTTTGCTGACAATAAAATCAATTATATTGTGTTTAACCTTCACTACAAAATTTATTTGTATATTAGTCAGTTTTTTTGCTTCTTTATATTTTGAAATAATTTCCAATCCATAGTTAGTCTGTTCGAGAATGGTTTTAACATCGATCATTCTATTTTCGCAAATTTCAGTAAAAACTTCTTCTTCCGATAGAGTTGAGCAAACAGTTGATGCTTCCGATTTCTGCCACCGACAAAGTGTATGTTCAAATTTTACAGCGTAGCCTAGAGGAAATTCCTTCATCAACCTTTTGATATGATGTAGCTTGAAGAGTCCTAGGCATTCGATATCCACACATTCTTCTAAAAATAAAATAATTAGATCAAAATAATTTAATGTTTTTAGTTCACAAAAGCTTACCAATACGTTTTGGAAAAAGGTATCCGCAACTCCAAGCTTGTAACAAATCTTTCAATGTTTTTTGATCATTCACATTCATTTTACTTGGTTGGTGTGTTGTTTGTTTTTTTTGGTTGTGATACATAGACAGGATATTCCGTTTGAACATAATTGTATTGACGGTCATATTCAGAACTTATCGTTAAAGGTGTGATTGCATCTTCGGTAGAGTTGTTATATATAATTTCTTCAGTAGACTCCATTTTAAATTTCCTATATTACAGTATAAAGCAATATTGTTTGGTAATTTGGTTTTTAATTCATGTGAGGCAAATCAAATTAAAAATAATTAATAGAATTAATCTAAAATTAAAAATAGTTTTTAATACGAATCATGTTCTCTCCAGTTACAGTTTTTACAATATATATTGGAGGTCCTAAAAACTTTTTTATATTAACAAAAATTTTCTCTACTATGACAGTTTGTCTGTTATCAACTTCAAATGATTAAATAATAAGTAAAACATTTCATTTCGCTAGCAGACATTTTTAATCTACTATTTTTTAGATCATTTATGGATATTTCACCAGAAATACTTTTTACATCAATAGGTCCATAATTAAAATTGAGCTTTCTTCTATTTAATGTTTCTAAAGTGAAAAGTTTTGCATTTTTTGTGTAATATTTAATGACTGGGCATAAATTATAATGACATATACCTTCAAATAAATCGTGCATAACATCTACAAAATAATTTTCCATAACATGAAAATAATCAATTGTATTGAACATTGAATTTTTCTTAATACCACTTTCTTTGAATGTCAAATTATGAAAATCATTATTATAATTATCAAATTTTTCTTTTATACTCGGGTATAACTTTTTTCATAACTCTTGCTTCGTCCTTGTGACAGGTGCAGAATCTACAAAAATGCGATGAAGAAAATGATTTGCTTAAATCACAAATACTGTTAACTCCTAAATTATCTCCTACAATCAATCCTAAGATAAGTAAGACATGAGTATCACCGCTTGGTAAATTTAAAACTAAACCGGTTTTCTCTAAAAAACTTTATTTCATCTATCAATTGAGCTAAACATTTATCATTTCCGAAAGCATGAAACAATTCTGATTTTATAAAACCACCAATAAAAACTTTTTCAAAGTTGGACAGGCCATCTAAAAACGGGAATGAAAAATATATCCCGGTTATACTTTCTGAATGAGAGCCTAAACAATTATTTATTTCAAAATCATCAAAATATAAAAAAATGGCAAGCCAATCATATCGGAAGAAAAGTAGAAAACACGCTGCGGTCAATACTATTTTTTTTTATTTCGTCAATAGATACTCTTACTTTTTCTAAAATATATTTCCTTTGAGATTTTAAAGACAATAATCGCGTTTTTTTATTCGCTCCGGATAGCTGCTATCGAGAGCCGTCATTTTTATACGCCTAAATTTAAATTTGACGCGCTATTTATTGGTAAACTAAACTTATTTAACATCAAACTATCATTTTTAATTCAATTGTTTAGTGAAAACTTGATATAAAAAATATTTGGCTCTACCTATTTATACGGAGCGCTATCCGGAGCCACTTTTCATATGACGGCTCTCGATAGCAGCTATTCGGAGCGAATAAAAAAACACTACAAATAATACACCTTTAGTTGAAAGTACATCATAAATAGCTTCACCATTGTAAGTTATCACATCAAGCTCATCATTGATTAAAAATTGTTTTAATGGACAAAGTAGATTGCTATTAGTCAAGCACTTGTTTAATTTAAAATCTGAACTATAATTTTTAAATGGATTCCTAAGCAATTCGGATATATTCCTTAAAAAAGAATTTGTTTCCGGTGGTAGATTCTCTAAATCAACCAAATTTTCAATATAGTTTGATATTGGAAGTGTTAAATAATTAGTTACAAAATTTTGAACTGTATATACGTTTTTTCTGTTAAAATTATGAAGGCTATGCAATTGAACAGTAAATTCGTCAAATTTTTTGTACACTTCTTCTGAATCAGATTTACTGACTAAGCGAGGTTTTTTTGCGGAATCAGAAAAACTATTAATTGTGGGATCTTCAGTGAGATTTTCAGTGAAGGTTTTATTTAGGTGTGGTACCTTCGATTTTTTGCCACAGCAAAATACGATGTTCCAGTAGTATTTGAACTACTATTGGAAGAACACGCTGATACTTATCAAATAAACTTTCTAAATGATGTGGTTGGATATATTTCAATGAAACAGCATCTACATCTGCTTCTGTTTATAATTATTTCAAAAACAAGATAAATAAATAAGCTAGAATTTTGTAACTGTTAATTTTATGTAACTAATAATATAGAGTTATAAAAGTGAAATATTTCTAGATGATTTAATTTTTTTTTTAAAACGAATCCTTAATAATAAAAAATAACTTACCTCGAAAAATGTCTTTAATTTTATATTGTTGTATAATTTCTGGAATATTCAAAGCACTCAACACTTGATCCAATTCGATCATTTATTAATTATAGTTTGGAGTAAAAAATATGTTAGACCGAATTGATCGGTTTCGAGCGTGCAACTGAATAACAATTCAACTGTCAAAAAAATTAACCAATTTTAATAACTACAGTCAGTCAAGTAAGAGCGTGGTCGGGTTAATTTATAAAAAAATTTATTTGGTGAAACTTTCATATTTATAAATATATTGTACACATTACAAACGATGATGCAATTCGGTTAATATTGTGTCCAGTCACCATCGGCGTCGATAATTGCCTGACATCTCCGAGGCATGCTTTCTACTAATTTGACGGCGTATTCTAGTGGCAACGATCTCCAGATCGCAAGATAGCTACTTCAAAGTGTGTATGCGTCTTCCACGAAGTTTCTGTTTAATATATGCCCACACATTTTCAATAGGGTTTGCATCAGGCGACTGCGACGGCCAATCCAATGTAACGATGCCAGATTGAGTCTTCCACTCAGTACAGAGCTTGCTGAGGTGTTTAGGATCGTTGTCCTCTTGCAGAATTTAATCTTCATTTTTGCTGATGAACCAACGTTTGGCAGATGGCAGTAAAGCCTTTTTGTAGATTTACATCATTTTTTCGGCATTAAGGTTGTCGGTAAAGAGGTACAAAGTGCCGAATCCCTGTTTTGAGAAGCAACCCCAAAGATGCACCTTTATTCCGTGTTTTACGGTCCGCTGAACAAGCCTATTGGTGGAAGTTGACCAGGCTCGCGTGAGGACACAACGTGCCCATACAGAACATTCATCAGTAAAAATGACATTTTCAAAATCTCTATCGATATTCTCATGCGCCCAAGCGAGTCGCTTTTTCACATGTTTTCCAGTCAACAGAGGCTTCTTCATTGTGTTGCGCCATTTCAGGTCATGAGTACGGAGATGGGTTCGGATAGTTTCGTAGGATATATCTAAACCTTTTGCCTTTAATTTTGCTTGTCCTTGCCGCAGTGTTAAACCAGGATTCCGCGAAAACAGATTCACTATTCTTTTTTCATCTTTTTTGTCCACTTTTCCTATCGAGCCACGTTCTGGTAAATCATCGACATTTTTAGCCACTTTATATCGCTGTACCCACTTATGTACAAATGCCTTCGACTTTCTCATATATTTAGCAGCCGCTGATTGCGACATTTTGGGACCTTTCGGGTGGGTGCAAAGGAACACAGCCTCGTAGCGCGACGCGTATTTAGCACTCATGGCGCTTAACGTGATTCCCTTTCAAAAGATCAACGACAACTGAATCTTTGTTGACAATGCATCAAGGACAAAGCTTTCCTCTATCGGCTCGCAAAGGAATTAGAGCGAAATCTTTCATTACCTGTCGGTAATGACGACCACGTTCTTACTTGACTAACTGTAATACTATTGAAATAACCGCTAATTATTATTTTAATGACTATGACGATAAAAATAATACTTTTCTGTTATTTTTAAAATTATAATTGTTAGAATAATAACTAAAACGATTATTTTTCGCACCTTTTTGCAATTAGGTATTTTTTTGTGTTATACTTTAAAAAAAATCATAAAATTAATAGTTAAATTTATCAAAGAAAAAGTCAACTATTATTTTAATTCTAATTGTATTGAAATAACAATATGTTATTACTTTGATAAATATGGCTATCAAAATAATAATTTGCTGTTACTTTAAAAATTTCTATTGTTTAAGTAATAATAAAAGTTTTTTTTTTTTTAATAACAAATGTTGACAATTTTTCTTATTATCTTCACAACGATCCCGTTACAACAAAAATTATCAATTTGACAATTATCTAATAATTTTAATGAAGAAAAACTGTTGTTTGACAATTTTTTACTATTAATATAGTTATATAATAGCATTTTTACTGCAGTCTATAGTAAAATTATTTTATGTTATTTATTTAATAATTCAATTTTATTATTTTGAAAAAAAAACACTGTTTTTTCAATAAATTATGCTATTAAGGATTTGAAACAACCGATTTATTCCAAAAATAGTACAAATTTTTTAAGTGTAGTAGCGTATCATTTTCCTTGAACATTTTTCCCCCTCATTAGAACATTCTGCTACAATTGCACCTTTTCTTTATTTATGCTATAATTAAATCATTTTGGTTCTGTTCATTGAGGATATCCTCCAAATAGGTCGTGATAACTGAAACCTCTTCGTCATCAGATGAATCAAGCACCATCGTCTAGAGTAAGTTTGGCGTTTTTATTTTTAACCAATTGTGGCGTTTAATGTTTTTTAGAATAAAACTTTGAATGATTTTTAAACGCCACTTTTAATTTTGTTTGATAACATAAAATGTTGATTTTTATAATTTATTTATTTATTGTAATAATTTGTTATCATTTTGACACATAATTTTAATAATATTTCTATTTACTTCGTACCACCATTTTGTACGCGCATAACAACAAATCGAGTTGGAGTGGTCAATTAAAAATCCGATACGAGACTGGTTTATTTACTTTTTATTTTGTTTTGTGTAGTGTGACTTTCTCGTGTTCGTTTCGTTTAGTTTTGGGCAAGCCGGTCAGCGGTTGGTCGTTTTATGTCATGTGACATAGTGTCCAATGCGCTGGTATAGGTGGCACCCAATGTGCGGCGAGCTCGTGTTGGCGCCGATGGATTGTAGTGGTGCATTGTATGGACCGCTACACAATCTTCGCTTAAGTGGTTTTTTATCACTCATTTCTAAGTAATTATAAGATTATGTTAGCAGAAAATTACAACAGGTGTGTATTTATTTATACACACAACCTTTGAATGAAAAAGTTTTTGTTTGTGAGAACAAATTTCAGCAAGATTTACTATTTGTTTTATGCGAATTAAACACTTTAAATGTATAATAATATCTTTTTAAATTATTTTAACCGTTTTTAATATAATTTATTCGACTATTTATGGATTTTATATATTTCATAACCTAACGATTCGATTCACTTCCGCGGATTCTATAAATTGTATTAAAAAAATTACCAAGATTTACTAAATTTATAAGCTTAATTTTTAGAAATTGTAGAATTCGTAGAATTTATATAGGTTATTGAATTTAGAGAGCTAATTTTATATTAAATTTCCAAAACGTTTGGAATTTGTAAACTTTATAGAAATTACAGAGTTAACAGTACTCTATGTAGTTTATTTGGAATATTCATAGAATTTACAGAATTTATACAAGTTATAAAATTTATTGAATTTATAGAGTTTATAGGGTTTCTACAAAAACAAGAGAATTTAGATTTTTTTTTTTTTAATTAAGTGGAATTACCGATATTATATAGATTACTGATTTTATAGAATTTCTAAAATTTATAAATGTTAATGTTAAAATGTATAGTATCCAGTATTTTAAAATTTGGAGATTAAAGAATTGGTAAAATTTTTCGAATTTATAGAATTCATGTATTTATTAATTTATATCGAATTTGCAGAGTTTGTTTAATTTGTAAACATTTTAGAATTTTAAATACGATATAAGTTATAGAATTATAAATTTTTAAAGTGTGTAGAAATTAAAGAATTAATCAAATTTCTAGAATGTACTGATTTTAAAGATATTAAATGATAAAATCTTGAAATGAGTGCTTAGAATTTATAAAATGCTTCAAACTTGTATAATTATTACAAATTATATTATTTTTATATAAAAAAAATTCAATTTTTACTGCTTTACAGATTGTTTTGAATAATTCAGAATTTTCTTATGATAACAAAATTTATATACAAACGTATGGCTACCCTATGTTTTCTCCCATAAGTCTCATATTAGCAAATTTAGTAATGAAAAAATTAGAAATTTCAGTATTAAACTGTTTGGACTTTAAGCTGTTATTCTATTTTAGTTGTCAATAGACGACATAATACTGCGATACTGATATATAAAAACGATTATTTTTTAGAAACGTTTAATTCAGACGTACGTGAAGTTTGTCCTAAGTTGCCTTAAGTTGTCCTAAGTTGTCCTAAGTATGTCCTAAGTTTTTTTAAATGTGTTGGTGTAAAAGTTTCGTTATTACGAATTTATTTAATTCATATTGAAATAATAAAAATTATGCTTAAGATTATTTACTCTAACAATTTAAATTTACATTTTTTCTATGTCGCGAAATATTCTAATGGTGAATGTATAAGATCAGATCATTTTCCAAAAACTGAGAAACTGGCAGAAAACCCGTGATAATCGTGTTTATTTGTGAATTTTCTTGAGAAAATCCTAGGAAATGGCCATCAAAATGTGCACAATTTTAAGTTGTCATAAGATCTTATCTATTCGAAAAATATTTCACTTTTGGAAAAAGTAGGGGATTAGGGTATTTAGGACAACCATATTTGACATAACCTCGTATGATATATCGAATATATGTATAAATGATTTTCCGAATTTTCTTGAGATCATTTTAACGATCTATGGTGCTGTTTATACAACGAATGTTTTAATTCCTTGAATAAAACAAATTTTTTAACGACGGAGTTAGTTTATGTAGCCATCAGTGTTTTGACAAAAGGGACAAATAGCGTTTGTTTATACCATTATCAAACTACTAAGATATTAAAAAACAGTTACACAATCAACGATCAAAATACACAGAAAGAAATCGAACTGTGTAATAAATATAGGTATGCTATTATACCTATCTATGAAGCAGGCCACTGGACTTTACCTGTCATAGATTTCGAAAAATTAAACGTAATTACTTACGATCGGCTAAACCCTATAAGGCATCAATTTTAAGATGGTAGCAAATTAAAAAAATTTATCAATAAACTTTTGACATATTACGGGAAATATGTACCAAATTTCGAAGTAAATTCAATTAGTTCGCTGCCACAACAAAAAGATGGTTTTAATTGCGCACCTTTAGTAATTTATGCAGCAGAATATATTATTACTGGTAATTTGTTCGAAGGACTGGATTCAGAAGACGATGGTGTGAGTAGCTGCGCATTGGTTAATTATCACCATTACCTCATGGATATTATTTCTAAAAATACAGAATCGATGGACAACAATTGTTTAATTTGTTTCGGAAGAATTTCTGATTTTAAAGCAACAATCCAATGTGCTTCCTGAAAGCGATTCGTGCATAAAAATTGCTTGACAGATTTTAAAATTATAAAAAGTGAATGTATGTTTTGTTCTTCACAGAATTAATTTGATATGTGTTTAAATAATAAAAAATTTTAAAATTAAAAAGTATTTTAATTATTTATCTTTCTGAGCCACACACTATATATGTATATAATACATGTGTAAGGCCGATATTACACTATCATATTTCTACAACATAGAAATAATTTAGTAATAACAAAATATATTTTGCTTATTACTCTGCACCAAACATTTTAGTGATCTTCAACAGTTGGGTAAACGTCAAATTTCTAGTAAACGTAGAAAATATTTAGAAAACGTGAAAAATATTGGAGAAAAATGAGTGTATACTTGAGCAGCAGCAATATCTGGCATTATTTTTGTGGGTCTTAAATAAAAAAGGCACAAGAAACTGAAGCTAGATGAAACCTTGGCATAAAACTGCACAAAAAAGTGTTAAACAAAATTGTCAAACATGGTTGTCCTAAATACCCTAATCCCCTACTTTTTTAAAAAGTGAAACATTTTTCGAATAAATAAGACCTTACGACAACTTAAAATATAGGGCATTTTGGTGGCCGCTTCCTAGGATTTTCTCAAGAAAATTCGGAAATCATTTATACATATATTCGATATATCATAAGAGGTTATGTCAAACATGGTTGTCCTAAATACCCTAATCCCCTACTTTTTTCAAAAGTGAAATATTTTTCAAATAGATATGATCTTACGACAACTTAAAATATAGGCCATTTTGGTGGCCGCTTCCTAAGATTTTCTCAAGAAAATTCGGAAAATCATTTATACATATATTCGATATATCATAAGAGGCTATGTCAAACATGGTTGTCCTAAATACCCTAATCCCCTACTTTTTTCAAAAGTGAAATATTTTTCAAATAGATTAGACCTTACGACAACTTAAAATATAGGGCATTTTGGTGGCCGCTTCCTAGGATTTACTCAAGAAAATTCGGAAAATCATTTATACATATATTCTATATATCATAAGAGGTTATGTCAAACATGGTTGTCCTAAATACCCTAATCCCCTACTTTTTTCAAAAGTGAAATATTTTTCAAATAGATTAGACCTTACGACAACTTAAAATATAGGGCATTTTGGTGGCCGCTTCCTAGGAATTTCTCAAGAAAATTCGGAAAATCATTTATACATATATTCTATATATCACAAGAGATTATGTCAAACATGGTTGTCCTAAATACCCTAATCCCCTACTTTTTTCAAAAGTGAAATATTTTTCGAATAGATAAGACCATGCTACAACTTAAAATATAGGGCATTTTGGTGGCCGCTTCCTAGGATTTTCTCAAGAAAATTCGGAATATCATTTATACATATATTCGATATATCATACCAGGTTATGTCAAACATGGTTGTCCTAAATACCCTAATCCCCTACTTTTTTCAAAAGTGAAATATTTTTCGGTTAGATAAGACCTTGCGACAACTTAAAATATAGGGCATTTTGGTGGCCGCTTCCTAGGATTTTCTCAAGAAAATTCGGAATATCGTTTATACATATATTCTATATATCATAAGAGATTATGTCAAACATGGTTGTCCTAAATACCCTAATCCCCTACTTTTATCAAAAGTGAAATATTTTTCGAATAGATAAGACCTTACGACAACTTAAAATATAGGGCATTTTGGTAGCCGCTTCCTAGGATTTTCTCAAGAAAATTCGGAAAATCGTTTATACATATATTCGATATATCATAAGAGATTATGTCAAACATGGTTGTCCTAAATACCCTAATCCCCTACTTTTTTCAAAAGTGAAATATTTTTCAAATAGATTAGACCTTACGACAACTTAAAATATAGGGCATTTTGGTGGCCGCTTCCTAGGATTTTCTCAAGAAAATTCGGAAAATCATTTATACATTTATTCGATATATCATAAGAGATGATGTCAAACATGGTTGTCCACAATACCCTAATCCCCTACTTTTATCAAAAGTGAAATATTTTTCGAATAGATAAGATCTTCTGACAACTTAAAATTGTGCACATTTTGATGGCCATTTCCTAGGATTTTCTCAAGAAAATTCACAAATAAACACGATTAAACACGGGTTTTCTGCCAGTTTCTCAGTTTTTGGAAAATGATCTGATCTTATACATTCACCATCAGAATATTTCGCGACATAGAAAAAATGTAAATTTATTTTGTAAGTGTAAATAATCTTATGCATAATTTTTATTATTTCAATATGAATTAAATAAATTCGTAATAACGAAACTTTTACACCAACACATTTAAAAAAACTTAGGACATACTTAGGACAACTTAGGACAACTTAAGGCAACTTAGGACAAACTTCACGTACGTTAATTCAGAATAAAATTTAAAATTTATTTTAGAAAAAGAAATAAAGAAAATTGCTTTTTTGGAAATTTTTTTAACTCATGAAACAATCGGCAAAATTTTTTTTGATTGCTGGTATCATAAACATACCTGGTCAAGCAGACACAAAAATTTTCATTCTTGGCTTGCCAGCACTTATAAAATGAAAAATATAATTTGGAAAACAATAAATTTTCGTATGTTATACCAAAAGACGATCGAAAATTTTCGATTATACGAGACGTATTGCCTGTAACACCACGAGACCGAAGGTCGAGTGGTGTTTTGCAAAGGCAATACGTCGAAATAAGAGAAAATTATCCATTGTCGTGTGGTATACAGGAGACTATATCTTGAATAAAGAAAACAATAAATTTAAATAGAAAAGTTACAATTTTCTGATTAGATTTATTGAAGTCGATAACTGGAAACTGACATATATAAACAGAATTGTTGTTTTTTCTTTTGTCAAATTTCAAATTTGCTAAGCCTACACGATTTTAATTATGCTACTACATTTTACAAATGTTTATATAATCGATTATACAAAGGCTTATATAATCGATGTAACCATAGTTACTATATTTTAACTATTAGAAAAACCAGGCATACATTGATTTTTATAATTTAATGAGTGATATAGTCATTGAAATACTATATCTATAGACTCGAAAATGAAATCAAAAAACTTTTTTGATATTCCATATATAGAAAAGCTCTATGGAAAAATAAAACGCCTGTTCCAGAATTATAAATTCAAAATTTTGAGATGTGCAGCTACAAGCAGAAATGGAAACATTTTTTTTTTTCTAAATTAAAGAAAGACCAGCTAGCTTTAAAAATACAATCAAATGTGGTTTACTATGTTCGTTGTAGTTGCAACGCTACTTATACTGGGCAGACAAAACAATTTTTGGAAAAAATAATTTAGGTAGCACACAGATATGACACTAACAAAAATCGAAATTCAAATATTAGCGCACTTACAAGGCAACTGAAAAATTCAAATCAATCAATCAATTTATATAACGTCAAAATTCTCGATAAACAAACTATTCCATATTTGTTAATTTGTTTGGAATATGAGAGAAAAAGTGTCTTTTCTTATATTATCCGCATTCCATTTATATCGCGGGTGTTTTCCGTTAATGGGTTTATTTGAACTTCTACTTCATTTCTTTTGTTTGAGTTATTTTTACTAATTGTTAATTTCCCTACAGTATTTTCTTTGCATTTCCTTATTACTACATATACTACTACAATTATTGATACTACTGTTATTACTGTTATAATGTTTGTTTGTACTACGTTGGTTTTTATACTCTGGCTACTCATTTGTATCTCATGCGTACTTTCTTTGATATTGTTAATTTTTTGAGCTTCAACCATGATTTCCTTATAAAAGTCATCACTATTTCTTACTCTAATCTTGCTATTTTTGGTTTCATTACTACTTATGTGCAAGCTTGTATCAAAACTAATTTCTGTTTAAGGATTTGTAACTTCATGCATTTTAGGTTGTTCTACTTTTATTATCTCTGGATCTCCTGCTACCTCTATCGTAAAGTCTTCTCTTATCAGTATACAACGTGTCATAAATGTTAGTTTTCCTGTACTGTTTTGTTGTTTTACTGTTAAAGGCGAATATTTGGTTATGTTATATTGTGTTCTTTGTTGGTGGTTATTGTCTACCTATTAAGTTGAGTGCTTTATTAGCCTATTATTGTGTACTCGTTTAAATGATTGTATTGCTGCGTCTCTAAGTGTTTTGAGTATGCTTTGTCTAATTCTGTTAATTCGTATTTTATTTTATACCCGGTTTTGTATTTTTCTAAGGCGTCACTTAATCTGTATCCGAAATTTCTAACTGTTTCTCCGTATGATTGTCTTATATCTGTGAAGTTCCTTTCTAATTCATTTAGAGTCCAAATTTTGGTGTACATACCATTTAATATTTTTTTCAAAGTCTCATAGTCTTCTATTTGTCTATTAACTATTCGTGCGTAAGCTTCCCTGTTAATTTAAATTTTATTAACTTCTCAAATATTTTCTTTTGTTCGTCGTTCTCTAACATGCTTTGCGCGCTATCTGCTGCTCCTAAAAATCGTGCTAAATCGTTTATACCACTGAATTCTGGTACGAATGCTATGTTTTGTTGAATTTCCTTTATTGTCGTCATGTTTCTTGTTTTATCTGTTTGTGTTTCCTTACAGTGTTCTGTTCGTGATGTTTGAGTACAGATGTTTGTAATGGTAAATATTCTGGTTTGCGTTTCTTTACTGTGGTTTTTGCGTGGTTGCTTAGGTTTCGTTTTAGTTCCTTTGCTGGTTTGTTTTCTGTGCTTGTACGGCAATTCTCTTGTGTACTTTTTGCGTCACTGCTGTCAGTGTTTCGGCTTTGCGCGCGAGTACGGTCAACTCTTAGTAGTGATGGTTCACGTTTGTTAGTGGTTTGTAATGGTGGTGATCGTGGTGTTTTGTTGGATTTGTTGTGGAATGGTGATTCCAATTCGTCGTTCATATAATTGTTTATTTGTTTTTGTCGTATAATACGTTTACACACACAGAAAAAATTTATTTGATTTCTTGAGAAGAGAACTTTCGAATTCAAACTATAATTATAGGTTTCTTCAGTCTTAACTTGTACAATTTGGTTTGATCTGACTTAGATTCCTTAACTAACTATCGCTATACAGGTGTGAATTTCTACAGCGCCAATATTCTATATTGGGGTTTGATCTTCTGTGCCAATATTCTGTATATGTTTGTTTTATACAGAACGAGTTGTCTATTGTGTCGTTATTATGCTGTGTGTTGGTTCTGAAACCATCAATAGACTGGCTAGTTGACCAACGAATAAAGATGTGTTTTTCAAATCAAACCGATTGTGCGATATATGAATATAACTATTTGTCGTATAGTATAATATGTGCAATATATTGAACTGACAGTAAAGATTTTAATTGAGAGTACGAATTTTAATTCCGTGAATTGATTTGACGGGGATTTCGATAGTTTCGTGAAATTAGCTTTAGTACCATTTACTAGTTAGTTAGTTAACTAGTTGGGTACTATGGTACATTAGGAGAATTATTTGTGTTAGTTGACTATAGGCGAATAAATAACAGCGTAGTTAGAGAGTTACTGAGGCATACGCCCTATTTCGCTCCCTTTCCTGTTTTCCCATACAGGAATTCACCCGTTATGTTATTTATCCCCGGTACCTTTGTATTAGTAGGTTGATTTATACTTACAATTGTTTTTTTGGAATTCGGATATCTGGATTACTTAGTATTTAGATAAAACGTTCGTAGTTTGGATTATATTTAATTATTCTTTAGATTTTATTTAAATTATTCTTTATTCTTTTATTCAAATTTAGATAGATTATACAAAATCACTCTTATGACTTATTTAACAGAATAACGTTAACAGAATGAATTTTTCTACAAAATTTGTAGTTCTTATATACTAATTTTTAATTACTAAGCACAACAACAACATATATGGCACTATATGTTTACAACAAGAAAATATATAATATCGATTTGCATTGATTTTGCCGAATTTTCATTTTCTTGGAATTTAAATATATCTATGCGCTACATTTCGTAATTTCTCAATAATTTTGGTTATTTTATTGCTTTCGTTTTATTTTTGTGTCACCCGTATTACTTATTTCGCATTTTCTTCTATTTAACATGTGTTCGTATACCTAATTATTTTACATGAATTTCGGTTTATAGTTCTTTGATTTTCTTTCTAGGTCATAAATTAATATTTTTTATTTATTTAAACCTGTTACAATTTTAATTCTCAATTTTACGCGTTATGACACTTTTATATAATAATTTATGTTCATGTAAGTCAACGTTTGTATTTCCTGTCTATTTCTATAATGTTTTGGTATAGTATCACGATATACTATACTGTCTTGATGTTTTATTTACTTTAACATCATGGCGAGTGGAGATGTTGTTTCACAACAAAACCAATTTTAGGAAAAGATCGATTTTGGAAAGGTTACATATTAATTTAAGTACAAATTCGATTAATATTGTGGAAGATTATGCTTATGTTGGCAACTTGTATGACTTATTTATATGTTTTTCGTATCATACTCATTTTATTTTTATTGAATTATACAACATTTCTACATGAAAACGCTTTTCGAATTCGCTTATTTTTTCGAAAAATGGTCTATGATGTGCGCTTTCATGGAAAACCGTTTTTTTTAAACAAATGTTCAATTGTTTTATGTAGAATTTTTATATAAATAGGAACTAATTTTGAAAATAATTTTCATTATGCTTTTGATAATGATTCCGAAATTCTGAAATAGGATTGAATTGAAAGTTCAAGCCTAAATAAGTAAAAATATAAAGAGCCCTATACCAATAAAATAATTTGTTTAAACAAATTATGTTGCATTTTTAAAACTGATTCGGTTTATAGAATTTACAGTATGCAGTATTTATAAAATTTATGGAATTATTTAAATTCCTAGAATTATGTTGAATCAAAAACGATCCATATAAAGACAGAAAGCGCCATATTTGGATTTCGTATATGGCATTGTTAGTGTAAAATTATCAATACCCACTGCATGTATGCGTGTTTCGAAATACAATACCCAGCCATATGCATTTTAAAAAAATGAGAGAATAAACTATACAATACAAACGCGCGAGATATAACACAAACACAATACTTGACGTACTATATCTATCTATAAAAAGCAACACATAACATACATTATTAATACATAATATGAAAATATGCATAATAAGAAAAATAGATTTAAACTTTTACAGGTATTACGATATTGATCTTGAAAAAATTATAATGATGCTTAAAAACTTATTTTCAGGGAATTTAATTTATAATAATACAACATTTTAACATAGCAAGTTGTCTATAATTTGGAAATTTCTTGGACATTTAAATGAATGAAATGAAATGATTTTTTTTTTTTTTTGCGTTAGTATATAAAGAAATTTTTTCTCATTTTGTTTTAATATATTTTGAGACTTTGTGGTGTTCATATCTATTTTGTGTTGTTTTTGTGATTTTCATTATATTATTTAATTTGCTAGGTACATAAAACAGTTTTTTTTAAACTATCGACCTTCGCTTTGCTCCGGACATTCTTCTTCTTTCAATAGGATATTTTTATTTATAACAGACCTCGGATTTTTCTTAGCTTTTCTTTAATACCGATTCTAGTATTGTTTAGTGCCAAAAATTTATTAAAGTTTATCTTTAATAATTTATGTATAATTGGTAACCGTTTTTCATACAAAAAACGTAATATTCCAATATATTTATTTTTTTACTTTTTGAATATTTTATTTTCATTATGGATTCTGCCAACCGAATAAATCAATTACTATGTGGTATTCCATGTGCTGTTAGTAATTGCAACGCTAACAGAAGAACTCATCCCGAAAGAAGCTTCTTCAATTTTCCGAGAAAAGGATCGGAACTATTTAAAGTCTGGGTTGAAAAATGCTCGATTCTACCTAAATATTTTGAAAAAAAATTAATTATATGCGACATTCATTTTATCGAGAGCGTTAAAGGCAAGCGAAAATTTTAAAAAGAATGTCGTACCTCAATTAAACTTGATCGATTCTAGCTATGGCGATATAGCCCCCGTTTTATTAAACGATACACTCAAACCGAATACTAGCGAAACTGAACGTTCAGCTATATATGATAATATTCGGACGTATGAACGTACGGACACTCAGCAATCTGAAATGACAATTTTTGATTTTGAAAACATTCAATCGCCAAAGAGGTTCAAGAAAAATGTTCAATCCGATTATAATGAATATTGTAGTCATTGTATTAAAAATATACAAAATTGTAATTTTTATAAAAGAAAATATTGCTTCATAAAAAAAAGGTGCGATCTTTTAAAAAATAAGTGTCAGACAATCAAAAGTAGTATGTTAAATCTTAAAAGAAGAACTAAAGGAAAACTGTTACCAAGGACTAAGATTGAATCGAGAAAATTAATTAATAATGAAATTAATAAAATAAATATAAGTGCAAATGCTAAAGAATTTTCGAAAATGTTGTTGTTGAGATATTCGAAAACATTAAAATACCCTGAGAATCAGCAGCAAATCGCTCAAAATATATATTTTTGATCTCCAGCTTGTTACCGATTTTTGCGTAATAATTTAGAATTTAATCTGCCATCTAAAACTTAAATTTTGAACTGGATGCCCGTTAAAAATCTATCTCCGGGAAGAAATATAAATATTTTAGAAAATTTAAAAAAAAAGCAAATGTTTTAACAATGGAGAACCGAAACGTGATCTTGTTATTTGATAAAATGCATATCCGTAGAGAACTAGAATATGACGGCAAAAAAGATATTGTTCAAGGTTATGCGGACAATGGTAAAATGAGAGAACCTGAACTTGCCAAATATATTTTAGTTTTCATGATTAGAGGACTTTTTTGTCAATATAAATATATTTCTAGTTATTACACGTCTGCAAAAGGATTAACTGGCAAAAAGTTAGTTGAATTAATTGAGGATAACGTTACTTTTCTAAAAGATATCGGATTTCGTATTGTAGCCACGGTTTGTGACCAGGGTTCAAATAACAGAAACGCATACAGAATTTTGGGAGTTTCAGTAGAAAAACCATATTTTTATTTAAAGGATAAAGAAACAAAAATATTTGCACTATTTGATACGCCACATTTATTTAAATCGGTCAGAAATAATTTAATAAAATCAGACATTAATACGCTTGATGGTCCGGTTAGCTGGGGTGTTATTAAAGAATTGTATGAAGTAGAAAAAAATAATGCAACTAAATTATGTCCCAAAATTACATACCGTCATGTATACCCTAATACATTTGAAAAAATGAGAGTTGCTTTGGCAACTCAGGTTTTCAGTAGGACTGTTGTTGCGGGTATAAGAACAATGCATGAGCTGGATAAATTTATCAATAAAAATAGTAGTTTCACGCTTGCAACAGCAAATTTTTTTGGGAAAATGGACAGATTATTTGACAACCTAAATAGTAAGACATTATATTCTAGAAATAATAATAGGAGTGCCCTAAAACCTGGTAATCACATTGTGGATAATTTAGTAATTATGCAAACCTACATTGAACAGCTGAAATGTAAAAACACTACAATCAACTATTGTATTAAAGGGCTTTTGATGGTAAAAGTCCCCATTTACCAAATATTAAAAAATATATAACAGACCAATGTAAAGAAATCATTAGACTACAACCGGAATTTATTGATTTTCTGAATCCTAATAACCAATGTTATGACCATCACAATACGATCATAGATTTCATGATTTTAGTTTTAATCAGAAAGCATTGTAAATGGTCTACAAAAAAAATTATTTCACAATCAAAATTTGGAATTTTAAAAGCATAAGCGATGCAATTCATTTCTGGATTTTCGTCATAGAAATTCATATTCATACCAATACAAACCGGAAGAAAGAGTAAATTTATTGTATATTTAGTTAAAATATACATACAGTTGAAACCAATACTTTCATTCATATAAGGTTTTGATACAGTACAATAAATATTAATTTCTCTAAAACTAGACTATGTATACTGTATAGCATGTACGAGTATAATATATATTCATTTTTCTTTTGGTTTTGCTTGAGAGAAGCAAAGAGAATAAAATGTTATAGGTAATCACTAAAACAATCAGTGGGTATTAATAAACAATTTTACAACAACAAATAATTTTATTCAACTTTTACTATATTTCACCACGGATTTGTATGTCTTTATATGGTTCGTTTATGGTTGAATTCAATATAATTTGCCGAATTTATTGGTTAATAAAATTTACCACTTTGATGGAGTTTATAAAATAGATAAAAGCCAACCATAAAATCCATATTGTTTACAGTATTAAGAGATTTTAATGATTTTATGGAATTTACATAATTAATGGAATTTATTCGATTAAAAGACAATAGAATTTACAGATTTTATAGAATTCATAACCTAACCTATAATGATTTATATCGATTGTTTTGCATTTTTTTTTTTATTTAGTTCTCGATCCGTTTGTTTTACTCACGCGGATTCTATAATCGACCTAAACAATTAAACAAATTAATACGGAAATTTATAGAAGTCATATGATTTATAAAATTTAGTATTTATTGAATTTATAGAGTTTACCAAATCCATAGATTTCTTAGAAAATTCTGGAATCCCTTAAATTAGTAGAATTTATAAAATTGATGAAATGTATAGTAGAGGCTTTATAGAGGTTACAGAATTTATGGCGTTTGTCCAATTTTTAGAAATCTCAAAATTCATAGAATTTATATAATTTTTTAAATTTATGGAATTTCTTAATTCTTCATTATTTATTTAATTCTTTAATTTTTGTAACCTTAAATATAATATTCTTAAAAATTTAATTTATAAAATTATTAGAATTTAAAGTTACAAAAATTAAAGAATTTTCCGAATTTATGGAATTTAAAAAATGCATTGATTTTGTGCATTTTAAAATGTGAAGAGGTGTAATTTAGAGGATCTACACAAAAATTAAATTGGTAAGATTTTAAAGGTTAACAGAATTCATGCAGAAAATACAAAATTTTTAATAATTCTTAATGTTATGTTTAATGTAAATTACTGATTTAAAAAAATTATAAATGTTAATTATAAACTTAATAGAATTCATTATATAAACCTTTTGAATGAAATTATTTTAAAAATTGTTCCTATGAGAATTACGTAATATACCGTCGAAACGTAATTTGTTATTAAAAAATTTATCAAAACTTTTCAAAAATATTAAGCTATAGAAGTCAAATAGTTATTTTATTGATTTTATAGAATTCAAAGTGTTTCTTACTGAATTTTTCATTCATACTATTCATAAAAGTTTGAATGTAACGATTTTCTGGAATATACTTCATGATTCCAGACGGAATTTACTAAATGGATAGAATTTATAGAAGCCACAGCATTTATAGCAAACGTTTTAAAGGATTTATGCAATTTACAAGAATTTTCAGAATTTATAAAATTCACAGAACGCGTAATTACCGTAATTTGACTCCATATAAATAAAAATGGGTTTAGGTTCTGACAGATATTTAGATTTAGACGAAAACTTGCTAAACTCGTGTAAAATCACACCTTTCGACATCGATAACGATAACGATTTTTGTGCTTGCTGGGTTGATTTATTTGTAATATATACGTTTTGCATTTCAAATTTACCTCTATTGCACTTCAATTTCAATCTTTTACAATTCAAATTAAGTCTTCTGCCAAACAAATTCAGCCTTTTAGGAATCAAGTTTTGATTAGAAAAGGTTGAATTTTATTTCCAAAAGACTGAATGTTATTGTTTATTTTGTCATTTATGAATCTTTTTTAGTACCGGTAAATGGTAAATACAAAATTAATTTATCATTACATTATTACAAAATTAGCTATTTTAAATATAAGGAAATTGCAAATTTCAAATTAATTTTGCAATTATTGATAGTATTTGTTTATGATTAGTTTTCGGCGTGGTTCCCCTATTTCATATCGCTTTGTCTCGTATTTCATCTTTTGATCACTTCTTGAAATTTCTCGAGATTATTGGAGTATGTAGCATGGAAATGGTATGAGTGAAATTCGAAACTTAATTAGTGATTCGGTGTTTCGAAACAACCAGGTTATTAGGGATTTCGAGATTATTCATGCAAGTTTGAGATTGTCGGATATATTTGATAGTTCAATGTTACTCGAGAATCTTAGAGCCTATTTGAACAATACGATTGTTGGATATTTACGAAATTATCCGATATTATTTAAGGTTTAATTATTATTGCATATCGTTTTGGTGAGCTTATCCTTATCTTGCTTAGTAGCATTTTGTTCAGTAAAGGGTTTAGAACTTTGAATTAAAATAAAACACAGACAAATAATTTTAATGGCTATGAATGTGACTTTATTTCAAATATAATTTTATGCCATTATTATTTGAATATGATTTCGGACATGTAGCGCAATAATTCGTCAAATGTTGGCTTTCAAGTGATCAACATACGCTTGGCTTATCAACGGAGATAAGTGACTTAACAAACCCCCAAAGATAATAGTCCAGCTGTATTAAATCACACGAACGCGGTGGCCAGTTCACATGACCATTTCTCAATATAAATCATTCATCAAATGTTGGTTTCAGTAAATTAATTGTATCGCATACTGTATGGCATGTGGCCCCATCTTGTTGGAGCCACATGTCTCTAATATCTTTACCATCCAATTAGGGCACAAAAACATTAGTAATTATGTTTCTATACCGGTCCCCGTTGACTGCAACGTTTTCACCAGAATTATTTTTGAACACATATGGTCCGAGGATTCCATCGGCCCATAAAGCACAACAAACGGTAATTTTTTGAAGATGTAAGGGTTTTTGAACAATGGCTCGTAGATCATCTTGACAATTCTGCTTGTTAACATTGCCATTGAACCAAAAGTGAGCTTCTGAGAAAATTTGGTATGGAAAGTTTGCATCGATTTTCAACGAATTGGTGACGCAAACGATGGTCGTATGGCTTTAATTCCTGCACAGGTTGAATCTTGAACTCATGTAAACCAAGATCCTTATGCAAAGTCATCCATAAAGATGTTGGATCAAGTGCCAATTGTTGTGCACGATTATGGGGTCTTACGTGACGCGTATTATCAATTAGAATAAACGTGGTGTGGAAGCGAGCCATAGTTAACCGAATTAACTGCTCTGATGGACGATTATGTCGACCATAAAGTGGACGTAGTGTGCGATGAATTTCACATAGTATAGATATTATTCGAATTTTCCTGGTCTAATTGGGATTGTTCCGCGGTTAAGTCTAGATTTCTTAGGTTTTTCGACATTTCTACCTAGGATTATTCGAGATTTTTAAAAATTTGCACGGCAATGTTGTGCGCTTAGCTTTGAGTTGTAGGAACTTGCAGAGTTAGACTTATAGGTATATCTGAATCGTGATATTAATTAGATTTTTCGTGCTTTAGATATTTCTTCAATTTTCTAAGTTATTCGAAATTATTGAAGAATGTCTAGGTTATTTTTATTTTGCATGGCAGTTATTAGGGCGTATATGATTTCCTTTGATTCTACAGACTTACGGATAATTCTATATATGTGAACTTTCAAGAATATTCAAAGCACTTTGAAAATTCGATATACATATATATATATATATATATATATATATATATATATATATATATATATATATATATATATATATATATAAATATATATATATATATATATATATATATATATATATATATATATATATATATATATATATATATATATATATATATATATATATATATATATATATATATATATATATATATATACCATATAAGTATTGTCACAGAATTGAGCTGATTGCAAGAAATTTCGTTTTGATTGAGTCCATTGAAATGAATCACGTGCTGTTTCATACTCTCGAAATCAGATACTTTTAATTAATGCGAGGCTGGACAATAGGAAGGAATTCATTTTTAATAAAACACTTTACTTGTTCATAGGTACAAGAAGCATTTTTAGGGGGCCAAGAAAAATTTTGCGGGGAAGGGGGGGGGGCCGCCACTGATTGAATTGATTGCTTTAATATTATTAACTAAAGAATTCATAAATTTTATAGAATTAAATGTATTTTTTGGAATTTGCCGAATTTATTAATGCCTAGAATTTCCGAAATGTATAGAATTTATGAATTTGATAGACTTCATAAAGTTTTTATATTTAGTTATAGAGTTTCTATAGAATCATTTGAATTCATATCATTCATGCGATTTTTAAAAATTGTAGGATTCACTGAATTTATACAATTTTCAATTAGTAGAATTTAAAGAATTTACAGAAATATAAAATTTATAAGAATAGAAGAATTTTTAAAATTTATAAAATTTAAGAATTTAATTCTATAAATGTACAATATTTATTAAATTTATATATTGTATTATAATTAACACAAATTCTAGATTTTGGTTTTAATTTTTTAAAATTTTGAACATTATAAAACTTGTTGAATTCACAGAAATTATAGACTTTGTGGGGCTTATAAAATTTATATCATTTGCATTATTTAAAGAGTTTACGGGGTTTAAAGACTTTGTAAAATATGCAGAACTGCTAGAATTTATAATTTTTAGAATTTAAGGTCTACAGAACTACAGTAGTAGAATATGTATAGCATAGCATTTATATTTGTTATAGAAATAATAACGGAATTATTTTTAGGGTGTTGCGATTAATATTGTTCTTATAACTAATACTGTAATCGATTATTTGAAGCAAGTGGGTGCAAATTATTTTCAATGTTGCGCAAATTTGTGAATTCCGGCTTTTCAAGATGTCATAATTCATTTTAATAATAAAATTTATAAGTCCATAGTTCGTTGCAATTGTTAATTAAATTTTTGGAATAGGTATCATACATGAAAATTTGTAAAATATCCAATTATTGGTTCACAAAATTTGGAAAATCTGTTATATGTAATTTAAAATTTTAAATATTTTAAAATAAAGAAGTTGACTACAAATTATCTAATTATGAATATAAGGAATATAATTGAGAATTCCAGAATTTAAATTTGTTTTAATTGAATTTTCAAAACTTTAGTTTTCAAATAAGTCAAAATTTAAAGTTTACGTTTTAAAATTTCTTATTTCCTGTTTCTTAATGATTCTATTTGGTTAGTGTACAACTTCTTCACGTTTTACGTCAATGACGTAAAGCAACAAGTTCGTTGTAGGTACATCTTCAGATATGAAAACTTATAAAAGCTTTTATTTCCAAAATTTAAGTTTGCTTTCTACCTCTTCTCCCCATATCTTATAAGTAATAAATAAACCGAATAAATGTTTGAGTGCTTAAAAGAATTACGTTACCCTCATCTGTATTTATTAGCTATAGTAGATTCATCAGATTTCTATGAATCTTTGTAACCGATGGATTTGGGTCACACTGACACACCGTTGCACACTGTAAAATTTTGGGATAGGTTTCAGTGACGGGACAGGTTCTTTAGTTCCGATGCGTCAGTATTCCATCTTACAAAAAAAAAATATTTTGATTCAGAATATAGTGTGCAAAAAAAACGCTTAATCATAATAAAAAAAATAGTGACGGTATTACACTGCATTATACAACGCAAACATCCCCTTAATGGAGTTACTAATTACTCCATTTTTATTTTCTAACTACTAATTTAAAATCTTCATTAATATAAACAATAACAAAAAAAAATTGTGCATGTCTTTTTTTTTTTTTAACTTGGCGAACTGGCGATAAGCAAAGAAACAAAATTATTCGACAACACTGAACTCTGCTTGAAGTTTTAGCAATAAACAAAAATAAAAAAAATTTGAGAAGCAAATAAAAGTGAAATTAGTTTACAATATTCCTCTGAAATAAAACAATGAATTATTATTATTTTTTTTTTTGTTCTACATCACCATAATGCTTGTTGTTTGTGTTGGTTGCTTTCATCCATCACGTGATCTTCACCAAAACCACGTCTCACGGTTATGTTGAGTACCCGTTCTTCAATGATCATCCGTTAATTTAGTGCCCAACTGTAACTACTGCTTCCTTTACTGTAGATCCGGAACGAATTGGGTATCGGAAATGTCGATAACCAATTAATATTTAAAAAAAATTACTTCCCTCACTCTATGTATTGTAATTTCTTTTCTATTTGTTTTTAGTTCATTTCCTTAACATCATGACACCCAGTATGATTCTCAAACGTTGTTTTATTTATTTATTGTCTTCTTATATGAAACCACCACTTTGATAAAGCACTAACACGTTTCACAAAAAAAAAAAATCAAATTGTTAATTTTCGTATTTTTCTAACTATTTATTGGCCAGAACCATGAATCATGCATATAGCATATTATGCACCATGCTTGTAAATTAAAACACAACAATAATGGCGACAACTTCCAAGTTTTTCTTGAGATTTTATTTATATTTATTTATTTTTTCTTTTTCTCGGTTAGACATTTAAAACATATTTTTATATTTCTTTCTTATTTTTAAGTTTTATTTTATTGAAAGACAATATCACACCAAGTGTTAATAATTTTTTTATAATCACAATAAAATTAACTAATGTCTAAAACATTTATTTTTTTATTTTTTTATTTTTTTTTTTATTTTGAAAATATTAAACAAAATTCACACAGTGAACGCAAATTTCCTAATTAATATAATTGATATACATTTGATTGTCATTGATATACATTAAACTTTTGATAAATTCTTAATTTTTTTATTTTTAATTTCAATCTAATTATTTTACAATTTATTTATTTATTTTCTTGTTTTTATATACACATTTCACATTTTACTTTCTTTCCCAATATTACTTCTCAATCTACTCGAATCAATTTTCTTCTTTTTTTTTTTTTTTTGGTTCCTACTTATTTCACCAATATCGTTTTATCAAAAACCGTCCCTTGCACATTTATTCTTGCCTTTTTATACTTTTTTTAAACGTCCTTAGCGGCAACCCGTTTGACCGTCACCCGATGTTATTATTTTTATTATGTTATTATCAGTATTATTATCGGTGCCTCTCGACTACGTCATGACAAAATTGTTTGTTGAAATCATACATTGATGGAAACAACAACATCCCACTAGAGATGGACCATGGACCTAATTTTGAACTATTACATCTTTTCAAAATTTAAAGGATTGAAAAATGAGTTAAACATGAATATAAATCAAAAACAGTACACCAACCCCTTTATAAAATATTATCAATCGTACATACGAAACACAATGTATAAGTACATGTCATCTAATCATAATTAACCCTTATTTCTAAAGAATTTTTTTCTAAATAAACAATTTTAATAAATAATTAAATTTCCTTATATACAGGTAATTCCTTATCTTTTTGAATATGCATAATATAATATTCGTACGTAATAAATAGATAAAATAATTTTCCATATCTTTGCAATTTGCATGCTATGTGTACGAGTATTTACATTTTCACAATGCCGAGTAAAATGTAGAAAATGAAATTTGTTTTAAATTAATCTCGTTTGTATGTAAAATAGTGAAATGAAATTCTAATAAATTCTATTCATAATTTAATCTTTTTTATTTTTTTTTGCTTCTTTTGACATGAACTCTTGGAAAGTCTGTTTTGCTGATTTACATAATGTTACATACGTACAATAATACAAAAAAAAAAAATTTTAAGGAATATTATTAAATATTATAAGGTTAGAACTACAAATTTTATATTAAAGGAAGATATGTAGGACATATTAATTATTATTGAATCTATCATTGCTTTGAAATAATTTAATTGGATTAACAATATAAACGTGAAATGGTTTCGGTATAATAAATTGTCATGTTTGAATATAATATTATTGGCAGATGTCGGGGAAACGACGAAATTGGGTGTTTATTAGCATTCATCAAGTATCGATAATAAAATCAAAAGCAGACTTTTAATTAAGTAGATATTGTTAGGTGTTACAATAAAAATTCTTAACTATCTGCGTAGTGTACAAAATTGGTCGTAATGTGAATTGAAAATAAAGCTGTAATTGTGTAATATGAATGTTCTTATTTACAATATATTAGCGTCACTGTTGCATCTACTGTTATTACAATTAATGCTACCACCTTTTCTCTACGTAAGCGGCTGTAATTCGGAATCTGATAATAAAAATTAATAAAACAATACGTTACTTACATACATTGTTTAGGCCCAATCTCAATTTTATTGAAAAAAAATTTTCGGTGCATCCGAGGACAGTTCTTTGTCAAACAATTTTGACGCTTTGTAGCTGTCTTTTTTAATAGGTAATACTTTTACATCACTATTTATACCCCAAACAAATAAGCGTCGCTCTACGCCCGACTTCGCTTCTTTTCGCCTTTATGATTTTAGTCTTCGAGATTTTTTTTACAATTGTCTTTCTCATATGCCCATTTGGATGTTATATTCAGCTAAAATTAGAGGTTTCCAAGCATTTACTTTAAAAACAACAACAATAAATATAAATATCATTCATCACCTCAAAAAATACAAAATTCTAGTTTGACGCCGCTCTTTGTGTTCGCTCTTATCGAAATACATGTATTCTAATTTAGCGCCGCTGTTCGCTCCGTCAATGTGTTTGAGGTATTATGTATTTTACTACAAAATTCCACTACAAGGAATTTTGATTTTGCTACAAAAATAGCGGCTTTTATTATCCCAATCCATTCATTTCCATTAGGAGCCTGAATATCGACTAGGCCAATAAACCTTTTCTTTTTAATATGATTTTTATTTTTTCCTTTTTTATTTTAAAGGAGTAACCTTAAATCCATCAAAGTTTATTAAAGTTTGAAAAGAATTACATTTTTACCAAACAGTTTAAAAAGGTGCGGAAATGCCTCAAAGTAAACTTGCGAATTCCTTGCCTCAACAACATTAAATTTTTGTTTCTTGTTCGTGGTGTTGTACGGTTTACGGTTTACTTATAACTAAAGCGTTATATTCTGATTAAAACAGGTTCTTTTTTAAGAATTTGTCAATCAAGATAAATAAAATTCGTTATGTTAATGTTGAAAACTTAAAACGGTATTGTGAACTAAATTTTAACCGCAGTGGCTCATATTAACTGAATGCCAATTGATAAACGTATTCTACCATAATTTTAAGTAAATAGTTCCTAATCAATTTTATGATATTCCTACTCGTTATATCTTTTATGGTGCTATTGAAAACCCGACTAAAATAATACATATTATATAACCATAATTAAAGCTGTAATAAATCTTTGTTATATATTTTAATCATTGTAAAATTAGTATAAATAAAAAAGTTAAGTTTTAATTATTTTATTATAGATGTTGCGATTTCCCATTAAAAGAAGTTCACAAATCTTGGACATGTTCGCCAAAGGTTCGTGAGAATCTTGGCAATATTAGCTCTCTAGAATATATATTCATGGTGTTCCTCATTCAGCATATGAAATGCTTGTAGCAGGAGTAATTTAAATATTATGTGAAGTGTCGGAAACCTGTGGGAAAACCGCAGCAAGCAACGTTCTGCGCCTTTCGCCTGCTATTACATATTTTTAAGTTGCGTAAACTACCATCGGCTGAATCAATTTTAAGAGCGAGGGTTACTTTTGGGTGCCGATTGAATATTTCTCGTATTTCGAGTTAGAAGTTTCGAGGCTTGTGATTCACAATTTCCAATTGCGAAAAACGGAATCATGGTTCAATTAACATAACACATTGGTTATACGTAAAGTTTTCGTAGCTACTTCGTGTTCACAATTGACGGTTTCATTTTGAATTTTTAAGTGAAATTTTATACATTGGATTTGCTGTAATATAGTTATTAATCAAGATTATCCGATTTTAGTCGATGAGTTACGCCATCTTCCAAGTTCATGAAGGTTTTCCATAGTTTAGGGGATTTTTCGAGGTTTTAAAAGCTTATTGGGGTAATATTTGGCGTTGTGGTTATGTAACAGATATTGGGTCCCATTCAATGTACACCTTCTGGGTTTCGTAGATAAGTTTAGCTTGAAAAAAATATTTTGAAATTTTTGAATGGGATTTTTGGGATCTGGGTTTGTGTTGCATTCTTATCATTTAATTGAAATTATCAACATTTTTCAATATTTTATGAATTATTCTTCTTATTCCAGTTATATTTTTTAATAAACTAGTTTTTTCAAGATTATTATTGTATTCAACATTTATTCAAAAGTTTCTGGAATATTCGATTCTTTTGACAATAACTAGATTATTTTAAAATTGGAAATTGCATAATATTACAGAATTAGTAATGATTTTCAATATTTTCTTGGAATTTTCGATTTTTTTTAAGTTTATTTGAGGTTTGCACTGTTCGTTATGTTAGACCATAAACGAATCATTCTCAACGAGGTTTGCTCAATGCCAAATTGTTCATATGTTTTTTTTTTTAGGCTTGGCTCCAAAAATAACTAGCCATGTTGCCAAAAATCAAATTTTACAATTTTTACTTTTTAAAATTTTTATGATTTGGATACATATATTTATTTTTTATTATTTTTTTTTCTAAATATTTTATTCCTGAAGGCAACAGATATTCTTCTTACATATCTTTCTAGTAGTTTCTTGTATGGTTGCAGCAATTAAATTGTTATTCCACTCATTCTAATATATTCATACATTTCCTTATAAAGCAAACCTCCCTCATTCATTACTGTCGTTAAATTTCTAGCATTCCGAAGGATGCTGAACTTTGATCTGTATTGACTGAATTTTGAGCAGGCCGAAATCAAATGTTAACATCCTCCACACATCCACATAAAGCACAATCTTTATCCTAACTCAATCGACGTTTCCACATGCTTTCTTTCCAATTACCATGTTTAATTTACAATTCGTTGTTAATTACTTAGTGTTACTTACGATAAAACCGCAGGATTTTAATAGCCTTTTTCTGAACTTAAAAGCACTCTCTAAAGCTCTCAACTATGTTATTATCATAAATACGCTTAACTTTGATCGAACATAGCCAAAAATCAAATTCCTTGCTAAATAACGCAAGAATTAGAAATGTTAATACATTTGACAACAACAACAACTCACCGTAATGGTTTATTTAAAATTTGGGCAGCTATTTTGTCTTTAGATAAGTTACAATCAAATTGATTTGGCTAATCTATAAAAACGGTGGTTCTCCCCGTAATTGAGATGTTTTCTGTTATGTACGATGAATCAATATAGCCCAGAAGAACGTTACCTACAAAAACAGCATTCAAAAGAACTTTTCGATTTTTATACGGAGTGCCATATTTTCATTACAAGGTATATCATAATCGCAATGCCAGTTGGTTTTCTTTAATAGAAACAAGATGTGTTGTTTTAATACTTTTACTTCTATTGATATGATTTCATTCCTATTGATATGAAGGATTACAGACAGTTGCCACATAATCGGATCTTACATAAGCGAAATACAGCGTCAATAATAGAAAGAGAAAGTTTGTCTGTATTAAATCAATAAGATTCTTTCGGCTTTTTATAGACAAAATATATTAAAAATAATGGCATTCACAACAATTTTGACTTGTTAATCAGAAAAAATGAAGAGGCCAATCAGCGTTACCACTCGAAAAAATGAAAATGTATCCAACTATTGGAAAAAAATGTATCCAAATGTATCCATTTTTTTTTTTTGTAAATAAAACATGATAATTGATAATTCTTTGTTTATTACTAAAGTATGTACATTTGTATTTAAAAAAGTAAAGGTACATTGTTTATTTAAATTCATTAAATCACATTATTTTCATTTGGTATTCAGTACCATCAAATACTATGTTTACTACAACTAAAATTAAAATCACTTTCTTTCATAAGAATAAATTATAAATAACAGTAAAATAAAAAATAAATATAAAATTTCATTTTTGTAAAAAAATAAATCTAACTGAAACATTAAATTATAAAATTTATAGAGATAACTAAATTAAAATTGTTTCCGGGCGCGGAACCCAAACCTGACTCGTTTTATTGGAACTGACCGATTTTTTTTCCTCTTCCGATAACAATTCTTTTGCGGCCATAATTGAGTTCATCGTCTCGATTAACAGACGATTTCTATTTTTCGTTTTTGTATTGTTCAAATCAGAAAAAATTCGCTCTGCTGCTGCCGAGCTATGAGTCATACTCATTAAACTCAACATAAAGTTAGCCAGTGTACCAAAAAGGAGCTCTCGTATTGAATTTTTTATAGAATCAATTTTTACCCAAAATTCCTTGATGTTTGTTTTATCTAAGTTTAGTAAGTGCGAGGATAACTTCAGCACTTTCAGTTCGTCCAATATGTTATCTTTGTCAGTTTCATTTGCTAATAAATTCGGAAAAATATTGCCTAATGCAATTATGGAGGAAACATTTGATGACATTAAGCAATCAGGATTAATTAAAGATATAGTAATTTAAATGCCGCGTTGTTAGAATCAAATCGGCGTTTTATTTGGAGGGCAAGTTCAATATAAAATGTTTTCACATTTCTTACCACCTTCAAGAATTCCTCTTCATGCAACTGTTTAATTGCTAAAAAGGATTGAACGGCATAACCCATGCTTATTTCGGCCATGGTATGTGGTTTTCTTCATTTTCAAAGTCGATGTCATTTACGTTGTTGATATTTTGGATGCAATTGGGGTTTATAAAATTGCTTAGAATAACTTTAAAATTCGTTTCCATTGTTTCATACATAGCATGAATACGAATTGTTTCGGATTGAAATTCTAAGTTCATTCTATTAATAATTTTTAAGACATAAGACAGAAATAAAAAATATATTTTGTTTAATGGATTACCCAACTGTTCCGCCAAGCTTCTAGCCGTTTTTTGCGCGCCTTTGTCTTCTAAAGTGCAAGAGATAAAGTTTAATTGCAATGCATCCCATTGTTCAATTATACGATTTACGACCAGTTCTAACGAAAGCCATCTTGTTTGGGTAAGACCCAAAATTTTGTGCAGTTTCAGTGCAAAGTATTCCTGAAATTAAGACAGACATAACTGCGGCGTTATCCGATCCTAGGCCTATTACATTCTGTACCGGAATTTGCAATAAATTTAAATGGCTTAAAATGCTACTAAAAATTGAGAAAGAGTCACTTTTTGTTAGATTCAGAAGACCTAAAAACCTATCCCTTGGTAAACATTTTTTTCGATAAAAAACGCCAGCTACCAATGCCAGTGATTTTGCCGCACTCACATCCGTGGTTTCATCGATGATTAAGCTAAATTTCTGCGTTTTAAGTTCGTTGGCCATGTTTTGCCGTCCTTTTTCACCCAAAATATCTTTAACCAAGTTATTCGCCTTCGTTCTGCCGCACTTTATATTTTGAGCTATCTTAGCATCAGGGCAACATTTTCTTAGTAAACCTGGTAGAAAATCCATTACAGTAAAGGGCAAATGATGCATCAAGCAAAACATCACCAATATTAATTCGGATTCAGTGAATGAAAAATGAAAAATTCAGTTTGGCCGAATTATTTGAAAAATTCTGTTTATCTTTAGATGTGATCGATTTTTTAAACATTGCCTGTGTAGATGTGTTATGGCCCCAGATATCCAAAAATCAGCGCCCCATATTGGTTACAAGGGGGTCCGTCCATACGATACAGTCAAAAAACTGAAAAATTCAGTTTGGCCGAATTTTTTTGAAAAATGCAGTAGGACTTTGGACTCGATTGATTTTTTTAAATTGCCTGTGCAGATGTGTTATGTCCCCAGATATCCAAAAATCAGCTTCCCATCTTGGTTACAAGGGGCTCCGTCCATACGATACAGCGAAGAAACTGAAAAATTCAGTTTTACCGATTTTTTTTTTAAATTCTGTAGGGCTTTAGACTCGATCGATTTTTTTTTAAATTGCTTGTGCAGATGTGTTGCGGCCCCAGGTATTCAAAAATCAAGGTCCCATGTCGGTTACGAGGGGGTCCGTCCATACGATACAGTCAAAAAAACTGAAAAATTCAGTTCAGCCAAATTTTTTGGAAAAATTCTGTAGGTCTTTAGACTTAATCGATTTTTTTAAAATTGCCTGTGCTGATGTGTTATGGCCCCCAGGTATCTAAAAATCAGGGTCCCATATTGGTTACGAGCGGGTCTGTCCATACGATACAGTAAAAAACTGAAAAATTCAGTTTGGCTGAATTTTTTGAAAAATTCTGTAGCTCTTTAGACTCGATCGATTTTTTTAAAATTGTCTGTGCAGATGTGTTAGGGCCCCAGGTATCCAAAAATCAGAGTCTCATATTGGTTACAAAGTGGTCCGTCTATACGACACAGCCAAAAAACTGAAAAATTTAGTTTGGTCAAATTTTTTTGCAAAATTCTATAGGTCTTTAGACTCGATCGAATTTCTTAATATTGCTATCTTTTAAATTTGGCCGAAAAATAAATTTTGGATTTTTGAATCTAAATTGATAAATGTTTTCTTAAAAAACTGACAAAAATTACAGAAAATTATAAATAGCACCATAACAAATTAAAATAAAAATTTTAAATATAATTTAATCATTTACATTTGATTAAACTTCGAGAAGTAAATATTGAAATGTACTGTCTGTACTACTATAACAATTTATAATTTATAAATTATAATTAGCTGATCAAAAAAGGAAAATCGTTCAAGAGATTTTATTACCCTATTTGAATTTTTAGTTGCTAAAAATTGTATGTATTCGTAGTGCGCTTGAAGAGCGTTTCGCTGTAAATAAATCAGACGATCTTTCCGAACGAGAAATACGAATAACAACAATATTAAAAAGAAAAATAAACTATTAAAAAAACAACAACAAAAAATGAATAATATTCATAATTTTTCTGCTGGCTAATAAATATTTCAGCAGAAAAAGTTCCCTTTTGTTTTAGTGCTGCTCCTAGTGGTGAGTAGCAAAACTCATTTTTTCTGCTGAAAATTTTCTGCTATCTTATATAGCATATATGTTGGTGGTATTAAGCGCATTTTTTTATTCGCTCCGGATAGCTGCTATCGAGAGCCGTCATTTTTCTACCCCTAAATTTAAATTTGACGCGCTATTTATTGGTAAACTAAACTTATTTAACATCAAACTATCATTTTTAATTCAATTGTTTAGCGAAAACTTGATATAAAAAATATTTGGCTCTACCTATTTATACGGAGCGCTATCCGGAGCCACTTTTCATATGACGGCTCTCGATAGCAGCTATCCGGAGTGAATAAAAAAACACTACAATTGTAAGACATATTTGCCGGGTACTCCTTAATATTTTTTTTAAGATCTAATGTATTTCCAAAACTATTTAGGGTTAGTTTTAATTTTACCTTGGACGGCAGTTTTAGATGATACACCCACGGCTTAAGTATTTGTACGAGACCTCGCATTCACCACAAATGAGTGTAGTCTATCATTCTCAACTGGTGAACAATATTTAGAAGAATGTGGCTATCACGATATAGCAACTATAGTATAAGGCACACAATCAAATAGCTCATGAGATTTAGGGTTTGTTCTTACACAAATACCATTTGGAGGATGTGAGTTGAGAAACTAATTTTTTATCCGCCTTGGTGCATGTTACAAAATATTTATCATCTAAAACAGATAGCATCGATAATGTTTTTGGCAAATTGAAGAATTTAATTAAGGTTTTCACTGAATTTTTAGCGGTAATATTAGGACAATCGTCCTGTACATCAAATATAAAATCTATGGGACATCTATAAGTGACATTTAACGGTTCAACGTCGTTAAAAATGACTTTGCATCGGTATACTGCATATTGACATAGTATAATTTTTCAATGTACAGTATTTGATGTGTATCCCCACGAAAGAAAACTTTTGAATATTTGCTTAAAATAACCACAAGTCCAATAAAATCAACATGCACCATCTTGTACTCTCATTAATGAAACCCGTTTCATACTCGGGGCAGGCATTAGTAAGTGTTGGTATCATGATGTTCTCCTTTTTGTAGATATTGTTTAAATGGTTATAGACCTGAGCTTAAAAGCACATCCTACTAAGGTTCTAAATTATATCATAAATTAGCTTAATTTTGATCAATCATGGCAAACAATCAAACTCCTTGCCAAATAACTTAAGAATTTGAAATTTTAATAGATTTGACAACAACAACTTTTCTTTTGATAATTTGACAACAACAACTTTATTAAATTATTTACAATAATTTAGCTTATTTAGATTTTTCTGAACTTAAAAGCTATGCCAATATGATAAATGCTCTTAACTTTGTCCTTATGTATCTTATAATTTGATGGTTAATTGCTTAAAGTGCTACTTACGATAATTTAAACGTATTTTTTAATGTATACGGTGGGGCACATACTTAAAGCTTTTTTTTTTTTTTTTTTTTTTTTTTTTTATTAGGCTTGGCTCCTACATAAAAAAAGAGCCATATCGCCAAAAATCATATTTATAAATTTCTGTTACATATTTTAATTCAATTTACATTTTTAATAATATTTTCCTCAACTTAAAAAGAACCAGATTATCCCCTCACATATTCCATCGGCTAGTGAATATTTGTTTCGTATTAAATTGTTATTCCACTCATCCTAATAAATTCATACATTTCCTTGTAAGCCAAAAAATCACCCTCATTCATTAAATCACTTAGATTTCTTGCATTCCGAAGGATGTTGAACTTTGATCTATATTGGCTATATCTGGGACAAGCCAATATGAGATGTTCAACATCCTCCACACTTCCACACAACTCACAATCTTTGTCCTCACTCAAATGACGTTTCCACAAGCATTCCTTCCAGTTTCCATGGTTCAGCCTGATTCTCTCAACCGTTCGCAACATTCGCGTATCTCCTTTGAGCTCCTTAAAGAACGGAATTCTCAAAGGAGTACCACGGAGCACGCTGTACTTCATTCCTTTCGTTAAACTTTTCTCATTAAACTCACTCTCCCATTTTCTCCACAGATTCATCTGAAGCATTCGAAGTACGTCTCTTGCATCCTTCCTTTCGTACTCCTGAACCATGTCATTTAATGCACCCTTTTTTGCTAACATATCGGCTCTTTCATTCCCTTCGATCTGTCTATGTGATGGGATCCATTGTATGGTCACATCACGTTGACAGTCTCGAACACATTCAAAAATTAAATCAACATACACATTGCCTTCCCTTCCACCTCCACATTTTAGCAAACATAAACCACTCTGGGAATCGGAAAATATTACTATTTTCCTTTCCCCTTCATTCACAGCCAGTTTAATTCCTTCAAACATTCCAATTAGTTCAGCGTTCATTATACAGATGCTTTTGTCCACTTTAAAATACTTTTCCACATTTTTACCAGGCATAAATACACCAACACCCACTCCATTCTTATTCACACTAGCATCTGTATAAACTATATCATCTTGCACGTACCGCTGACTGATTTTCCCAAACATAATTTTAGCGATAACTTCATTCATTCCCTTATTAAATTCCTCCATATTCAAACATACAGTAAGATTATTAGGAACGGGTTGCGGACCAGCATTGCCTATACTCAGAAACATGTTCAAGTTTTCAAGTGCAATACTAGTTCTATATGTCGGTTTGTACACCGCCCTATTTTGTAATCTTACTATCATCTCGTTCCAAAACTCATTTTTCTTAGTTATCATTCGCACTGTCTCTCTCACTGTGATCCACTCTCTCTTCTAATCAAGAGGTGAATCACCCATTTCAGACCACAGAGTGTGTATTGGGGTTGAGTTAATCGCCCCCAATACCACTCTTGCACATGCATTTTCTACTTTCATTAATTGGCTAAAAGCCCCTTTCGAACCATTCCCATACACACTAATACCATATCCAATTTTGGAGGATATAAGGGCCTTCCTTAACATGTCAGTCACACTCGGATGAGCGCCCCATTTAGGTTTGCTCACCCGTTTAACCACATTTAAACGTTCCTTGCAGTTATCTGCCAAAATCTTCATGTGCTTCCCAAAATTCATACGTCTATCAATCCAAATACCCAAATACCTGTACGCATTTACTTGTTCAATACTTTGACTATCAACACTTATATTAACATTTGCAACGTTTGTTCTGAAACTCATATAAGCACACTTATTAGGATTCACTCTCAGATTCAACATTTTAAGTTTTTGAATTAAATCATCTACCCCTTTTTGCGCTCTTTGAGCCGCCACATCAATACTTCTCCCTTTTCCAATTACTACAAAATCGTCTGCAAATTGCAGAACGATTTGATTGTCTGTATTGATGTGGTATATCTCGCTGGTATATAGGTTGAACAGAGCTGGAGATATTCTACTTCCTTGCGGAAGTCCAATATTTGCAACTCCCTCCAACCTAAAACCACTTCCATTCAGAACCATTTTTCTATCAGTCATGAAATCTTTTATCCACATACATACTTTCCGTGAAAATCCAAAATTCGATAGAATTTGTTGTAATTTCCACGGAACCACATAATCATAAGCTCTTTCGATGTCCAAAAATACCGCAACAGCTTTCAAATTATCCTTTCTTACTTCCCAAACAAACTTTTCCACACACTCAATTGCAGAGTGGTTCTTTCGAAATCCAAATGTTGTCGATGGCAACAAATTATTTTCATTCACAAAATCTTCCATGCGCTCTTTCATCATTCCATTTAAGATTTTTATAAAAACATTCAACATACATATGCCTCGATAATTTGTTGCCACAGCTGGATCTCTATCCCGTTTTGGGATAGGAACCACCCTGCTCTCTTTCCATTTGTCCGGTATTTTTGAACCCATCCACACTTTGTTGAGTATCTCAAGCAAATTATGCTTTGCTGAGTCACTCAACAACCGAATCATCTTATAACTTACTCGGTTCGTCCCTGGAGTGGTAGATTTTGATCTATCTAACACTCTCAGGAACTCTCCCCATTCATACATACAATCCATTCTTTCATTTCTACACATTCTATCAACTTCATTAATTACATTCAAATCATTGCTTACATTCAATATCATTCTTATAAATTCTTCACCTTTTTCTCTGTTCTCACATACCACATTGCTCACATTAAAATATTTACCATTCACCCTATTAAACAAACTCCATACATCCTTAGTTGTGGTTCTATGTGTCATTTGGGACACATATTCCCGCCAACTTTTCTTTTTTGCTCTGCGAATAGCCTTTTTCAATTTCCCATTCATTTTACCATACATACTCTTATTCTCACTACTCTTATTCCTATTAAATTCACGCAAGGCTATTCGCTTTCTTTCATACCAGTATTGAACTTCATTGTTCCACCAACCATTCACATTAATCTCTTTCATATCTACAATTTTTGTACATAATTTATTTACCCGTTCAATTTCACTATCTAACTGGCTTTGATTTATTTCATTTTCTCCGAGAATCTCATTCATTTGATTCACCCATTTCCTATTATTCATTAATTCACGTTTTTTCCTAAACATTCGATTATCATTCATGATCATTTTGATCATGAAATGATCACCACCCAAATTCTCTTCTTCAACATTCCAAGTGACCCGGCAGGCCAGTTCAATAGTTGTCATAGACAAATCTATTGCGCTGGCCGTGCCTCCCACATTCGCCATTCTAGTTGGCCTTCCATCATTCAAGAGCACCATATCGAAGTCTTGAATCAGGTCGGCCAACTGTTTTCCTCTTGCGCAATTGTCTAAACAACCCCACATTCTCGCATGCGCATTCATATCTCCACATACAATCAGGTCACTTTTATCTTTTACCCACTCAAACAATTTTTTAAAGTCACTCAAGGCTTTTTTCCTTTCATCTTCATCACGCACCTGGGTTACATACACGCTCACTAGTAACAGATTTCTTTCCAAATTCGTCGTTGAGGCGGCAATTGCTTCAATCACCTCAAAAGCGGGTAACTGTGTCTCTTGAAGAGTAAGATTATGGTCGTACATTATTGCCACTCCACCGTAACCATCGCTTCTTGGTTTGGAAAGAAATCTGTACCCTCTCACATACAACGTCTTATTCGTTCTCTCCCATGTTTCGCTTATAAGCATCACATTCATTTTATTCTTGGCCAGATAATTTTCCAACATACTTTTTTTCGCGTAAAAACTTTGTATGTTTATCTGGCCAACAATAATTCTTTCACTCATGTTTCACATTCACACAAATAACAATTTGTACATACCAATTAAAATATGTTCAGGGAGAATCCGCTTCCAAAATTTAACAAAAATAAATTTTAAAGAAATAATAAAATTTTGTTGCATGCCTCATAAAGATGTTGATGTTGCGAGTTGTTGTCCCATCATTTTCATTGTTGTCCAGTTTCTCGTTTATCTACTATCGATTTTTATAATTTATTTATGATGTACGTTATTATCAAGTTTCATCGGTGTTGGTGGTACAATAAAATTTTCGTTGTTTACTTCCGTACTCAATGTAGTTCTGTTATATTGGTCAATGAACGCTATTCGGTTTTTTGTACTTGTGTACCGAGTTTTTTTGTGTGGTCGACCGCGTTTATTTACATTTACGTTTACTGACCCATCTTCATTTTCGGTATCCATACACGACGAATCTGTCTCTGTTTTTCTCTCGTTGCCGTTATACTCTTTTAAATTAACCATTTTTTTGCTCGTTTCGACTTTGCTTTCTGCCTGTGCGTGTAACATGTCAATTTTTGCTACATCGCTATACTTGACTCGTTCTTGAGTGGTAATTGATTTAACAGTACTTTTGTCGACCGTGCTTGTTTGTTGTACGTGTTGTGATTGTCCTTGCTTGTGTACATGTTGCTCATCTGGTTCTTGTGATTGTATTGTTTGTTGTTGTAGCTGTTGTTCTGCTATATTGTTGATATTACTTAAAAGTGGACATTCCTGTTTTTTATGTGAATCTTCTCCACATTTATAACATCTCTCTTTCATGCCGTCGTAAAAAATTCGCGCTTTAATGTTTTGTATATATATATATTGTGGTATTTCTTTCTCAATCTCTATATATACTCCTCTTACTCCCGAAAAAACTGGTAGAAGTGAATTAACACCAAACTTCTCACGTCGTGTTGACAATATATTGCCAAAACGGTGCATGGCCTCACTCAATGTTTTGTCTGTAATCTCTGGTGGCAAATTGAATACCCTCACGTACCGCATTATTCCACTTGCTCCTTTAACCGTTACCTCCGTTGTTGTTCCATTAACATAATTGAACGTCAAAACATGTGTTTCTCGTAAAAAATCAAGGAACCTCTGTTCTGTGTTGAACTTTATATAAATACACCGCTCGTACAAATCCTGGTACAGCGTATGTATATCCTTAGCCGTTAGTCCATTGTTCAAGACAAATTGCATCATCTCTTGATCAGACGGCTTAGCATCTGTCTTTTGAAACTGTACTTTTACAGTGTTTTGTCTTAAACTGTCCATTTTAACTATTCCACAACCTTGTTATAAACAGGTATTAAATATAACCACTGCGCAAAATTGCGCTTATCAAATTTGGACAGCACTAATATCACAATATTTTTCAATGTTTAAAATTCACTAATTTTTATTTTTATTTTGTAATTCGCTCTATACGCCACAAAGGTTGACAATCGAATACTTAAAGCTCTAAACAGCATATATCAAAATAAGCTAAACTTTGATCATAAACGAAACACATCCTAGTATATTACCAGTACCTATATATTTTAAGTTTTCATACATTTGAAAATTCAGCAACTTCGCATTTGGTATTTTCAAGAAATTTGAGTGGCTGAAGTGGCGGGTTTTCCCACACATTACAATCCATGAAAAAATTATGATTATCTTTTAATTTTTAACAAACAAAAACTTCGGAATTAGAAATTAATTGTCTGTTTACTCCAGTTTCCGGTGGATGTTGCTCATATCATGGTAAAGATTATTTAAAATTGTAGAAGATGATTTGTTGAGATATAATATGGTAAATTCACAGTATTCATATTTTTTGAAAGTATACAAGCCACACATAGATAGTTAGGGGCGGGGGGGGGCGTATTAGGTGGCCGCCCTATATTATATATGATAAGAATGTAGAATTTGTTCAGCTTGTTTTGCTCGAAGAGCCTCAATTATTTCTTTTTATCGCGCTATATTCTCAGTTGCATGCTAAATGGAAATTGCTTTTTTCCTCTCCAATTAAATAGAGAATACACGTTTTTGCTGTTTGTTCGTAAAGAAAGAGATGAGAATATTTATGAGCATAGCCAGTTGAAATGTTGATTTCAATCAGCGCAGACGTGTTTATAAAAATTATAAAAAAAAAATTGTTTTGTTTTTTTTTTGTTTTTTATATACTATAAATCAAAAATTTCAATTGTTCTTCTTCAAATGAAGAATCTAATTAAACTCTTACAAGTATATTTATTTTGTTAGTGGACAGTGTAGAGCTTTACTCAATAATAGTGCTGGTGATTGCACATGAGTTAGAGTCTCTAACTCATGAATAAAAGACATTCTTCAACGGAATTGTTATCAATTGGCCTTGATGTAGATCAATTGGTGAAAAAAATCAAATCGTCAATGTCTACCACCACAACAAATAACAACGGTACCTCAATCCCGTTTTCATATGGTATTTCTACCAGTAATAAATTCCAAGGCATTTTACAAGCGGGTAATAAAAACACCATTAATTTGTGCAATAAAATTACAAATACACAAAAATTCGGAAATTCCCTTCTGTTATTTCAAAGCTAAAATCTTCTGAAATTAAGGTGATTATGAATGACCTTAAAATCTCAAAATACGACATGAAACTCATGTCAATTGGTTTAAAAGTTTGGTATACGATCCAAACCACTACACCCTACTGAAGGATAAGTTAAAGGAGAAGAAAGCCGAATTCTTCTCATACACTTTGGATGAGAATAAAACTTCTCGATACATTCTATTTGGTCGACCATCCCCTCCAGTTGATGAAGTCCATCAGCATATCAAAGAAACGGGGCTCACTCCGTCAAAATTGTTCAAAGTTGCTTCAAAGAACAGATCTGACGACAGCGCTCTATATTTTGTTTCGTTAAAAGTACTACATTAAGTCACTTAAGAAATCACAAATATATTGGTAACATTGCGTGTTCATGGGACTTACCTCACAAAAAACCGGAGCGACTCACCGAATGTTTTAATTGCTTCATGTTGGGTCACACATCTTCGAATTGCAACATGATACCAGAGTGTAAATTTTTCAGCCTTACACACCTGGATAATGCAGATTGTCCGATCAAAGAAACCGAATCTTAATATAAGTGTGCCAATTGCAGTGAAAATCATTGAGCCAATTCAGTGTTATGCCCAAAGCGTAATGAATTTCTGCGACTTAGGGATCTTGCCAACCAAAAAGATCTTTATAAATATACGAATGAATTTCATGTTTCATCTCATAATTTCCCTGCATTTGCTGGAAAGGCTCCCGTGAACTCAAACTTCGACCAGCCTAATATTATCAGTTCATCTCCATCACAACAACCAATGTCCAGTTTATTCATCAATAATTCATCATCATCTCACCAACAGGCTGCCGGAAGTGTAAGTGGTAATAAATTATATAGTGCTAGTGAATTGTTGTTAATTTTGGAAAGTGTAATGAATGGTCTCAGGAGGTGTCAAAGCCCAGCCGAACAAGTTCAAGTTATTTTAGAGACTGCCATTAAATATGTCTCTAAATAATAATCTAAAAGTCTCTATTTGGAATGCTCATAGCGTCAACCATAAAAAATACGAGCTTATTTATTTTCTCGACAAATATGATATGTATATATGTTATGCTAATTACAGAAACCTTTTTAAAACCAGGGGATTCTTTTAATATCCCTCTATTTCAGATATATAGAAATGATCGTTCGATCCAAATTGGCGGTGGAGTGGCAATTATCATTAAAAACTCAATCAAACACTCAGTTTTCTCTATATAAGCATTGCAAAGTATACAAAATATATCTATTCTGGTATCCACGCCCAATTAAAAATTAAAAATTAGTTGCTGTTATGTTCCGTATTCAAACCATCCAAACTTCAGAAGTGATCTTAGTAGGCTTTCCAATTCTTACTCACCTTATTGACTTGAAGGAGATTTTAATTATCGTCATTCCTATTGGAATTGTAGTAGATCTAACAAGGGTGGACGTATTCTCTACGATTTCCAAATGTCCAGGTCAAATTGCGTCTCAATTTCCCAGACACTCCTACATTCCATCGTTCTAATGGGTCCAATAGCACACTAGATTTTTATTTGGCTAGCCCCTCGTGTCCCGTTGGCCTTGTTGTAACAAAAAATGAGATGAACTCTGACCATCTCCCTGTTCTGTGTTTCATCAATAAAGAACCTTTGCACTCCATCGCGACTTCAAAGACATATAACTACAAACTAGCAGATTGGTCTTCTTTTAGAAACTTTATTGAGATAAGTTCTATACCAATTGATTTTGAAGACGGTGAATTATACAAATAAAATTGACGAATCCATAAATCAATTCACAGATTGTATTCAACAAGCGGCTTTGTTCCCACTACATCTTCATCATCTAAGTGTCAACTTATACTCTTGGATGAAGTGCTATCTTTAATCAAACTGCGCAACGTTAGGCGGAGACAATGGATGAGAAAACGTGATCCGTTCTTTAAGAATATCGTAAAGCTATTAAATCAGGTTATAAGGCAAAAAATATATGAAATAGTTAACGTTAAATGGCAACATAAACTTGAATGTCTCGTCAAAGGTTCTAAACTTTACTGGCAAGCAATTAAACATGTAAAAAAAAAATATTCTGCGTTTCCACTATTAAACAATCCCCAAGACAATAGCAAAATAATTATCACTTCAGATAAACGTAAAATTCTTGCCAATTTTTTTCCAAAAATCATATGAAATCTAATCTGGTGTTACAGAATCCGATAATATCCGCCAAGATATTCAGTATATTAGCGATTCCATTGAACTTGATGTGTCTAAGTTTAATGTATCAATAGAGGAGGTTAAATATATTATAAAATCCAGTCGCCCATTCAAAGCTACAGGCCCAGATAAAATTCCAAACATTCTAATAAAACATTTCCCGGAATCTGGGTATGTCTATATGACCCAATTATTTTCCAGCTGTTTTAAGCTTACCTATTTTCCCAATTCTTGGAAAACGGCCAAGGTGGTGGCGGTTCTGAAACCTGAAAAACCCCCGTCAGATGTCAATAGCTACCGAGTTTTCAATCTACTGGACTGTTTAAGTAAAATGACCACATCGAATCCAATGGAGTGCTAATTTTTCAAAAATTTGGTTTTCGTCACCAGCATTCCTCAATACATCAGGTTAACCGTATTATTCAACATGTCAAAAATGAAAGACAGTCAAATAAGTCCACAGGTATGGTGCTTCTGGATCTTGAAAAAGCTTTCGATTCTGTTTGGATTAAGGGGCTATTACATAAACTATTCCAATTCAAATTTCTGTTATTTTTGATCAAAATACTTAAATCCTACTTTGAAGATAGAAAATTCTACGTACAGATTCTGAATTCGACTTCGCCTTTAATGCATACTTTCTTGGGAGTTCCACAAGGTTCTGTGATTAGTCCCATTTTGTTTTGAATTTTTTTGAATGATGTTCCTCAGATTGAGGGTTGTGAAATTGCTCTTTTTGCTGTCGACACAGCCGTATATACATACCTCGGATACTCACTCTCACGATATAATTTTTAGACTAAACACATATTTCAATTTGCTTGCACTTTATTTCAAAAAATGGTGTCTTAAGCTTAATGCTAATAAATCTCAAGCTATTTATTTCTCGCAATGTAGATTACCTTTTAAAGTTCCCCAGACAAATTTAATCATTAATGGTCACTCATTAAACTGGGAGAAGCAGGTTAAATATCTGGGTATCCTCTTGGATCAAAAAGTCACTTTCCAAAATTATCTTAATTTTGTAGTCAGTAAAATCTCAAAATTATTTTTTACATTATATCCATTGCTAAATAAAAAAAGGAAATTTTCATTTAATAATAAAATGCTCCTTTTTAAATCAGTAATTATGAGTGTAATTTTGTATGGTTCACCATTATGGGTGTATGCGGCCAACACTCATATTAACAAATTACAAGTTATGCAAAATAAGTTCTTAAAACTTATATTGAATGTTCCTAAAAGATATCGCACCAGATGATTACACTCTGAAACGAATGTCAAAATGATAAAAGAGCTTGCAATTGATCATTACAACAAGTATAATAGTAAGCTTCCATTTATTGAAAATACATTGATAATTAATAATTTACATAATCCTTTATATAATTGTAATTAGTTAAGTTATTTATTTATTTTAAAATTAGATTTAAGTAAAATTAAGTTCATGCTACATCTTGTAACCCTTAAATATATTATCTTTTATAAGGCTTAGATCACTATAGTATATAATTAACCACAAAGTATTCCGTAGCAAAGTTCATGTACTATATCTCGGAAAACGCATTGTAATTTTTGTTTAAATGAATTCAAACAATAGTGTAGTAGTATCAAAACCGACTCTTTTCCATTTTTTTTTTTTTTTTCAACTAATGATGACGAATTATTCTACAACCAAAACTCTACAGTTCTCCAAGTTCAAAATGCATTAAACCACAATATTTGCGTACTAAATTTGCAATCAAAAAACAACAATTGCTTCAAAATCCAATCTTTTCCAATCAACCGTTGTATCAAAACAGAACACTTCTCAAAATAAGACAATTTTGCAACAAACTGTATCTTTTCCTATAGTGAAACACATACAAAAACGCTGATGCATCAAAAAGAAACATTTCCAATTTAAAGTTTTGACACATTTTTTGGAGGGAAATTTAGTCCTAAAAATAATTTTAAAGTGAATAGTGTGTATACCGTAAGTAGTTAATGTTTTATTTAATTTTAATAGAATTTACCATAATTATTAGAAAATCTCGTCATTTTAGTAAACATTATACATTATCCGATGGATAAATGCAAAGTCAAAGAAAATTTGGAGCATCCGAGAAAAAGGGCACGAAATATAAGCGAATGGAAATCCACCAAAGCTAAGTTAGCCAGGTAAGATCCGTGATAATTACACCGTACTTATAGACAACTTACTATCAATAATTCGATTGTTCTGTAGATATAAAGCAAAAGGCTTGCCTAAAGTACCATCATGTAACCACAAAAAAGGAAAATCGTATCATTGTGTTAAATTAATGGGTCAAGATTGTTTCGCTTTTCATAAACAGTTTTATTCATGTGATAATAAGGCTGCGCAAGATGCTTTTATTTTGGGGCATACAAAAACAAGCGTACCGGTTAGAACTGATCGGAGAACTGGTGGAACTGGAAAAAAATTTGTTACCAAATATTATGTGAAGAACAGGAAAGGGTTGTTAGTTCGTGTATGTTTACTGGCCTTTAAAAATATTTTACGTGTGGGATTACAACGTATTAATGGAATTACCAAACGGTTTATTGAGTCGGGCACAATGCCAAAAGAAAATCGGGGAGGAAGCAGAAAACATACGTTATTTGCACCTAAAAAAGAGGCCGTAAGAGGCGTTATAAAACGCTTCAACGTACATGACGTTCACTATTGCCGATCCAAAATATCAGCTAGACAATACCTCTCAGGGGATTTGTCTATCCATCGGATGTGGAAAATGTATAATGACATTCACGTGGACACTCCGGTTAAGAAGTGGTTTTTCCAAAACATCGTACGTTATAATTTTAATATTAGTTTTAAAACACCATCGACCGATCAATGCTCGCAATGCTTAATGTATACCGAAAAAATAAAATTCAGCCAGGACCCAGAAGAAAAATTGAACTTAATGACCGCCAAGAGGGTTCATAGTTTAAGAGCAAAGGCATTTTATAATTTAGCAAAGGAACAATCGCATAATATGATAACATTTTCATTTGATTGTCAGAAAAATATGCCTTTGCCAAAACTTCCTGACCAAGCAGCGTATTTTAGTCGCCAACTTAATTTGTACAATTTTGCTATTGTGCAAGGGTCTTCAAGAGCACCTTTAAATAAGGAAAATATATTCCTGTACTTATGGACTGAAGAGCAAAGGCCAAAAGGGTGCAATGAGATATCTTCTGCTGTTTTCAATCGGCTCAATAATACAATTTTTGCGGTTCATTTAAATTCAATAAGACTGATTTGCGATGGGTGCGGAGCGCAAAATAAAAACAGTGCGATAATAGCCATGTGCTTTTATTGGCTTAAAAATAATGCGCCCAGTAATATTAATGAAATCCAAATTATTTTCCCCGTGCCAGGGCATTCCTATATTCCGCCGGATCGAGTATTTGCACTGCTTGAAAAACGCACTAAAACAAAAAATACCATTATTAGACCCAACGACTACCGGGAAATATATTCGGAGTATGGCACGGTGATTTCCTTGGGAAGCCAAGATTGTCCAATATACGACTGGAAAAATCATTCATCACTGTACTACAAAACAACGGGAAACTGGCACTTTGAATTCAATAAATCGAAGCGTTTCATTATAAATAGATTACAGCGAGGGATTTTCGTACGTGGAGAAATCGCTTATCGCTCAGACTTATGAAGAGCATGCTCAATTCTAAAAAAAGGCAAAAATATTCCAGAAATTCTTCCTGATAAGCTAAGTAATGGAAGAGCGATTAATTCGGCCAAGTTGAAGGACATAAACAATTTGTTAATGAAACATTTTGGAGATAATTGGAAATCTCATGAATCCTTATTATTTTATAAGAACTTGGTAGATGGCGATTCATCGGAAAATGAGTTAAACTTATGTGATGAGAATGCGTGTGAGACATTCATTGAGAATGTTGATTTAAGAGTTTAAATTTCCTTTTAAATTGAAACATACTGTGTTACTAATTTAAGATAGTTATATTTAATTGAATTTTTTGTTAACACTTTAGATTAACAATATATGAATTTTTATGTTTTATTATTTATTTCTTATGAATTAATTGAAATGTGATTTTATTTTAATATTTTTAATTAAATAAATATTATACAAGCTGTTAAATTTGATTTTTTTACGAAATTTTGAGAATTGCAACACAATGTGCCACTTCCATGTAGTGATGCATCAAAAGCAGATATTTCCTAAGAGTTGTTTCAAACCGCAACATATCCACTATTTAAAATAGGTTTTCTCCTAATATATCATAAGTTTTTAATTTCTTTGTTTAAGAAATAACTACAAACAACGTTTTTTTTTATCTAAAAGCAATTATTCAATAAGTATATTAATTAATCGTTTTGGAAAACGTTTTTTTCGTTTTCCCAAAAATAAAAAAAAATGGAAAAGAATCGGTTTTGATACTACTACACTCTCATAATAAAGCATAAAAAAACGGTTACGGTTCCCTGAAAAGTTGATCGAGAATAAAACAAAATAATTTTTGCTAATAACCTAATTAATTTTGTATTGAAAAATTTGAAGTTTCTTGACGCATTTGCAATGCATGCATTGTTAGTTCCGCCTCTGTTAATAATCCAACATACATAAATTAAATTAAATCATAATTTAAATGATAATAGAACATCATTAAAACCGTAATCTCAACAAATCTACGTGTCACCTAAATAGGAACACAATAGAAATATTAGAAAAGTTTATTATTTTGCTACTCGCAAAAATACACCGTAACATCTTAATTAATCATAAATCATTATACAAAAGCACAACAGAGTACAAATCACTTTCAAGTAAAAAATAAGAACAATTTTTTTTGTTCCTAAAAGTTGGATTTTTTGTTTATTTTTTATTTAATGTTATCAGTGACTATGTCGTTTTTTATCGCTACGATACGACAGCAAAATAGAGACGACAGTAAGACAATCAAAATGACTTTACCATTTGTTGAAGAAAAAAAAAATTTTGTTAAGTAACTGTACTATATTTGTAGTCAAAAAGTGAAAATTGGATTCAAAATCATGCAATAATTTAATTTTTTATTTTTTCAACCCTAGCAATTTTCATAATTTTATTTATTTTATTATTCTTCATTTTTATTTAACATAGACGTAAAAAATTAAATTATCTTGACTTTGCTTTTATTTTGTTGTTGTTATTGTGTACTTTTTGCATTGTTTGTAAAAGAAGATCATAAATCAAAATCAATATTTCATTGTTTAAGATAATTTATATTGTTGTTTATATATGGACGAGTATGATGGTGGGCGTGCAATATTTGCAGTAGAACAATTGTGTATTGCGAATTTGGGAAAAAGTTGAGTAGGAAGTATTCAAGAAATGGTTCATAAAATTGTGATGCTGTTTAATATTTTTGATGAGGGTCATCATTAGTTGCAAATAAATTTGGGCTGTAAGTTTCGTTTTCATTTACTGTGTTTTTGATAAGCCGAGTTTTTTAGGATTAATTCCACTCATATATGCTGTACTTTATCGCATTTTATCATTCCATGCAGACACGTTGCCTACATAAACATACAAAATATAATACAACTTTATATCTTATACACCTACATTATGTACACAACATTTTTGCAACCGTAACAAATTCTCCCTTGTGTTAATACATTCTATAATCACATTTAAATGACAGGTGAAAATTTCATTTTTATTCTCGAAAATATTTTATCGTTCAGCATTCTTTCTTTTAGTGAATATATGTATATGTATATAGCACACAGCTATACACAAGACACCACCTTACCTTTAATACCTTAGATTCATTGTTATACCATTATATTACATACATATACCAAATGCTGTTATGTCTATACTAGAGATTGTTTTCCCAGTGGAGGAATGAGAATATAAAGCAATGTATTAATATTACTTTTCCTGCAAAATATAAAAAATAAAATTAAATTCGAAAAATTACTCAAGATGAGATTATATTTTTTGCTATTTTTCATTTCATTAAAAAATAAATAAACCGAACTATACGTCATTCATATGTAACACAAAACATGTACAGTACACAAAAGGATGTTTCTCATTTTCGATTTTTTTTTCCATTTATACTTGATTGAATTAAATTTTCCAAATATATTATGTACATACAACAAAATATAAATTATGAATTGAATTTCGTTATTAAATAAAAATGGATAAATAAAAATTAATCGTTTTGTTGTATTTTTTAATTAAATTAAATTTTTCATTTTTTTTTTTGTATCATGTTCCTCATTTTTTGTATGGTGTCTGATTGTTAATTAATAACCATTGTTTTACAACCAGTATACAAAAATCACTCTAAATATGACATCATACATACATTTTTAGTCTATGATTTATGAATCAATTAATTTTTTTTGTGCAAAAAAATTTGCAGAATTTCTATTTTATATCCAGTGCTAGTGTGTATGTTCGTGTGTATATATTGTACCCACATCATGAATCATAATAAAAAGGGATCATATATAATTTAAAAAATTATTAAATTTATAAAACAAAAAAAAAAAAAAATTTTATTGTCTCTCTTTCGTTCCAGGATGATCAAATCATGAAGATGATGTTGATGATGATGAAGTGTCAGGCATGAAAATTAAATCGAATCAAATCGCATCAATCGCATGATAATTAAGTGGTTGAATTGTTGCGTGAAATACAATGTCTAGCCATTCGGGAACACTAGGACGTGCTAGGGGTCTAACAATTGGTGAACAACTTCGAAGGCAATTGTCGGTGGAATGGCAGCGAGATCGCGGTTATAGCAGTAGCGATGATGACGAACGATTTGTACCTTCGATTGATACAACATTATTAGCTAGTTTAATTGCACAAAATCAATTTACAAGTAAGTATTGATTAATTAATTTTTTTATTAATAAATGAACGCAACTTCCAGATCGATTTAAAATAATTTGGACTGAAATTACAAATAAAATACAAAAGTTTTTTATCGGTACTAAATTTAGTACCTATAGTTTTGGAGATTGTTCAAAATTTGAGCCGAAATTTATTTCAATTCTTCTACGCCAAAGTATTGTGGCACATAACCTAGAAAGAATTTCTTTCCTCCGTTGTGACAGCATTTGTAGTCTATGCCATAGGTGAAATGTTTTCTAAACTGGTTGTAAAATTGGTAGGTAGACAACACATCAAAACGCGTTTTGAAGTTCCAACAAATTAATTGGAGTTTTCTTTACCAAAAAATCTTTAGTTTCCTTGTCTGCCTTAATTTTGATAAAATATCGGCCACATTTCATCTCATTTTGTAAGGCATGAACTGGATACCGTGAAACCAGTAGTTACATACGTTCCATCGCTGCCAGACCCATGAGCAAACAAATGTATTGCAGATACATACATATATTTGTAGTGTAAGAGGACGATTTTATTTAATAGTTTATTGTTTTGATAGGCTGGCCATTTGATTCGTAGAAATCCAAGTACCACTGACTTGAGAATTGATGATTTATTGCCTTATTACCACTGGAATCTGAAAAATTAGTATTGAAAACCTTCAGCAATTGTCTAGTGCGTTCTTACATTTCTTCTTGGGTTGGGCTATTCGTTCAAGTAGACCACACTTTTTGTTGATTGTACTTCATTCTCACATAAAAACAATAAATGATAGGTGGTGGTTACCTTTTTAAATGAAATTTTTAAAGATTGATACTGTATCATAAAAAACAACAACAACGCAAAATTGTGTTCTCCAATCAATTTTTTGCTTTGAAAACATAAAATGAAACATCGAACAGAAAAATTGATATCGAACATCGATATTTGGAAAACATAAAACCCTAACCATCAATTTTCAACCATACCTCATAAGGTGATCAGAACTTCGGTCTTGATTAATTCAACTCCCAAATCAATCCCGAAATGAGGCTGTTAAGTCAATCTTTAGAGCTTAACCTCCAACTCAATTTACAACTAAACCTTTATCTAAATCGCAACAAAATCCTGAACGCAATCAGGAAATTAATGGCCAACCGCATCAATTAAATCACCAAATCAACCCTTAATCAACTTTCAAATCAATCCTTAACCGAACTCCAAACCGACCCAACCTACTTCGCCCAGAAAGCTAATTAAATCCTAATTCTACGTCAACTTAACTTAGTTCGACCCAAATCTCAACCATCTGCTCAACTCCACACTTATTTTCCAACCCAACCCCAAAATTAGCTCAACTCGATATCTACATGCGTGTATGAACTCAACTCAATCTAACGTCCCACTAAACTCTAAACTCGAACCTCGAACTCTTAACCGAACTTTTCTTTATAATCCAACTCAATTTCAACTCAAACCCTACTCACTGTCATACACGATCATACAATCATATAATCAAACCAAAATAAAATCATACCACTATACAATCGTACCATCGTACCGTCCTTATAATCATACCATCTTACCATCGTACCGTCATACCATCATACCATTACACCATCATACATGTTTTACACTTCCTTCCTTGCACCTGTATCCTTGTACTTTCAAACCGAACTGAACTTTTACATTTCAAATTGAACCCTTAACAAATTATATGGACGGCCAATTAGGATGGAGCTTGGCTATTCCTTGACCGATTATGATGAAAATCCAAAGTTCTGTAATATGGTCAATAAGAAAATAACTTAGTTATTAACTGATTATGATGAATTTTGACGTTTCCAATGAATAGAAGGAAATGTGATCCAACAATTATTTGTAGACGAGGTTATGAGAAATATGTCAATATGGCTTTTATAATGTTGTCTATTTAGGTTTCTGTAAATCATGTTGCTGTTAAGGTTTTAAGACAGCCTAAACATACTATTTTAATTGCTAAACTATCAAGAATATCTCCGTAATTATATTAAAGTTCCATTACAAACTTTTCTTGCAAATGCTTCACTTTAAACATTTGGTAATGTTTTCTGAGTATGTATTTGCTGTCAGATTGGTAAGTTTAGCCTTGTTCAGAAAAAATATAATGTGTTACGGACATGCGCCTTAGTAATAATTGGTGAAGGAATTAGTTAAGGAATAGCAAAGTTCCATCCTACTTGGCCATATTCCAGAATTTCATTTAAAAATAATTTTAGAATCCCATTACCATCGAACATGTAAAATTACATTAAAATCCGACAAGTTCTATCCTAACTGACCATGTTCCAGATTTTCATCTAAAAATAATTTTAGAATCCGAATACTAGTCTATCTATAGAACTTCATTGTAATCGGTTGAGAAATGGTCAAGATCTATCGTATACTTGGCCATATTCTGAAACTTGATATAAAAATCATTTTAGAATCCCATTTTCAACACACATGTCAAATGTCATAATAATCGGTTATTTCTTCCAAAAATCATTTTAGAATCCAATTTCCAATGCACAAGTCAAATTTCATCATAATCGGTTGAGAAATAGACAAGTTATACCATACTTGGTCATATTCCAGAACTTCTTCTAAAAATAATTTTAAAATCACATTTCCAATGGCATAAGATGAAATTCAATATAATTGGATGAGAAATAGTCAAGTTCCATCATACTTGACCATATTCCAGAACTTCATCCAAAAATCATAATAGAATCTCATTTCCAGCGCGTATGTAAAATTTCATCATTATCGGTTGAGAAATAGGAAGTTCCATCATACTTGGCACTATTCCAGAATATAATTTCCAACGCACAAGCCGAATTTCATCATAATTGTTTGAGAAACACGGGTGTGAAGTTTGTCCTTGAATTAAACATTTGTCCAAAATATTGATTTTCCTGTGAATGTATTAGTAAGAAAAATAAACCTCTCGTTGTTATGAATTTTTAAGTAAAAAATTATTTTACTTATGTAATTTAAATTTAAAAAGAAATTCTAAATAAACTTAAGTCTTAATTTAAATTGTCCAAAAAACAATTTAAAAAATCAAAGTTCATTAGAACAGTGATATATAAAAATTACTCAATTTTGTCCAAAAGATCGTAACTAATAGTGGACACAAGTTTAACAGACAGTCGGAGAACCCCTCTATCCTAAAAAATCATAAAGACGTCATTAAGGATATTGGGCGATGTCCCTACCTAAAAAAACACATTCAAAAATCTAGAAGATAAATGACTTAGGCAGACGTTTTGCTTCCCAATATGTAAATTCGTATGAAGAAATTAAGTAGTATGTATGTATATTAGTATAAAGTTGGGTATTAAACAAATTCTCAATCCGGTTCCAAGACCGTACCCAAGTGGACAAACGTCAATAAGTGTAGAGGGCAATCCGACCTATCTAAGAAATATTACAACTTTCAAAAATCTACAAGATAAGTGACTTAGGACAGGCGTGTTGCGTTCCTGTAAGTTTGCATAAAGTTGGATATTAAAACAATTTAAAATCTGGCCCAAGATCATTCCCAAGTGGGCATACATTAATAAAGGTAGACGGCAATCTCCTCTATCTTTGAAATGTTACAACTTTCAAAAATCTAGAAGATAAGTGACTTAGGACAGGCGTGCTGCGTTCCTATATGTAAGTTTGTATAAGGTTGAATATTAAAAAAATTCTCAATCTGGCCCCAAGATAGTGGGGCAATCCCCTCTATCTTAGAAATGTTACAACTTTCAAAAATATAGAAGATAAGTGAGTTAGGACAGGCGTGTTGCATTACTATATGTAAGTTCGGGTAAAGTTGGATATTAAACAATTTTTCAATCTTGCCCCAAGATCGTACCCAAGTGGACATACATTAATAAGGGTAGAGGGCAATCTCCTTAGAAATCCAACCTTATAAAACTTAAATTTACCTTGATTAATGTATGTCCTATTGGGTATGACCTTGGGGCCAGATTGAGAATTTTTTAAATTTCCTACTTTATACAAACTTACATATAAGAACGCAACACGTCTGTTCTAACTCACTTATCTTCTAGATTTTTGAAAGTTGTAATATTTCATAGATAGGTCGGATTGCCCTCTACCCTTATTGATGTATATCCACTTGGGTACGATCTTAAGGCAAGATTGAGAATTTGTTTAATATCCAACCTTATACAAACTTACATATAGGAAAGCAACACACCTGCCTAAGTTACTTATCTTCTAGAGTTTTGAAAGTTGTAACATTTCTAAGATAGTTGGGATTGCCCTCTATCCTTATTGATGTATGTCCTTTTGAGTGCGACCTTGGGGCCAGTTTGAGATTTTTTTTAATATCCAACTTTACACGAACTTACATATAGGAATGCAACATACCTGTCCTAAGTCACTGATCTTCTAGATTTTAGAAAGTTGTAACATTTCTAAAATAATTTTGATTGCCATCTACCCTTATCAATGTATGTCCACTTGGGTACGATCTTGAGGCCAGATTGATAATTTTTTTAATATTTAACCTTACACGAAGTTACATATAGGAATGCAACACGCCTGTCCTAGTCACTTATCTTTTAGGTTTTTGAAAGTTGTAATATTTCTAAAATAGCTTTGATTGCCCTTTATCCTTATTAATGTATGTCCACTTGGGTACGATCTTGGGGCCAGATTGATAATTTTTTTAATATCCAACTTTACACGAACTTACATATAGGAACGCAACACACCTGTCCTAAGTTACTTATCTTCTAGATTTTTGAAAGTTGTAATATTTTTTAGATAGGTCTGATTGCCCTCTACCCTTATTGATGTATGTCCACTTGAATACGATCTTGGGGCCAGATTGAGAAATTTTTAAATATCCAACTTTACACGAACTTACATATAGGAATGCAACATACCTGTCTTAAGTCACTGATCTTCTAGATTTTAGAAAGTTGTAACATTTCTAAAATATTTTTGATTGCCCTCTACCCTTATTAATGTATGTCCACTTGGGTACGATCTTGGGACCAGATTGAGAATTTTTTTAATATCCAACCTTACACGAAGTTACATATAGTAATGCAACACGTCTGTCCTAAGTCACTTATCTTCTAGATTTTTGAAAGTTCTAATATTTCTAAAATAGTTGTGATTGCCCTCTATTCTTATTAATGTATGTACACTTGGGTACGATCTTGGGGCCAGATTGAGAATTTTTTTAATATTCAACCTTATATAAACTTACATATAGGAACGCAACACGTCTGTCCTAAGTCACTTATCTTCTAGATTTTTGAAAGTTGTAATATTTCTTAGATAGGTCGGATTGCCCTCTACACTTATTGATGTATGTCCACTTGGGTTCGATCTTGGGACCAGATTGAGAATTTTTTTAATATCCAATTTTATGCTAATATACATACTACTTAATTTCTTTACACGAATTTACACATTGGGAAGCAAAACCTCTGCCTAGGTAATTTATCTTCTAGATTTTGAATGTGTTTTTTTAGGTAGGGACATCGCCCAATATCCTTAATGACGTCTTTATCATTTTTTAAAATAGAGGGGTTCTCCGACTGTCTGTAAAACTTGTGTCCACTATTAGTTACGATCTTTTGGACAAAATTGAGTAATTTTTATATGTCACTGTTCTAATGAACTTTGATTTTTTAAACTGTTTCTTTTTGATAATTTAAATTAAGACTGAAGTTTATTTAGAAGTTTTTTTTAAATTTAAATTACATAAGTAAAATAATTTTTTTACGTAAAAATTCATAATAACGAGAGATTTATTTTTCTTACTAATACATTCACAGCAAAATCAATTTTTAGGACAAATGTTTAATTTTAGGACAAACTTCACACATTTGTGCAGTCGCGTGAAGTTTGTCCTAAATTTTGTTTTTGTGATTTAGGCCAAATTTAGGACAAACTTCACGCGAATTGAGAAAGAGGCAAATTCCATCCTAACAGGCCATTCATATAGTTGTATATTTCACGAGAGAAATAAATAAAAAAACGAATTTAATGTCTTAACTTTATTCTTTACATGTTTCTTTATCATAGTTCAACTAAAAACTAAACTTTATAATTATATTTTTATTTACTGTCTTAATTTACAAAATTGTTTGATCAGCATAACCTGCATTCTTTATTGTTTTCTATGATCATTCTTATTGTGCATTATCATCTATTCTAATGTTCATATTTCGTACATGTTGATTCTTTCGAATTATTTTATTTTGCTGACTTTACGTATCCCACGATATGGTTATTCTTGTATATCATGTTCAATTATGCTGATTCTGTGGATCCCAGAAATATAACTATATAATTTGCTAGAGGTTCAATTTGAAATGTAAAGGTTGAAATGTAAAAGATTCAATTTGAAGTTCTAGTGTAAAGACTCAAACAATATTTATGTACAGTTTGGTTAAAACTGGTCAAGGCGTGTGGATTTGTTTAAATATTGAGAGAAAAATACACAAATCCAACCCCAACTCAACCCCAATTCTAACCGGAAACGGCCCCAATTCAACCCAAACACAAACTCTCTTTCAATTCAATCCTTAAACCAACATACACATATAAAACATTGACAAATTCCTCACTGTATCTAAATCCAACCCCAACTCAACTCCAACTCAACTTCAACCGAACCTAAAAATTGACCCCTAACCTAACCTTTAACTTAACCCCAAACTCAATTCCCAACTCAATATTTAAACAAGCATAAATAACAAATTGGTCAAACCAGGTACTTAATTCTTATGGCAGGTACCCGACCCTCTTGACGTGCAGGTTCTAAAAGCTTTTCAAATCTCCGCCTCGACTATAGAAACAGACAAGCCGTTCTCAAGATATCATGGGTACAGACATACAGACATCCAGACATCCGGACATCCAGACATCCATACGTTCCGACATTCACACATCCAGATATCTAGATGTCCATACAGACGGACGGATGTTTCTTTTGGACTCAGGATCTTTCATCAAATTTTTGGTCATTTTTGACAGGATTTAGACCAAAGTAATTTATTTCATTCTACCTTGGTACTCGAAAATGACAAAAATGAGTCGAACACACCAGCCGTAGTACGTAGAAAAACAGTATTTTTTTTTTAAAAATAGATGTTACGGAAATATCGATATTCCATTGATGTTTCAAATTGTTTGGCGGCGATGTCAAACATCGATTTATCGAGGGCAAACCATCGTCGTTTCGTCTACATCCCATTATTGCAATATTATGCATTTTCAAATTTCCGCTCATCGTTGTCATCATAATCCACCCACAATCCACATAACAAACATAAATATATGTCGTAATCTTAAATCATTTTCAACGTAAAGAAACGTTCAAAGCGCACAACAAACAACTTAATAACTAGAAAAAACAATTTTCTTTTTATTTTTAATTTTTTTGCATCATCATCAGCCAAACAACTCATCAAACTAACGCAAATTGTATTTAAATTTTCCCATTTATCTTATTTACTCCAATTTCCGTTTCAATTTCTATTCATTATTTGCATTGCTTTGAACCTCACTTGTACCTCATATACAAACAAATAACTTGAAGCCATACAGACGAGAAAAACAAAATGCAAACTATAAACAAATCTGGAAAACTGCATATTGTAAAATTCAATTTAATATTAAAAAAAAAAATTATGAAAACTCGTGTAGTAAAAAAAAAATCGGTTAGTTAATCGGTTTTTCGAAGCAAGTTTATTTACTCTTTTCCAAAGACACACAAACATTATGAAAATTCAATTTTCTACTTTCTTTTTTTTTTTTTTTTGTGTCAACTAACATTAAAATTCAATTTATTTACCTTATTTCGACGTATATAAAGGATTTATGATTGATGAGGTTTTTTGTATTATTAAAAAAAAAAGAAAATATTGGAAAATTGTTTTTTTTTTCGTGATTTATTATTAAACATAAAACAACAACAAAAAAGTTAAATAAAATATTAATAATTAAGTTTTTGTGTTTATTTTCCTAAAATGGGTATATATACATATAATTTGAGCTTTTGATAGATCGTCATAAATCCTTTTATATACAGAGTACGATAAATCGCATAAAAAGCTACCATAAAAAATGCTCTAGAAAAGCTAAAGTGAATTGTTTGTTTTTTTATGGATCTCTATTTTTAATTTGATTATAACTATACTAAAAATAGTTATTACCAGTAAATATGGAGAATCATACAACAGTTATGTTTTGTGGACATTTTCTTTTTTTTTTTTTTTTGCGCTTGAATGGAAACTGTAATTTTTTGCTTTTCAGTGGATCGTTTTTAGTATGCTTGCTCGAGGAAGAGAGATAGCTAAACCGAACTAACAAATAAAAATCATAAACTAATGAAATTTTCTAATAAATTTTGTATTTTTTTCTTTTTTGTTTGGTGGATGATTTTGAAAAAATGTTTTATAGTTTCATTAAAAATTGTGTAATGGCTTTATACGATATAAGTAGATAAAGGAAACTGTATATGTTGTACAGTGTATATTTTTAAGTGATCATTCAATTTTGTGTGGAGAAAGCTTAAAAGCTTTTGCTTAGTTTAGCGATTTATACATAAATATATTTATGCGGTTGAATTATTTTGTTATTTATGAGCGTATATTTTTGGTTATTAGCGGTTAGCCATAGTGACTAATTTTATGATGGACAAGAGTTTTTGTAATCGATATAATATTTATGTGCGCCGCTACCATCAACAAAAGTTCATCATTTCGGTTGACATTAAGCTGGATTACTGGTGATATCAAATATATGTAACTTTAATTCGTTAGAATCTATAGTCTAATCAACAAATTCTTTATCCATAATATCATTTATAAACATATGTTATTCATTTCTACCTTTCGGAAAAATACAAATATCAAATTTTGCCCATCAAAAAAATTCAACAACAGATTTGTTTGCCTTTTTCAAATACACATAAATTTACATCACTCGTTCTCAGTATTAGTGAAATACGAGTATCTTGAATAACGACTGGAAAACTATACCTTAAACTTGAACATTTTTTGTTGCTGTTGTTATATTGAAAATACAATTAAGGAAAATATATTTCCATAGTTATGTAATTTTATTTTATTCAAAGGTCTGGAGGGTATACAAGTCAAGATTGAATATGAAAATTTAATCAGGTAATTTTCATAAGGGTAAACAAGAGTAGATTTGGTATGTTATGGATTTTTGTAAATGATGTATACGAAGTAAATACGAGAGGTTAATAAAAATTATTGTTTTTTATATGATTATGGTATATGAATACCCTTTATATGGATCAATTGTTGAAGTCAGTTTAATATAATGCAGCTTAATGGTTTTCCTGCATTATGTTAAGCTTTTGATGGTTGGAGAATTTAAATAAAATCCTGCGATATTATTTATTAATTTTTTTTTCTGACGATATTTTCCAAGTATTCAAAAGTCAGGAAACGTCAAACTTAAGCCATTATATAGTTGATGTTTCACGTTAACCCAATTTTGTTTTATTTGAGTACAAAATATAACGAATGTGAAATTTCCGACAAAATCAAATAAAAATATTTTATACTCCGAAAAACGAAAAATATAGCTAAACATTTTATAGCTATAAATATATTTAATTAATTGCCATTAAGCTAAATAAGTAATTGTTCAGGAAATTTTAAATAGGAAAATTCGCGATAAAACATATAAATAATATCGTATAATCATTACTACACAAGTTACAAAGGTACCTATGGGGGTTGCATAATTACCTACAAAAGTTATTTAATTATCTTGTTGAGGCTTTTATTTTTCTTTGTTTCGAAATTGATTATATCAATTTTGAGTATAGATTTAGTCGATAACAGAAATAAATATTACCCATAAAAGTATATGCTTTGTCTAAATTAAATATAAAACTCGACCCTTTCACATAGTATGTTGAACCGAGCAAGTAATTAGAATTACCTTAAGTAAAAATATTAATAGTTCATTCTGGTAAATATTGATAGCTTCTCTTCACTACATTTTCATAGCTGTTTTAAAAATAATATAACTCACTTTAATTTTTTTTATATTTTAATTCACTTTATTAATATTTTATTATTACAATGTCAATACATACAAGTATTGGAATAAACTTACTACCTAATTAGCCTTATTATAAATTACTACCCTATAACGTATAAATATGTATTGGATTTGTAGGGGTTCCTTGATGACACCGCTATAATTTCGCGGTTCTAATGTTAGATTCCGGATTCCACTAACTGACCGATTTATCTGACTCCAAAATAAATATATCAATAACACCAACATTGCGCATCGACTCTCGTAATAGTTCGACCAGTGAAGTTGGATCAGTCGATGGCGCGGGATTGGGATGCATTTCAAGTTCTCCTGGGACCTTCAGCGGTTGTCGGTAGACAAGATCAGCAGGAGTACACCCAAGATCAGTTTTGATCGACGTTCTTATTCCAAGGAGAATGAATGGGAGCTCTTCACTCCAATTAGAGGAGTTTGATCTAGCGTACAAAGAGGCTTTTAAATGGCGATGTAGACGTTCTACCATACCATTTACCTGTGGGTGATATGTCGTTGTCCGTATTCTGTGAGAACCTAATACTTTGGTAAGTCCTTTAAAAAGATTACTTTCAAATTGACTGCATGGTCAGTCGTGATTTCGAGTGAGACACTAAATCTCAAAATGTACTGGTCTACAAAAGCTTTTACTATGGTGGAAGCTCGCATATCAGACAGAGGTATTGCTTCTGGCCAGCGCGTAAATCTATCAATTATAGTAAATATATATAAGTTTCCGTTTGACGGAGGTAATGGTCCAACAAGATCTTATTGTACGTGCTCAAAGCTGCCGGAGGGAATATCAAAAGGATCATGTTCTGAGCGTGTATGTCGGTTGACCTTCGGCTTTTGGTAGAGAATACATGTTTTGGACCAGTACCCCGTATCTACGTTCATACCAGTCCAGAAGTATTTGGACGCAATTATTTTGCGTGTTGCTCGAATCCCTGAGTGAGATAAGCCATGAAGCATTTCAAAGACGATTCGGCGCATTTCCTTTGGAATGTAAGGACGTTTAATTTTTGTTGACGTTTCACACCAAATATCAAGGCCTGAACTAAATTCAGGTACTAGTTCGAGATTGCGTTTTGAACTAGGTGAAGTTTCATTATCCATTAGTAGTTTCTTGAGCTCGTCGTCTGATCGCTGTAAAGATGCTAATTTGTCCAAATCGAGCGCAGTGTGACAAATAGCTGACATAAGTGTTTCATCCGGTCGTGACAAAGTATCCGCCACAACGTTGCTTTCACCTTTAACATACCGTATATCTGTCGTAAATTGAAAGATATAATCGCCTTCCTTAACATGTCAGTCACACTCGGATGAGCGCCCCATTTAGGTATGCTGACCCGTTTACCCACATTTAAACGTTCCTTGCAGTTATCTGCCAAAATTTTCATGTGCTTCCCAAAATTCATACGTCTATCAATCCAAATACCCAAATACCTGTACGCATTTACTTGTTCAATACTTTGACTATCAACACTTATATTAACATTTGCAACGTTTGTTCTGTAACTCATATAAACACACTTATTAGGATTCACTCTCAGATTCAACATTTTAAGTTTTTGAATTAAATCATCTGCCCCCTTTTGCGCTCTTTGAGCCGCCACATCAATACTTCTCCCTTTTCCAATTACTACAAAATCGTCTGCAAATTGCAGAACGATTTGATTGTCTGTATTGATGTGGTGTATCTCGCTGGTATATAGGTTGAACAGAGCTGGAGATATTTTACTTCCTTGCGGAAGTCCAACATTTGCAACTCCCTCCAACCTAAAACCACTTCCATTCAGAACCAATTTTCTGTCAGTCATAAAATCTCTTATCCACATACATACTTTCCGTGTAAATCCAAAATTCGATAGAATTTGTTGTAATTTCCACGGAACCACATAATCATAAGCTCTTTCAATGTCCAAAAATACCGCAACAGCTTTCAAATTATCCTTTCTTACTTCCCTAACCAACTTTTCCACACACTTAATTGCAGAGTGGTTCTTTCGAAATCCAAATGTTGTCGATGGCAACAAATTATTTTCATTCACAAAATCTTCCATGCGCTCTTTCATCATTCCATTTAAGATTTTTATAAAAACATTTAACATACATATGCCTCGATAATTTGTTGCCACATCTGGATCTCTATCCCGTTTAGGGATAGGAACCACCCTGCTCTCTTTCCATTTGTCCGGTATTTTTGAACCCATCCACACTTTGTCGAGTATCTCAAGCAAATTATGTTTTGTTGAGTCACTCAACAACCGAATCATCTTATAACTTACTCGGTTCGTCCCTGGAGTGGTAGAGTTTGATCTATATAACACTCTCAGGAAATCTCCCCATTCACACTTACAATCCATTCTTTAATTTCTACTCATTCTATCAACTTCATTTATTACATTCAAATCATTGCTTACATTCAATATCATTCTTAAAAATTCTTCACCTTTTTCTCTGTTCTCACATACCACATTGCTCACATTAAAATATTTACCATTCACCCTATTAAACAAACTCCATACATCCATAGTTGTGGTTCTATGTGTCATTTGGGACACATATTCCCGCCAACTCTTCCTTTTTGCTCTGCGAATAGCCGTTTTCAATATTCCATTCATTTTACCATACATAATCTTATTCTCACTACTCATATTCCTATTAAATTCACGCAAGGCTATTCGCTTCCTTTCATACTAGTATTGAACTTGGCTTTGATTTATTTTATTTTCTCTGAGAATCTCATTCATTTGATCCACCCATTTCCTGTTATTCATTAATTCACGTTTTTTCCTAATCACTCGATTATCATTCATGATCATTTTGATCATGAAATGATCACCACCCAAATTCTCTTCTTCAACATTCCAAGTGACCTGGCAGGCCAGATCAATAGTGGTCATAGACAAATCTATTGCGCTGGCCGTGCCTCCCACATTCGCCATTCTAGTTGGCCTTCCATCATTCTAGAGCACCATATTGGAGTCTTGAATCAGGTCGGCCAACTGTTTTCCTCTTGCGCAATTGTCTAAACAACCCCACATTCTCGAATGCACATTCATATCTCCACATACAATCAGGTCACTTTTATCTTTCACCCACTCAAACAATTTTTTAAAGTCATTAAAGGCTTTTTTTCCATTCATCTTCATCACGCACCTGGGTTACATACACGCTCACTAGTAACAGATTTATTTCCAAATTCGTTGTTGAGGCGGCTATTGCTTCAATCACCTCAAAAGTGGGTAACTGAACCTCTTAAAGCATTATATTTCTGGCGTACATTATCGCTACTCCACCATAACCATCATTTCTTGGTTTGGAAAGAAATCTGTACCTTCTCACATTTATCGTGTTGCTCATTCTTTCCCACTTTTCGCTTATAAGCATCACATTCACTTTATTCTTGGCCAGATAAGTTTCTAACATACTTTTCTTTGCGTAAAAACTTTGTATGTTTATCTGACCAACAATAATTCTTTCACTCATGTTTCATATTCACACAAATAACAATTTATACATACCAATTAAAATATGTCCAGGGAGAATCCTTTATCCATATTGAACAAAAATAAATTTAAAAAATAAATAAATTTTGTTGCATCAAAAAATGTTGTTGCTGCATTCTTCATAATAAATGTTGCATTTTGTTGCTCTATGCTGCGCGTTGCTGTCTAATTACGTGTGAATAATATTGATTTTTATTTTTATCTTTTATTTTTTATATTTTTATTGTGTTTACGATTACATCGTAAAACTTGACCATATTATCCGGTCCCCTCTGTTTTATTTTTTGAAGGTGGTGTTGGTGCAATAAAATTATTATTTTTTGCATTTGAACTCGTCATTGCCATATTATACTGTTTGGTGAACGCAATTCTATTTTTTGTATTGGTGTATCTGGTTTTCTTTGTTGGTCGACCGCGCTTACCAATATTTTCCTCCACATCTTCACTTTCCGTGTCCATACACGATGAGTCGGTTTGCTGTTTCCTTGTATTTAAATGTTCTTTAACGTTAACCATTTTTTTAATTGACTCAATTTTGTTTTGTGCCTCTTCATGTTACTGTGTTATTTTAGCTACATCGCTATATTTCACTCATTCTTGAGTGTCATTAATTTGTGTAGCGTTTAAGTCTTTTGTAATTATTTTTGCTACAGTTGAGAGCGCTGATTGTGTTTGCTCTTGATTATCTGGATTTTTTGCGACTTGCGGTATTTTTGGTTGTTGTTGTCCTTGTTGAAATTGTTGTTGTATTGACAAATCATTAGTTGTAGACAATAGCGGCAATCTTGTCTTTTATGTGATTCATCACCGCATTTAAAACACTTCTCTTTCATTCCATCGTAATAAATCCTCGCTTTTATATTATGAATGTATATAAATTGCGGAATTTCACGTTCTGTTTCCACATATACGCCTCTTACTCCTGAAAATACCGGTAGCAGTGTGTTGGCACCAAATTTCTCTCGTCGTGTGGACAAAACGTTTCCAAATCGTTGCATTGCCTCACTCAATGCTTTGTCGTTAATCTCTGGTGGTAGGTTAAATATTCTAACATACCGCATTACTTCACTTGTTCCCTTTACCGTAACCTCCGTTGTTACTCCATTTGTGTACGTGAAGGTCAATACACTTTTATCCAATATAAAATCTTGGTACTTCAGCTCCGTATTAAATTTAATGTAAATACACCGATCATAAAGGTCCTGATACAATGTGTGTATCTCGTTGGTCGTTAGTCTTGCATTCACCACGAATCTCATCATTTCCAGATCGCTTGGCTTAGGATCTGTCTTCTGGAACTGTATCCTTGCTGTATTCTGCCTCAAACTTTCCATTTTAATCCACAACCTTGTTTCCACAGGTATAAATTTTAAATGTTTCGCAGAATTGCGCTAACAACTTTTGGTTGGTACTAATTCTCCCTTTTATTTTATTTGCTTTTAAATTTTGTGTTTATTGTTTGTAAAATTATACTTTACTCAAAGGCGATTGTTACTCAAATGCGAGAAAATTATTTGAGTGGGTAAAAGGTAGAGGTGACCTGATTTTATGAGGGGAGATGAATGCACATGCAAGACTGTGCGGTTGTTTTGACAATTGTGTCAGAGAAAAACAGTTGGCCGGCCTGATTTAAGACTCCGATATGGTGCTCCTGAATGACGGGAGGCCAACTAGGTGGGAGCGCAATAAATCTGTTTATGATAACTATTGAACTGGCCTGCCGAATCAATGGGAATGTAGAAGAAGATAATTCGGGTGGGGATCATTTAATTCTGTTATGAAAGAAAGCGAATAGCCTAGCGTGGATTTAATAGGAATAGGAGTAGTGAGAATAACATTATGTACGGTCTAACTAATGGGAATTTGAAAAAGGCCATTCGCAAAACAAAAAGAAAAAGTTGAGTGGAATATGTGTCCCAAATGACACATAGAACTACATCTAAGAATTTATGGAATTTACGTAATAGAGTAAATGGTAAACGGTAAGTGGTATGTGAGAACAGCCGAAAAGGTGAAGAATTTATAAGAAAAGTATTAAATGTAAGCAATGATTTGATTATAGTAAATTAAATTGATAGATTGAGTAGAAACGAAAGAATGGATTGTTAGTATAAATGGAAGAGTTGGAAGTGGCAACAAAATTATCAAGGCATATGTAAGAAAGATGAAAGAGCAAATGGAAGATTTTATTAATGAAAACAATTTGTTGCCATCGACAACATTTGGATTTCGAAGGAACCACTCTGCAATCGAGTGTGTGGGAAAGTTTGTGTGGAAAGTAAGAAAAGATAAGATGTATGCTGTCGCGGTATTCTTGTACATTGAAAGAGCTTATGATTACGTGGTTCCGTGGAAATTACAAACAAATTCTCTCGAATTTTGGATTTTCACGGAAAATACTTATGTGGATAAAAGATTTTATGACTGAGAGAGAAATGGTTTTAATTGGAATTGAGTTTAGGTTTTTGGATGTTGCGAATTTTTTATATATTTACGAGATATGCCGCATCAAAGCAGACAATCAAGTCGTTCTACAATTTGCAGACGATTTTGTAGTGATTGGAAAAGCAGAAGTATTGATGTGGCAGCTCAGAAAGCGTAAAAGGGAGTATATGAGTTAATGAAAAAATTTAAAATGTTGAATCAGAAGGTGAATCCTAATAAGTGTACTTATATGCGATATAGAACGATTGTCGCCAATTATAACATCGCACAGTTGATAGTTATACAATTGAACATGTAAATGCGTGCAGGTTTTTGGGTATTTGGATTGACAGACATGAGTGGGACACTTATTCGAGTGTGACAAACAAGTTAAGAAAGCGATTGTCAACATCCGTCGAGTACAGACGTTCGCAGTAATAAAACAAATTTAAATAAAACAAATAAACAATAAAAAGAGGGTTCAAACCAAAAGCAATTAGCGCTATTTTGCGCATTACATAATATACAAATATACCTGTTTCAAGGTTGTGGAATAATAATGGAAAGTTTAAGGCAAAATACGGCGAGGGTACAGTTCCAGAAGACGGATCCAAAGCCTACTGAGTTGGAAATGATGCAATTTGTGGTGAACGTGGGATTAAGCAGTAAAGAAATACATACATTATATCAAGATTTGTACGATCGGTGTATATATATCAAATTTAATAGCGAACAAAATTACCAACAATTCATATTGGAAAAAACCTCACTGATCTTCACATATACAAATGGAACAACAACAGAAGTTACTGTTAAGGGTACAAGTGGTGTAATGCGTTATGTGCGGGTATTGAATCTACCACCAGAGATTTCCGAAAAAAACTTTGTGTGAGGCCATGCAACGGTTTGGCAATATATTGTCCACTAGACGAGAAAAATTTGCTGCCAACTCGCTGTTACCGGTATTTTCGGGTGTGAGAGGTATCTACATGGAAATCGAACGCGAAATTCCGCAATTTATATACGTCCAAAATATAAAAGCAAGAATTTTTTACGATGGAATGAGAGAGAGGTGTTTTAAATGCGGCGAAGATAGTCATAAAAAGCAAGATTGTCCGTTATTGTGCAATACAATCAACGAGTTGCCACTACAACAACAAGCACAACAACAAACAATAACATCACAAAAACCAGATGAACAACATTTACAAACGCAAGGACAATCACAACACACACAACAAACAAGCACGAACCAATAAAATATAGCGATGTAGCAAAAATCAACATGCTACACACAGAGGACGAAAACAAAATTGAATCTACAAAAAAAATGGTTAACATTAGAGATCATTTGCACACAAGAAAACAGCAAACCGACTCATCGTGTATGGATACGGAAAGCGAGGATGTAGATGAAAATATTGGCAAGCGCGGTCGACCCGCCAAAAAAACAAGATACACAAATACAAAAAATAGAATTGCGTTCACAGAACAGTATAATATGGCAATGACGAGTGCAAATGCAAAAAACAATAATTTTATTGCACCAACACCACCTTCAAAAAATAAAACGGAGGGAACCGGATAGTATGGTGACGTTTTACGATGTAATCGTAAACACAATATAAAAAAAATCAAAAAAAAAAAAAATCAATATTCATCACACGTAATTGGACAACGCGCAGCATACATTTTTGTTGCAACAAAATGCAACAATTATTATACATTGAAGGATGCAACAACAACATTTTTTATGCAACAAAATTTATTTATTTTTAAATTTATTTTTGTTAAACTAATGAATGGATTCTCCCTGCACATATTTAATTGGTATGTACAAATTGTTATTTGTGTGAATGTGAAACATGAGTGAAAGAATTATTGTTGGCCAGATAAACATACAAAGTTTTTACGCGAAAAAATGTATGTTGGAAAATTATCTGGCCAATAATAAAGTGAATGTGATGCTTATAAGCGAAACGTGGGAAAGAATGAACAAGACGTTGAATGTGAGAGGGTACAGATTTCTTTCAAAACCAAGAAGCGATGGTTACGGTGGAGTGGCAATAATGTACGACAGAAATCTGACGCTTCAAGAGATACAGTTACCCGCTTTTGAGGTGATTGAAGCAATTGCCGCCTCAACGACGAATTTGGAAAGAAATCTGTTACTAGTGAGCGTGTATGTAACCCAGGTGCGTGATGAAGATGACAGGAAAAAAGCCTTGAGTGATTTTAAAAAATTGTTTGAGTAGGTGAGAGATAAAAGTGACCTGATTGTATGTGGAGATATGAATGCGCATGCGAGAATGTGGGGTTGTTTAGACAATTGCGCAAGAGGAAAACAGTTGGCCGACCTGATTCAAGACTCCGACATGGTGCTCTTGAATGATGGGAGGCCAACTAGAATGGCGAATGTGGGAGGCACGGCCAGCGCAATAGATTTGTCTATGACAACTATTGAACTGGCCTGCCGGGTCACTTGGAATGTTGAAGAAGAGAATTTGGGTGGTGATCATTTCATGATCAAAATGATCATGAATGATAATCGAGTATTTAGGAAAAAACGTGAATTAATGAATAACAGGAAATGGGTGAATCAAATGAATGAGATTCTCGGAGAAAATGAAATAAATCAAAGCCAGTTAGAGAGTGAAATTGAACGGGTAAATAAATTGTGTACAAAAATTGTGGATATGAAAGAGATTAATGTGAATGGTTGGTGGAACAATGAAGTTCAATACTGGTATGAAAGGAAGCGAATAGCCTTGCGTGAATTTAATAGGAATAAGAGTAGTGAGAATAAGATTATGTATGGTAAAATGAATGGAAAATTGAAAAAGGCTATTCGCAGAGCAAAAAGGAAAAGTTGGCGGGAATATGTGTCCTAAATGACACATAGAACCACAACTAAGGATGTATGGAGTTTGTTTAATAGGGTGAATGGTAAATATTTTAATGTGAGCAATGTGGTATGTGAGAACAGAGAAAAGGTGAAGAATTTATAAGAATGATATTGAATGTAAGCAATGATTTGAATGTAATAAATGAAGTTGATAGAATGAGTAGAAATGAAAGAATGGATTGTAAGTATGAATGGGGAGAGTTCCTGAGAGTGTTAGATAGATCAAAATCTACCACTCCAGGGACGAACCGAGTAAGTTATAAGATGATTCGGTTGTTGAGTGACTCAGCAAAGCATAATTTGCTTGAGATACTCAACAAAGTGTGGATGGGTTCAAAAATACCGGACAAATGGAAAGAGAGCAGGGTGGTTCATATCCCTAAACGGGATAGAGATCCAAATGTGGCAACAAATTATCGAGGCATATGTATGTTGAATGTTTTTATAAAAATCTTAAATGGAATGATGAAAGAGCGCATGGAAGATTTTGTGAATGAAAATAATTTGTTGCCATCGACAACATTTGGATTTCGAAAGAACCACTCTGCAATTGAGTGTGTGGAAAAGTTTGTTTGGGAAGTAAGAAAGGATAATTTGAAAGCTGTTGCGGTATTTTTGGACATCGAAAGAGCTTATGATTATGTGGTTCCGTGGAAATTACAACAAATTCTATCGAATTTTGGATTTTCACGGAAAGTATGTATGTGGATAAAAGATTTCATGACTGATAGAAAAATGATTCTGAATGGAAGTGGTTTTAGGTTGGAGGGAGTTGCAAATATTGGACTTCCGCAAGGAAGTAGAATATCTCCAGCTCTGTTCAACCTATATACCAGCGAGATACACCACATCAATAGAGACAATCAAATCGTTCTGCAATTTGCAGACGATTTTGTAGTAATTGGAAAAGGGAGAAGTATTGATGTGGCGGCTCAAAGAGCGCAAAAGGGGGTAGATGATTTAATTCAAAAACTTAACATGTTGAATCTGAGAGTGAATCCTAATAAGTGTGCTTATATAAGTTTCAGAACAAACGTTGCAAATGTTAATATAAGTGTTGATAGTCAAAGTATTGAACAAGTAAATGCGTACAGGTATTTGGGTATTTGGATTGATAGACGTATGAATTTTGGGAAGCACATGAAAATTTTGGCAGATAACTGCAAGGAACGTTTAAATGTGGTTAAACGGGTGAGCAAACCTAAATGGGGCGCTCATCCGAGTGTGACTGACATGTTAAGGAAGGCCCTTATATCCTCCAAAATTGGATATGGTATTAGTGTGTATGGGAATGGTTCGAAAGGGGCTTTTAGCCAATTAATGAAAGTAGAAAATGCATGTGCAAGAGTGGTATTGGGGGCGATTAACTCAACCCCAATACACACTTTGTGGTCTGAAATGGGTGATTCACCTCTTGATTACAAGAGAGAGTGGATCACAGTGAGAGAGTCGGTGAGAATGATAACAAAGAAAAATGAGTTTTGGAATGAGATGATAGTAAGATTACAAAATAGGGCGGTGTACAAACCGACATATAGAACTAGCATTGCACTTGAAAACTTGAACATTTTTCTGAGTATAGGCAATGCTGGTCCGCAACCCGTCCCTAATAATCTTACTGTATGTTTGACTATGGAGGAATATAATAAGGGAATGAATGAAGTTATCGCCAAAATTATGTTTCGGAAAATCAGTCAGCGGTATATGCAAGATGATATCGTTTATACAGATGCTAGTGTGAATGAGAATGGAGTGGGTGTTGGTGTCTTTATGCCTAGTAGGAATGTTGAAAAGTATTGTAAAGTGGACAAAAGCATATGTATAATGAACGCTGAACTGATTGGAATATTTGAAGGAATTAAACTGGCTGTGAATGAAGGGGAAAGGAAAATAGTAATATTTTCCGATTCCCAGAGTGGTTTATGTTTGCTGAAATGTGGAGGTGGAAGGGAAGGCAATGTGTATGTGGATTTAATTTTTGAAAGTGTTCGAGACTGTCAACGTGATGTGACCATACAATGGATCCCATCACATAGACAGATCGAAGGGAATGAAAGAGCCGATATGTTAGCAAAAAAGGGTACATTGAATGACATGGTTCATGAGTACGAAAGGAAGGATGCAAGAGACGTACTTCGAATGCTTCAAATGAATCTGTGGAGAAAATGGGAGAGTGAGTTTAATGAGAAAAGTCTAACGAAAGGAATGAAGTACAGAGCGCTCCATGGTACTCCTTTGAGAATTCCGTTTTTTAAGGAGCTCAAAGGAGATACGCGAATGTTGCGAACGGTTGAGAGAATTAGGCTGAACCATGGAAACTGGAAGGAATGTTTGTGGAAACGTCATTTGAGTGAGGACAAAGATTGTGAGTTGTGTGGAAGTGTGGAGGATGTTGAACATCTCATATTGGTTTGTCCTAAATACAACCTATATAGATCTAAGTTCAACATCCTTCGGAATGCAAGAAACCTAAGTGATTTAATGAATGAGAGCAATTTGGTTTATAAGGAGATGTATGAATTTATTAGGATGAGTGGAATAACAATTTAATTCGAGATAATTAATAGCCGACGGAATATGTGCAGGAAGTAAATTTCTGTTTAAAATTCTATTTCTAAAATTAAGTTATGAAGAAAAATATGTAACAAGGAATTTATAAATTTGGATTTTTTGGCAATATGGCTCTATTTCATATAGGAGCCAAGCCTAATAAAATAAAAAAAAATAAAAAAAAAAAAAAAAAAAAGTTAAGAAAGGCCCTCATATCCTTCAAAATTTTATGTAGTTTTAGTGTGTTGTGTGTATATGGGAATTGTTCGAAAGGGATTTTAGCCAATTGATGAAAGTGGAAACTGCATGCACCAGAGTAGTATTGAACCTCTCGATTAGAAGAAAGAATGGACCACAGTAAGAGGGACAGCGTGAATAATATCAAAGGAAAATGAGTTTTGGAATGAAATGATAGTAAGATTACAAAGTTGAGCGGTTTACAAACCAACATATAGAACTAGCATTTTACTGGGAAATATGAAGATTTTCCTGAGTATAGCCTTTTCAGAATGGTCTGATACAATTGTGTAGGTAAATTCTAACCATTATATAAAATCATTAAAAACTCGGTGTTTAGATCCAATTAGACATAATTTTCACAATTGTGTATGAAAATTGTCAAAAATGAGAAATATAATATGTGAGTTGGTGCCCAAATGCTACATTTGTATAGGTAACTTTCAAGTGTCCCTAAGAACTGGCTGAATTCAAACTAGAATAAACTCCAGAATTTTGGTAAAATCAGGTTAATTTTTAATGGAACATTCCGAATCTGTAAATTTTATTTCAAAAGCATATCCGGTTTGGCCATTATAGCACCAACATAATTGTGTGGATTGGATTCACAGTGCTGTGGATTTTTTTAAATTAATCAAATAGTACAGAATTGTAAAAAAATAATACTTTATTAATATCACAATTCACAATTGGAGAAAAAAAAATTATTAACTTAAAATTAAATAAAACTATTTACATAAGACCTTCAGTCTTTCATTGTATGAAATATTTATAAACAGTTGTTAGTCTTTGATGAACATAAATAAATGTTGCATTTCTCGCACCTATGCATCTAGTACGACATTTGCAGGATATATAGTGACACATCTTCGCTGTCGGTATGTGATCCCACACTGCCCAATGACCTGATGGTGAGTATCGTCTCCCCAATTTCCTAGACTCCACCCATGTGACTATTGTAATCCTCAATTATATTGGGACGTTTCGATATCCGGTGTGTTTAATGTATATCCACAAAATGAATAGACGCTCGTAGAGCCTGAAATCTTGGTCTATAGACATGCAGTTAGAAATTTTAACAAACCCGATATTTTGGCTCCAAAATAAATGTATTCTAGGATAAGGAATGCATCCCATAAAACCCCATACAGCTTCCTAATCGTGCATTTATTAGTTTTTAATTCTTTACCGGTTGTTTTCAAATAGTACATATTAGTGTACATGGCGGTAGCTTTAAAATCTGGATCAATAAAATATTTGTAAAAGTATTGTATCGACGTTTGAATTTCAATTTTAGGTGCACACGTATGTTGCATTGGTAAAATCCCCCTTAAATATGCTTCAGTCCAGAGTGGAATGCTCTATTTAACTGATGTTTCCAATAAAATTTCAGTTGTCCCCGCCGTCTAACTACATTCGTCAGAATTAGATGAAGGTTGCTCACAACTTCGGTGTATTGGTAGTTCATAGTCTTCGTCTTCAGAATCGTCCGAATTTTCAAGAAGTCTCTGTATTTCTTCTTGGTCGATTAACCATTGGCCGAAGTAATACATTCTGTTATATTATCACGCTTCATTTGGTTAGTATTTCACTTACACAATTGTGCTACATGGATTTTAACGCCGGGAGAGAGAATTTAACGAGAAAAGTCTAACGAAATAAATGAAGTACAAAGTACCCCGTGGAACTCCTTTAAAATTCCTTTGTTAAGGAGCTCAAGGGAGACACATGACTGTTGCGAACGGTTGAGATAATCAGGCCTAACCACGGAATTTGGAGGGAATGCTTGTGGAAGAATAAAGATTGAGAATTGTGTGAAATTGTAGAGGATGTTGAACATCTCACATTGGCTTATCTTAGATATAGCCAATACAGATCTAAGTGTGAAATCCTTCGGAATGCAAAAATCTAAGTTAATTAATCAATGAGGGAGGTTGGGCTTATAAAAAAATATATGAATTATTAAGATGTCTGTACACTGTAATAGAAAATAATACAAAGCTTGCATTAAAAATGATTTATGTAATACAGTTTGCATTAATTTGTAATAAAGCAATTGCATTAAATTTTAGTGCAACATTCCATTAGAATGTAAAGGAAGTTATTGAAGAACCGTCAATCAACAACAATAAAATTTATCAAAGACTGCATTTAAAATATTTTTTAAGTATAATATTTTAAAGCAAGTCGCATTAAAAGTTAAGTGAGTTTAGCCCATTTTTTTCTGGGGGTTTGGTCATTTGGTCTTTGTTATTGGTGCCTCGACGGCCGGTATCTCAGAGAGCAGGGTTAATTTAAACAACCAAACCTTTATCTTTCCATTGACGAGCTTCTTCATTTTATTGTCGCCTAAGGTAATAAATTATAAATTAGTCGGTTTGATTTAGCGAATTTTATGTCAGTAAAGCAAAACACATGCATGAATTTATTGTTCATATGTACATTTATGTTTAGCGAATTTCATGTTCGTATAATTTTTAAATTTGATCATGTTGCTTAAAAATGTTTAATAGTTGTATTAAAAATATTTTTGAATGCATATACTGCTTTGGAAAAAAAGATATTAAATACCATCTGCAACAAAAACTTGAAAGTGATGAAATACAAGCAATTAGCGTTAGCATTAATACCCGCAACCACAAGTTAGTGGTATCCGCAATATATTGCCCACCTAGATATAACATCAAAGAGAATGCTTATACTCAGTTCTTCAAGCAGCTCGGTGAAAAATTTGTAGTCGGGGGTGACTTCAACGCTTAACATACTGACTGGGGATCAAGACTAACCACAACTAAAGGGAAAGAGCTTCATCAAGCAATAATTAAATACAACTGCAACTGGCATTCTACTGGAAAACCAACTTATTGGCCCAGTGATCAAAATAAAATACCAGACCTAATTGACTTCTTTATAACAAGAAAAATCCCGGTTGATTATATACAAGTGCAGGAAGGATTGGACTCCACATCTGACCACTCCTCTATTTTAATGATAATAAGTGATACAATAATTACTAATGATAAACAGCCACTGTTAACAAATAAATATACTGATTGGAAAAAGTTCAGGAATGAACTAAACAATAGCATCATTTTAAACACACAACTTTCATCAGAAGAAACATTAGAACAGGAGGTGGAGAAGCTCGTCAAGGACATACAGGTAGCGGCGTGGAAAAGCACTAACACAACAAACAAAAAAATAGCTGGCAAATGCTATCCAATGGAAATTAAATCACTAGTTATAGAGAAGAGAAGTACCCGTAGGGAGTGGCAACGTACACGAGACCCAACCGTCAAAAATAGATTAAATAATTTAACACAACGAATACGTAGAGAAATAAGGGAATTTAAAAATAAATCAATAAATTCATACCTACAATCTCTTACCTATGATAAAGGTAGTGATTATTCATTGTGGAAAGCAACCAAATATTTGAAAAGGCCAGTTATGCATATACCACCAATAAGAACAAATAATGGTCACCTGGCTAAAAGCAAAGAAGAAAAAGCAGAAAAATTCGCGGATCATCTCGAGCGTACCTTTCAGCCAAATTTAGCAACACTTAACCAACAGGATATATTGTTCGAAAACCAAACAACTATCCTGAGACAGGAAATTCCATTAACTAATGCTAAAGAAGTAAAACAAGTAATAAAGAACCATGTAGTACTTAAAAAATCACCAGGATATGACCTGATAACTGGAGAGATTCTAAAACAACTACCTAATAGAGCTATTAAAAAAATATCGGACATAATTAATGCTTCCTTCAGACTCCGTTATGTCCCTCTAGCTTGGAAATTTGCGGAAGTGATAATGATACCTAAGCCAGGTAAGCCACCAAGTGAACTGGCCTCGTACAGGCCAATATCACTTCTTCCAACTATGCCAAAAGTATTTGAGAGATTGTTATTAAAACGAATTAAACCAGAAGTTGTAAAATCAGGAGCTGTTCCGTCCCATCAGTTTGGATTTAGAGAGGAACACTCCACAATCGACCAAGTCCATAGAATAACAGATATAATAGAAAAATCCTTAGAGGAAAAAAAGATTTGTTCAGCCATATTTCTTGACATAGCGCAGGCATTTGACAAAGTCTGGCTAGATGGTTTAATATTTAAATTGGAGAAAACTCTGCCATTTGAGTATTGTGAACTGCTAAAGTCATACCTGAAAAGGAGATATTTTAGAGTTAAACAGGAAGGAGTTTACTCCAGTATTAAAGAAAATAAAGCAGGAGTCCCGCAGGGGAGTGTCTTAGGGCCTTTCCTTTTCGTGCTGTTTACTAGCGACATACCGCAGACGAGCAATACAACTATCGCCACGTTTGCAGATGACACTGCAATTCTAGCTGTTGGTGACACAATCGGTGAAGTCACATTCAAACTACAAATAGCCGTAAATAATATACAAGATTGGCTAGCTAAGTGGAGAATTAAAGTGAATGAATCGAAGTCTACTCATATTAACTTCACTAATAGATCAATAGAACCACTACCTGTGCCTCTCAATAATATCTCTGTACCACATGCCAATCAAGCAAAATATCTTGGTATGAACCTTGATGCAAAGTTAAAGTGGAAAGTACACGTGAAAAAGAAAGCAGAAGAGCTTCAGTTAAAATATAGAAAAATGTACTGGTTAATTGGAAGAAACTCTCAGTTATCCATTCATAATAAACTTATGCTTTATAAACAAGTACTCAAGCCGGTCTGGACATATGGTATTCAACTATGGGGATGCACCAAAATTAGCAATCAACAGATAGTTCAACGATTTCAAAATAAAGTCCTCAGAGGAATTGTAAATGCCCCTTGGTACACTCGTAATAGTGACCTTCATAGAGATCTCGGAATAGACACAGTCGCAATTAAAATAAAGAAATGTGCACAAAAACACCAGAAGAGGCTCCATCATCACCCTACCATCGAAGCTGCAAGACTACTTCATCAAGAGGGTATAATAAGAAGACTCAAAAGACTAAAACCTTTTGAGTTGCCTGAATAGTCCGCACAATGCAACATCAACCAAAACAACACTTTATGTAAAGAACACATATGAGTGCTTTATTATTATATTGTCAGAGTCAAACGCTGTTAGTCAAAAATGACTAGTTACTTTGTAAAAAAATTTTATTGTTATCATAAATAAAATTATTAAAAAAAAAAAAAAAAAAAAAAAAATATACTGCTTTGGAAATCTTTATATTGGCTTAAAAATTTTAATGCAATCATTACTTTACAATTTAATAATAGCTTGTATTACATGAGTCATAATGCAAGGCTTGCATTAAAAATTAAAGATTTTTTTTTTGTTAAGTGTGTGGGAAACGGTTTAACACATAATATGGAGGAGCCTACAGATTATGTGTAGGGATTTACCAGAATCTTTTCTAAAGGATAAAAATTGTAGTAGTTAAATTGAGTTATACATTTTTGACATTTGGCAACAGACTCGTTTTTATGAAAGAGCCAAGCCTAAAAAAGGTTGACCAACTCTGAGGGCTGCTGAATAACTGAAGTAAATGCGTATTACCTTCATGAAATTTTTTTTATTTAAAATCTTTTTGATTATCACAATACAAATATTGATTAAAATTTTTGATTTAACTCGAATAAATTTTTTATGAATTAACATACTTTAGGAAAAGTCACAATTGCAGACAAATCAGTAAATTCAGTAATTCAATTTTTTATTATTAAAGAAACAATTAAATTCAATAAAATTTTAATGCCTCCTAATAATTTTAATGAAATGTTTTTTTCCGTTTGGGTTTGATTTCTCGCTCGTTGACTATTTTTGTGTCTCCTTTAATAAACGGGACACACATATAACTCACTAAAGGTATAATACTGAAGAATAGGCTAGATTAATCTGGGACTCTGTCTTTCATGGTCAGCATTAATCTATCTTATAAACTATTTGTATCTTATGTAAAACAAAACTTAATATACAACTTACTACAAAGAAAGTGAAGTAATACATTCTGTTATAATTCGTTTTGTTCTTTATTATTCCATAAAACTTACAACATCTATTGACCTTTCAGGGTCGCCTATTATCATGATATAAATCACATTATTTCATGTATAAAAAATCGTTGAACTCGAACATACATAAAGTAGATATAGTATATTAGCAGCAAACGTATTTAATATATCATATCGAATCATTATCTGTGATTTAAAGTTAAACATTTCTTTTCTTCCTTTTACGAATCGAAATGAAAGCTTCTTCTAATATGCTCTCTGGGTATGCTATTTCTTTTCCATTTAACAATTTTGTTTTTCTTGTGTTGTGTATTTCGAAACCAGAAAATATGTTGTATTTTAAGAATTCACCTCACGTTCACTATATTGGGTTTTTTTTTTCAAAAAAAATCGACAAAAACACCAAAAATAAAAAGTAAAACGAAAAACAACTCGATTTTCTTATTTTATGTGATGAATGTTGATATGATTTTAAGATAAAAATCGAAGATGTTCATATAAATAAAAAAAAAAAATGGTTAAATATACTTATACATATACGTCTAACAATATCCTTACCGATACATAAACTTTGGTATTGAAAATGTACAATCATACGAAAAGGTTATTGTGTTAAGGAGAATGTAATATATCGAATGCTGTTTCCTCCAAACATCCGTAATACTTGAATACAAGAAATTTATTTATTCAATTGTTGTCAAGAATAGTACCCCAGGCGTAAATTATACAAATATTATTTTCATCTTTCTAATATTATCTCTCCATATACCAGAAACATAACAACAAAACAAAAATACAAAAGGATAAATTTTTCATTTTTTCGGAAAAATTTTCAATTTTCACTTGAAATATTTTGTTTTAGTAAATTGATTATATTGAAAATATTTTTTGTTTGTTTTTTATCTGTATGTTCCAATTTCACATAAATATTAAACGACTATTTGTATATGTGGGGTAGAGGGAACGTGGGGGCTATTAGCATTTGTATTAAAGTATAAATATCATGAAAATGATATTATCTTTGGTCTGGTAACTTCAAATTGGGTTTAAGAATGTGTCATTGTTTTTTGTCATTTTCATTGTTTTATTTACGTCTAGCATTATTTATATTTATTTGAAATTTTCTGATTGAATGACCTTTTTTGTTTTGGAATTTCAATCAGATGATTTAAAAAATAAAACATTGATGTATGTCCATACATATAAGATTAAACTGGGTTCATTGAAATTGTTTATGAATTATTTGGTAAAAATTAACACAATTTCAATTGGAACAAGTTGAAACAAATTGTTTATGCTTTGTCTAAATCTACAGACTTCTCCCCATGACATCTGTTTGGAGCCGTTGTACGATCGATGCTCTTACGTAAGTAAATCGCGGAGTTGTCATAAAACAGAATAACCATTAGAAATTATCATAAGTTTGGTAATAACAAAATTTAATTAAAAATTTTGACAACAACAACATACGTAACGCCTTGGCTCCTACATAAATTAGAGCCATATTGCCAAAAATCAAAATTTGTACCATTAATATTTACATCGTTTAATTCATAATTTATTTGTAACCAAATTATTTTTAACCTTTAAAATGGATCCGGATTACTCCCTACACATATTCTGTCAGCTACTGCTTATTTTGTACCATATTGCTATCCTGCTCATCCTAATAAATTAATACATTTCCTTATAAGCCAAAAAACCACCCTCAGTCATTAAATCACTTAGATTTCTTGCATTTTGTAGGATGTTGAACTTAGATCTATATTGGCTATATCTGGGACAAGCCAATATGAGATGTTCAACATCCTCCACACAACTCAGCATTCCTTCCAGTTTCCATAGTTCAGCTTGATTCTCTCAACAGTTCGCAACATTCGCGTATCTCCTTTGAGCTCCTTAAAAAACAAAATTCTCAAAGGAGTACCCCGGAGCACTCTGTACTTCATTCCTTTCGTTAGACTTTTGTCGTTAAATTCACTCTCCTATTTTCTCCACAGATTCATCTGAAGCATTCGAAGTACGTCTCTTGCATCTCTCCTTCCGTACTCCTGAAAAATGTCATTCAATGTACCCTTTTTAGCTTACATATCGGCCCTTTCATTCCCTTCGATCTGTCTATGTGATTACCTTGAGTTATTTAAAAAAATGTTAGAATCTGAAACCCTATTATATAATACATGTTACAGATATTCTGTTGTTGACAAAAAAAAAACAAGCCAGTATTTGAAATTTTAGTACAACGAAACAACAAAAAGATTAGGAGAACGCATTAAATGCGAGTCTTTCGGTTCTTGAATTCTCATTTATAACCTTGAGTGACCATCAAATGGTTTGGCCCGCTCAACAAAAAAATGTTCGATGAAAGTTAAGTTGAAATCGATATTGAAGGTCCAAGTTCAGAAAAACATAGGTTAAAATGATAAGAGACAGTGATAAATTTTAATGCAGTAGCTTGATGGTTTTTTTACAATTTGGTTTATATTCTAAGGGGATATTGAAATTTAAAGCTGCTTACATTTAAGCCTATTTTAAGCCAATCTTTTTATTAAACTGTAATAATCCAAATCGGTCAAGATTTTATGACACAAATTAAGACAACTAAGGTGAATTATAAAATTAGCAAAAGTTGGCTCACGGTCTCCATTGAAATATCAAGCTCAGAAGTACAATTGAACTGAAAAGATCCCCTAATACTATTATTCGATCTGCTCTTGAATAGTGAAAAGCATTCACATCATAAAAAAACATAAGTGTCAGAGGTAGAATGATACGATACTATAAGTAGAACCGTACGATAATAAAATTTTAGCACCAGTGAATTTTGCCTACATCTCTACAAAACCGAATGAATGTTTCGACACTGTACTTTCAAATAACAATACTAAGCCAAATATTATCACAACAAAACGAACTGGTTAGCCACATCATGGATAGGGTACCTGAATCTTAAAATGAAAAACGCTAATTTCTTTTCATAAAGTAATGAGTCCGGGTTGTTCTCGCGAACTGACTTTAAACAATGAAAATTGTAAACTTGTTTGTAAAGCTCGGTCAAATCTTATACCTGGTTAACCCACATATTTCTAAGAGCAAAAGCTTGCTGGAGTGCTGTTTCACTGGTAAAATGTCCTTAAAGTCTAGTTTCTAATCGAACTGTGGTAGTCGCTGTAATGCAAGTTCCTTTCTTAAGTTGTCGTCTCTGTGGATAGTTAAAGCAGATTAGATATACAACAAAATTACAAAGGGAACGGGACAATAGGTAAATGCAACTATTATGAATTTTAGTTGGTTTAATTCCTTCAGTGATGCCTACACCCTCATACATTTTCTTCTGCGATGCAATGCTAATGAATTATCTCTTCCTTTTCGAGTCGAGCTTATCAAATATTACTAATCTTACAAGTTTATTCTATCGCGTTCCAAATACTAATAATCCAATTCGATCTTGTTCGCCTTTTTATATACACAAACCAAACTTCTCGAAAGTTCATGACTTTTCCAGTTAGAATAGTGTAGAAACATTTAGAACTGTTTTATCATGGAAAATTCCATTTAGCATAGTAAAACATTCAGCTATGCATTTAACTTATTCTATTACACACTAGGTGTCACCGTCACACTACCCCTCACCTAAGCCAGTTCATCCCGAACAGGACCTAAATCACCTCCTCTGTACAGGGCCAGCCGGTCCAAATGCACGACCTTTGGTTTACCTCCTAGTCCCTTTCTTGTCTTGTAGGGTGCCGTCCATGTCAGCTGCACTTTCGACGACGAATCCTTCCTCCACTGTAGAACGCGGTTCTCCATTTGCCATTCTTAATTTCAACCCATCAGCCAGCTGCACAGTTCCTGCGATTAAGTCTTTCCAGACAATTGTGTCGGTTGCTCCGGTATCCAGCGTATTGATACACTTCCTCCCATCAACATCGCCCTTGCTTGTTACGCTGCTTCCGCCTCGTGCTTTACTCGTAACAGAGATGAATGTTATGGGGCAACTAGCCGGCAAAGCCAGCTTCGGTTTCTTCAAACTGACTCTGTCCACTTTACTGAATGTTGCCATCCGTTCATCTGTTATATACCCAACATCTTCGCTCGCTGCTTTGAGACCTTTGTCCCGACCGTTCGACGTTTGCCCGCATAAAAGGTGGCGATCTTCTCTCTCCATGTATTACTTTCCGACAGTCCATTGAGATGTTACCCAACTTGACACATTCGCAACACCTAAGCCTGCCTCTTCCGACTGTCGATACCATTTGCTCCATGCTGTCGTTCTTGTCTGAATTCAATTGGCGCCTAAATAATGACGGTCTAGTGAAGTTCTGCACAGCGTCGATCGTCAACGTAAACGCAACGGTTTCCACGAACGATGCTTTAGGTGACAACATCACCGCCTTGCGTGTCTCTGGATCTCGAATGCCGTCGATGAATGCGTCAATTTTTAGCTTTCCATATAATCTACTCCCTTTTGGTAGCGGCTTTTCAATTCCATTCGATAGATTTCCCGCTTGTGGTCACTGCCGTACTTCCTATCCAGCGCCTTCATTATTTCGAGATAGCTGCTGCGCTCTTGTTCCGGGATGGTTTGTAAAGCCTCTGCTGTTTCGCCTTTGAAGGCCACTAGTAATGCTGCGACATGATGTTCGTCGTTCCAATGAATTTGGTTGGCTGCCGTCTCAAATTGAAATTTGAAGATGACGAAAGATGTTGTTCCGTCGAATATTAGTGGCTTTAACTTAATTGATTGGATGGTCTAAACCACTTGTGTTGTTGTTCCACCTGCCTTGATATCGGTTAGCTCTTTCTCGTCGAAGGAAATGTCAACATTTTTCTTCAACCTGCTAAACCTACGTTTTGACAAGTTGAACTTCCGTTTATAGTTTTAGGTCAAACTGTTGAATCTTCATTTGCAGCTTCTTTACTTCGCCGTGTATGTTAGTAGATAATTCGAGAAGTTTCTCGTCCATTCCCTTTTGACCATCAATAATTTAGTCTTTAATTTCCTCTACTTGTTGTTTCAGTTCGAGTTAAATATCTGGGTTAGACTGGTTTTTAGTCTCCAACTGTCGCTCATTTGACTGCTCAATTTTCTCCATTTGTTATTTCATTTCTTGATTCGACTGCTCTCCTTATTGCGCCATTTGATTTTTAATTTCTCCAAGCTGTTGTTTGTTTTGTTGGTTGATTAGACTCATCTGTCCCCTCATCTGGTTCATAGCAGCTATTAACTGCGACAAATCGAAACTTCCAGATGGTAGTTGTGTTGTTTCGACCAACATCATGATGATCAGCGTTCAACCCTTCTTTCTCCATGGCATCACGTAGTCGCGCTTGTAAAGCTGCTTTACTACCATCAGTAGCCAAACCACGTTTCTCAAGTTCCCTCTTTAATTCTGGAACTTTTAATTCGTTGAGAATCATTTTGTTTATCTTTTTATTTACAATCCCACCGCTGTCACCAATTGTTACGTTTTTGCCTTGTCAATTAAGGTTCGTATTACTGGATTGTGAGTAATACAAACTCAATTCAATTTATCACCAACGAATTTATTTAATTCAAAAAAATTTTTACAACAAAGTTTATCAATAAAAATTCACAAAATCACTTTATCTAAATTATTCTCAAATTTTACTGATCACTTTTACTTTATATTTTACACTAAAACACTTTTTAAATCACTTTTTAATTACTTTTAATCTTTACACTATCGCTTATCAAATATTACTAATCTTACAAGTTTACTCTATCGCGTTCCAAATACTAATAATCCAATTCGATCTTGTTCGCCTTTTTATATACATAAACCAAACTTCTCGAAAGTTCATGACTTTTCTAGTACTAATAGTGTAGAAACATTTAGAACTGTTTTATCATGGAAAAATCCATTTAGTACAGTAAAACATTCAGCTATTCATTAAACTTATTCTATTACACACTAGGTGTCACCGTCACAAAAAAAAATTGTGACGGTGACACCTACATTGTAATAGAACAAGTTATATTAATGGCTCAATGCTTTACTGTACTAAAATGGAATTTTACAGCACAAAAGATCTTTTAGGTCGTAGTGCTAGCCGCTTTTGGGCAGGGACGAAAAAAAAAAAAAAAAAAAAAAAAATGGAATTTTCCATGATAAAGTTGTTCTAAAATTATTTTTACTGGATAAGTCATGAGCTTTCTAGAAGTTTTGTTTGTGTATATAAAAAGGCGAACGGGGTCGAATTGGATTATTAGTATTTGGTAACCTATAGTGTGAAGATCAAAAAGGAAATAACAAGTGATTTAAAAAGTGTTTTTATGCGACATAAAAACTGTAAGTGTACAGTAAAATTGTGTAAAAATGAAATAAAGTGATTTTGTGAATTATTGTTAAAAAATATTGTGTTGTAATAATTCTTGTGCTAAATAAATAAATTTGTTGCTAATAAATTGAGAAACAGTCCAGTGATACGAACTTTGATTGACAAGGCAAAAACGTAACAATAATTATATCTGAAAATAAGCGAAAATTAAAAAAAATAAATCTAACAACAAACACTGTGAGTAGTATTGTTGAACTTCTCAAACCCGATAATTTTAGCATGTTTAGCATTAAGATAGATTTAAGTTTAATACTGCGTATTGTACTGATCAATAAAATTTTAAACAGTTAAGCCTATACATTTAAACTCTGAAATTCTTATGTCTTTTTTCTCATTATCGAACTGATTAAACAAATTCAGCCCTTTATAAAATATACTGTTTTGGGTAGTAGAAAATTTATAATTTGGCAAATGTTAATTTAATGAGTTGGGTGTAGCCCTTTCAGTAACCGAATAGGTGGTATGAATTTGAAAAATACATTTAAGTAATTCGAAGCTGATTTTATAAATGGTCATCAAGTATCCAAAATAAATCAAGCCTAGAAAAACCTTCTCATTATATAATAAACTTGTGGGAGCTAAAACCGGCAAGCAATTAATTGCTTTTAAAGCTTTGTTTTGCAATATTTGCAGGTCATCTATCTGATCCGCACTCGAAGATCACTAAATTTAAATCAAGTATGTTAAATGCGAGTGAATGTAACTATAATAAATATTATAACGAAGATTTCTAGTAATAATAAATCCTACTCGTCTTAAGACACCTGTCATTGAAACAATTTTTTGCTTAATTTTGAAAACATTATCGGTCCAATTTAAGTTAGAATTAATTTAAAACCCCAAATATTTTGTTGAATCAAATATTCCATCCGATCTATAGTTTTAATAAAATATCATGAAATTCGTCTTTGCAATATTCAGCTTCAAGAAATTATTAACAAGCCAATCAGTTATCATTATAGTATCGTTTTCCATGTCTATTTTTTGTTGTGTGTACGTTGGCGAACTATAAATGAGAGCAGCATCATCTGCAAATAACTGCATGTGACGTTTTAGGTTTATTTTAAATAAATCATTGAAATATATTAGGAATATAGTTGGAACCTTGTGGAACACCACACTGCATAATCATTGGTTGTGATTCAAATTTTACCAAACGCACTATTTGTTCTCTTTCAAAGAGGTAATTCTCAAATAATTTTATTGCGCTGTCTGACACACCATACATGGGTAATTTTTGTAGAAGAATCGAATTGAAATAATTGTTTATCAATAATGGATCACCTGACTTAAAAATTGGTTTAATTCGGGCACGTATTAGGAATTTAGGAAACTTACATTCTCTAATCCATGAATTAATCGATGTTGGAAGCAATGGAGCAATGAGATTTTCCAATTGTTTAATTAATTTCGATGGGATATTGTTATGTCCACAAGCAGGATTTGATTTTAATTTGTTAATCAGACTAGACATTTCCTCATTAGTAGTATCTTCTTAAAGAAAGGCTAAAGGCATGTTAAAGGAAGTAACAAACTGTGGATGGGTCTTAGTGCCTTGCCCCGAGGTATTTAAACCAACACAAATAAAAAAATCTTTAAATTTGTTAGCAACCAATTGTTGGTCTGTAATTAAACTGTTATTATGCATTAATTCTACATTGGTGAAATTACAGCGTTGTGGTATTTTAGTTGTTAGAATCTCGCTTACCAGTTTCCACATTTGTTTTGGGCACGCCAACCTTTTCTCAAATTTACTTATAAAATATTTTTTTTTTTAGTTTTGTTAATTAATTTTTTAAATTCAGTATTAAGACTATCATATATTTGTTTGAAATAATTGTTTTGAGGATATTTCCCAGACAGTTTATAAAAGTTTCTACGGATTTTGACCTTAACTGACACTTTTTTGTTGAACCATGGTTTTCTGTTATCCGATATTTTCTGACTTGTTATTCTTACCCATGTATTTTTACCAACAGAACTTCTAGGTAATACATATTTAAACAGTAAAAATCGATGGACACTTAATGGGGTGTCTTCATAATAGATGTAGAACTCAGATTTTAAGCTTGAAAGAATATGGTCAATGAAAGTTTCCGTACTTTTACTTATTCGTGTAGCAAATTTTTCGTCTATTTGGTTTATAACATAATCATTATTTGTAAGATGTATTGAATTGTACTGACGGGTCTGAAAGTTTGCTCTATTTATTAAATCCCGAATAAAAGCGCCAAATTTGATTTTTTGGACTGTGAGTTAAGTTATATAAAATACTGTGACGGTGGCACCTAGGGTGTGATAGAATAAGTTAAATTAATAGCTCAATGCTTTACTGTACTAAAATGAAATTTTTCATGACAAAAATTGTTCTAAATAGTTCTACACTATTCTTACTGGAAAAGTCATGAGCTTTCTAGAAGTTTGGTTATTGTGTATATAAAAAGGCGAACGAGATCGAATTGGATTATTCGAATTTGGAACGTGATAGTGTAAACTTGTAAGACAATTATTTGTATTTGGCAAGCGATAGTGTGAAAATTAAAAAGGGATTAAAAAGTGATTTAAAAAAGTGTGTTTTAGTGCGAAATAAAAATTATAAGTGTATAGTAAAATTGCGAATAATTTATATAAAGTAATTTAGTGAATTATTTGTTAAAATAAATTGTGTTGTAATAATTTTTGTTCTAAATGAATAAATTCGTCAAATTAAATTGATTTTGTTTTATTTACAATCCAGGAATTCATTTTAAAGCTTAATTTCTACTTTGAATAATGAAAAATCCAGATATTTATTGACAAAAATTGATACTCCACCACCACGCCTTTCTTCACGAGCACTACTCGTATGATGCTGTGTATCCATTCATATTAAAAAATCTAGTTTCTGTAGCAAATATAAATGTTTCAGTTAGAATAATTATATCTATTTTTTGTTTAAGTGACGACAGAAGAATTTAAAGTTCATATAATTTATTTATATTTTTATAGACACTGCTTCATCTGCTTGCACCAATGTTAGATAAAGCTGTTTCAGCTTGAGTGGGAAATTTTTCCTTACATCCATTAACAGATTTTTGGTAGCGACAATACTATAAACTTTAGTGTTATTTGGATTAAAGTTCCTCTACCACTGCGGCCACTCCGTTTGAAAACAACGTTTCTGGTATATTTTGCTTTTACATATGTTGCTAATATCGAGTTTGTAAACTTCACTGAATTTTTCCAAAAAATCATCAATATCAGGGATACTACTTGGGACTACTTGGGAGAAAATTCACTTCTGTATTTAGCGATTCTACGGACGAATTAGCATTAACCAAGAGATTGGCGACATTGGTGACTATTTTGTCGATTGCTTCAATTTCCCGTTTGACTTCTTTCACTGATTCAATTAAAAGATTTTTTGTTTCAGTGATGCTTTTTTTATTTTGTTGTAGCTTACATCGTTTCGCTCTAGGAGTTTACCAATGGCGGACATAATGTCTGCGTTAGTGAATTTATTTTTTTAATATATCTTGGAATTGCCCATCCATTTTGAAAACTATTACGACACAAAAGAAAGTTATTGGTGAATATATTTATGATTATTTCATTGTAGCTGATGATATAGCTGTCACTTACAACTGTACAGTTTTTGCCACAAGGAATCACTACTATATTTTAAATTAAATTATAAAGATTTTTATTTAAGTTTTTTTTTTATTTTTATTTGTTTCACCAGATTGTTTATTAATATTATTCACTGCATTCTCGCATAAATACGTAAATCAAAAAAAAAAAAAAAAAAAAAAACTGTACAACTGACAACTGTACTATTTTGTCGCATGGAATCACGATTAAACACTTTCTCTTTTTTTCAAGGTTATTATATATGTTTAATTAACAAATTGATTCGTATTATCGTGCACTATAATTTTATTAATATTTCTCTAAAATATATGGTTTAAATATTTCACATATGGTTCAACTATTTTTATTTATTTTTATTTCCGCAAATAATCGACTAAACACTCTTGCGCCATATTGGACATGCACAAATTATTTGGTAATAAATAATTGATCGGGTGATGTGAGGTGGGGTCATGCGAGGGGTCGGCCTTTTCCCACCCTTTTCCGTGCGTGCCGTTCGTTCCTCCAGAACAGGCTGTGCTGGAGGGCGGCACGCCACATGAGTTGATCGCGTCGGGGTGACGGTCTCGTTCCGGGGGATTGTCGCTGGGATTGTCATGCGGGCGTCCCTCCTTCATAAACGGCATCGGGAGCCGTCGCGACTGGGAAACAGCATCCCAGTAGGCGGGCCGATGAGGGGAGGCCCGTGTGGCAGTCACGGCGGTAGTCGCCTGGGATTGAGACTGTCACTCCGAAACGATCACTCCCGGCTTATTATTTCCTTTTGCCGCTGAGGCCGTGGCAGTGTAATTGTTAATTTCCATTTGCCCCTCTAATTTTGTTCATCATGCGGTTATTCAAGCATGAGAAATATGTCTGAGAATCTCCACGCCGCACCGTGAGCTCTAGCCAGCTACTATACCGCATCAGACCGCTATTCTCATGTCTGTTAACGAAACCCTTTTGGGATTGCGTTACATATTCGATAGTTCATTATATAATTGACTGCCTCTGTAATGGAGAAAAATTTGTCTTGATATTATTGATATGATTGTCCCAGTTCAGCTTTTGGCATCTTTTTGGCATAAAAGTAAATACAGAATTTGTTTTAGAGAAATTCAATCGTAATTTATTAAGTTTAAGCCAATTAATTATCCAGTATATTGAGATCTCGTTCCATAGAAACTTTTAAGCCATCTTCTGAACCTTTGTTAAAGCATAATACTGCATCATCTGCTTATAGTATGACTTTTAATTTAAGTTGCGGAAAATATCATTTATATAATTGAGGAAAAATAGTGGCCCTAAGATGGAACCTTGAGGGACACCACATTTTACATCTAAGAGATCAGAACACGTATCGCTAAAATTTACAAACGGTTTTCGATTGATTAGATAATTTTTTATTAAACTTAACGCACTTGCAGTAACCCCTATTTTACGTATGTTTGTTAACAGAATTTCCAAGTCGACGAAGTCAAATGCTTTTCTGAGGTCTACAAATAAAGCAGAAGTACATAATTTTTTTTTTCGATATTATAATAAATTATTTCTTCTAGATTTATTGAAGCTGAAACAGTATTACTATGTTTTTGAAACCCGTACTGATTTTTATCTATGAGGTTATTTTATCCCAAATGATCATTAAATTGTTGATAAACAATTTTCTCAAACACTTTCGAAAAGAAAGGTAGAACCGAGATTAGACGGTTATGTCTTTCCCCGCCTTTAAATAAAGGGGTTACTCGAGCAATTCTAAATTCATCTGAGAAACCACACTTTGAGAAATACCAATTTATACCATTCGATAACGATTCATAGATGCTTGAGTTAAGATGTTTAACAAATTTGGTTTGATTTTATCCCAGCCCGCATAACTTGTCGGATTAAGTGATTTAGTTATTTGATCAATTTCTAGTGGTGTAGTTTCTTTAAACTGGGATAGCGCCTATCCGATGTCATAATAATAGTGATCACGCGGACCCTGTTAAAGTTAGCCGAAAGTTTCCAGCCGAAAGTGAAAAGTCGATAATGCAGATTATGTTATTGACATTCCAGCCGAAAATAAATCAGCCTCTAGAGTGTTATGTATGGAAATAGATTTAATTGATGTGATTACTCAATAGCTATCGCAGGAAAAAAATTCAGTTCAAGTTTCCCGTGGGAAATCTTGGAAAATTCGATTTTCCAAAAATTATTAGAATATTTGTATAAAATCAGCCTTTGAAGTGTTATGTCTGGAGATGAATTGCATTGATCTGATTTATCAATAGCTATCGCAGGAAAAAAATTCAGTTCAAGTTTCCCGTGGGAAATCTCGGAAAACTCGATTTTCCAAAAATTATTAGAAAATTTACGAAATCGGAAAAACGAATTTTTCAAGATTTCCCACCGTAAACTTGGACTGAATTTTTTCCTGCGATAGCTTTTGACAAGTCACATCAATCCAATTTATCTCCAGACATAACACTTTAGAGGCTGTTTTTTTCATCGATTTCTTACTTTCGGCTGGAAACTTTTTTGAATTTTCCGAGATTTCCCACGGGAAACTTGAACTGATTTTTTCCTGCGATAGCTATTGAGTAATCACATCAATGGAATCCATCTCCAGACATTACACTCTAGAGGCTGATTTTATACAAATTTTCTAATAATTTTTGGAAAATCGAATTTTCCGAGATTTCCCACGGGAAACTTGAACTGAATTTTTTTCCTGCGATAGCTATTGAGTAATCACATCAATTGAATCCATCTCCAGACATAACACTCTAGAGGCTGATTTTATACAAATTTTTTAATAATTTTTGGAAAATCGAATTTTCCGAGATTTCCCACGGGAAACTTGAACTAAATTTTTTTCCTGCGATAGCTATTGAGTAATCACATCAATTGAATCCATCTCCAGACATAACACTCTAGAGGCTGATTTTATACAAATTTTCTAATAATTTTTGGAAAATCAAATTTTCCGAGATTTCCTACGGGAAACTTGAACTGAATTTTTTTCCTGCGATAGCTATTGAGTAATCACATCAATTGAATCCATCTCCAGACATAACACTCTAGAGGCTGATTTTATACAAATTTTCTAGTAATTTTTGGAAAATCGAATTTTCCGAGATTTCCCACGGGAAACTTGAACTAAATTTTTTTCCTGCGGTAGCTATTGAGTAATCACATCAATTGAATCCATCTCCAGACATAACACTCTAGAGGCTGATTTTATACAAATTTTCTAATAATTTTTGGAAAATCGAATTTTCCGAGATTTCCCACGGGAAACTTGAACTAAATTTTTTTCCTGCGATAGCTATTGAGTAATCACATCAATTGAATCCATCTCCAGACATAACACTTTAAAGGCTGATTTTATACAAATTTTCTAATAATTTTTGTAAAATCGAATTTTCCGAGATTTCCCACGGGAAACTTGAACTGAATTTTTTTCCTGCGATAGCTATTGAGTAATCACATCAATTGAATCCATCTCCAGACATAACACTCTGGAGGCTGATTTTATTCATCCATTTCTTACTTTCGGCTGGAAACTTTTTTGAATTTTCCGAGATTTGCCACGGGAAACTTGTACTGATTTTTTTTCCTGCGATAGCTGTTGATAAATCACATCAATGCAATTCATCTCCTGACATAACACTTTAAAGGCTGATTTTATACAAATTTTCTAATAATTTTTGGAAAATCGAATTTTCCGAGATTTCCCACAGGAAACTTAAACTGAATTTTTTTCCTGAGATAGCCATTGACTAGTCACATCAATGCAATTCATCTCTAGACATAACACTTTAAAGGCTGATTTTATACAAATTTTCTAATAATTTTTGGAAAATCGAATTTTCCGAGATTTCCCACGGGAAACTTGAACTGAATTTTTTTCCTGCGATAGCTATTGAGTAATCACATCAATTGAATCCATCTCCAGACATAACACTCTAGAGGCTGATTTTATACAAATTTTCTAATAATTTTTGGAAAATCGAATTTTCCGAGATTTCTCACGGGAAACTTGAACTGAATTTTTTTCCTGCGATAGCTATTGAGTAATCACATCAATTGAATCCATCTCCAGACATAACACTCTAGAGGCTGATTTTATTCATCCATTTCTTACTTTCGGCTGGAAACTTTTTTGAATTTTCCGAGATTTCCCACGGGAAACTTGTACTGGTTTTTCTTCCTGCGATAGCTATTGATAAATCACATCAATGCAATTCATCTCCAGACATAACACTTTAAAGGCTGATTTTATACACATTTTCTAATAATTTTTGGAAAATCGAATTTTCCGAGATTTCCCACGGGAAACTTGAACTGAATTTTTTTCCTGCGGTAGCTATTGAGTAATCACATCAATTGAATCCATCTCCAGACATAACACTCTAGAGGCTGATTTTATACAAATTTTCTAATAATTTTTGGAAAATCGAATTTTCCGAGATTTCCCACGGGAAACTTGAACTAAATTTTTTTCCTGCGATAGCTATTGAGTAATCACATCAATTGAATCCATCTCCAGACATAACACTTTAAAGGCTGATTTTATACAAATTTTCTAATAATTTTTGTAAAATCGAATTTTCCGAGATTTCCCACGGGAAACTTGAACTGAATTTTTTTCCTGCGATAGCTATTGAGTAATCACATCAATTGAATCCATCTCCAGACATAACACTCTGGAGGCTGATTTTATTCATCCATTTCTTACTTTCGGCTGGAAACTTTTTTGAATTTTCCGAGATTTGCCACGATTAACTTGTACTGATTTTTTTTCCTGCGATAGCTGTTGATAAATCACATCAATGCAATTCATCTCCTGACATAACACTTTAAAGGCTGATTTTATACAAATTTTCTAATAATTTTTGGAAAATCGAATTTTCCGAGATTTCCCACAGGAAACTTAAACTGAATTTTTTTCCTGAGATAGCTATTGACTAGTCACATCAATGCAATTCATCTCTAGACATAACACTTTAAAGGCTGATTTTATACAAATTTTCTAATAATTTTTGGAAAATCGAATTTTCCGAGATTTCCCACGGGAAACTTGAACTGAATTTTTTTCCTGCGATAGCTATTGAGTAATCACATCAATTGAATCCATCTCCAGACATAACACTCTAGAGGCTGATTTTATACAAATTTTCTAATAATTTTTGGAAAATCGAATTTTCCGAGATTTCCCACGGGAAACTTGAACTGAATTTTTTTCCTGCGATAGCTATTGAGTAATCACATCAATTGAATCCATCTCCAGACATAACACTCTAGAGGCTGATTTTATTCATCCATTTCTTACTTTCGGCTGGTTTGAATTTTCCGAGATTTCCCACGGGAAACTTGTACTGGTTTTTCTTCCTGCGATAGCTATTGATAAATCATATCAATGCAATTCATCTCCAGACATAACACTTTAAAGGCTGATTTTATACACATTTTCTAATAATTTTTGGAAAATCGAATTTTCCGAGATTTCCCACGGGAAACTTGAACTGAATTTTTTTCCTGCGATAGCAATTGAGTAATCACATCAATTGAATCCATCTCCAGACATAACACTCTAGAGGCTGATTTTATACAAATTTTCTAATAATTTTTGGAAAATCGAATTTTCCGAGATTTCCCACGGGAAACTTGAACTGAATTTTTTTCCTGCGATAGCTATTGACAAGTCACATCAATGCATTTTATCTCCAGACATATCACTTTAAAGGCTGATATTATACAAATTTTCTAATAATTTTTGGAAAATCGAATTTTCCGAGATTTCCCACGGGAAACTTGAACTGAATTTTTTTCCTGCTATAGCTATTGAGTAATCACATCAATTGAATCCATCTCCAGACATAACACTCTAGAGGCTGATTTTATACAAATTTTTTAACAATTTTTGGAAAATCGAATTTTCCGAGATTTCCCACGGGAAACTTGAACTGAATTTATTAATTCGACGGCTATTGAAAATCACATAAAAACGATTCAGCTTTAGATATATACTCTAGAGGCTGATTTCATTCCAATTTTGTATATTCTTCTGATTTTCCGATATTTTCTAGAAGCAAAGTTTTATACGTAAATTTATTTACAAACATTTATATTTATAGATTTCTATGTATCCTATTTATTTTCGGCTGATAACTACTAAATTTTTTATTTTCGGCTTGAATGTTATATCATAATCTGCATTATCGACTTTTAACTTTCGGCTGGAAACTTTCGGCTGGGATTAGACAATCTGCCTTACCATTTTTTTTTTTACTTTCGGCTGGACTAACACAATCTGCATTATCGACTTTTCACTTTCGGCTGGCAACTTTCGGCTAACTTTAACAGTATCTCACGCGGTAAGTTACACTTATTTTGTATTTCAAGCCCAATACTAGTAAAAAAATTGTTATGTGTCTGAGAGCTACCAATATATGATCAGTTACTAACTGTCCATCGATTTTTAAAGTAATTATGGCGGAGTTGTAAATTTCGTCATATTTGTTGTTAAGTATTCCTTTAGTTAGGTTCCATATCTGTTTCTGATTTCCAAGAATATTGTTAAATTTATTATTATAATTTTTTTTTTTTCAGTTTGATGATATTATATTGAAATTTTAGTTTTAGCCTATTGTATGTTTCCTTAAAATATGCGTTCCGATGATATTTCTTGAAGAGTAAAATTTTTCTGTCTCCTTGACCATATTTTTAATTTGTTCACCAAACCAAAGGATTCTTTTGTCTAGTACTCTTGATATATCAGTTTCTGTATTTAAGATTTTGATTTATATTATCTATGAATTCTTTATAAAAATCGATATTGCAATCACCAAGATTTTGAATATCTTTCCAAAACTATATTTGAAAGTGAAATAAACTCTGAATATGCTTTTCCGGATCATTTTTGTGAAGTTGAATGAAAACTCTGGAATTATTATCATTCTTGTAAGAAGTTGAAAGAGATGTACATTATAAGGGTAACCGTTGGTTTACTTGAATAATTGCATCACTTGTTGCTGTTGAATCGGGGTAAAGTTGTAGTATTTGAATAATTCCTTGCTTTTTTTTGTTAGACAATAAAATTTCCTTAGAGAATGTATCTTATAATCTAATGATAACATATTTCCTATTTGTGTTGCTGCTTTTAGATTTTTTAGCGTAGTAAAAATGAATACTGTTAATATTAAACTTGAGGTGGTCAATTGGTAATTGTTTTTGATCGAGATAATTAATTTTACGGTTTAATAATTTAGCATCATCAGATTGCAAATCTTTAATATTTTTCTTATTAGTTTGGTTTTCCTTTATTAACTTGTTAACTGACTTAGAGATGTCATCCATTTTACTAATTAGAATGTTATGCGAACTAATTATTGCTTTCAAAATATCTTTATTAGAAGGATCTTGAAGTTTTAGTAAATCCGAAAATTTTATATATATTTATTTCTCGTTCCTGGTGCCATATTTCAGATTCAATTGATTGAAAATTCCTGATTATGATATTATAAACGATTACACAGCGCAAACATTTTTTTTCTTTTATATACAATAATTGTTGACGTTTGTTAAAGCAGTACAACATCAGATTATTAATATGTACTGTTTTTGGGTGGATTGTGTTACGTCACAATTATAACTTTTTTTTTTTTTTTTTTGCACCGTTAAGTTTAGAATTATGAAAACCTTGGTTTTGTCCATGGACTTGGTTTTGTCCATGGTATTTTAGTTATAAAACATTGTACATAGCTTCTAGACCTATGAAATTTAGGTAAAGCTAGAGTCATAAAAAAAAAAATATTTAAATTTTAAATATCCATTTTACATCAAATTCCCAATGAAACATTACGGTAGTTTGTTGTTGTCAAAATTCTGAATAAAACATTGTTTTTGTAAAATCTATTGAAAACGAAATATCTCAATGTTATAAAGGTTTTGCTTCATTTTTGTGTCATATTTAGTGTTAAAAGTAATAGCCTGTGTGTTACAGAACAGTGTAGTGAGGTTTATGGGCTTTTGAGTTTAATAAAACTAGAACCGCACAATAATTAAATTATGTTAAGTAATACTTCAAGTAATTAATTTAGAAATTACAAGATTTGGTTGAAATATCCGTTTTACATCAAATATTTTGGTGTTGCTTTTCACTTTTTAATGAACAAAAATTGGAAATCTGCATTTCCCACTTAAAATCCTTTTTAATTGATATTGGGTAGAACAATTCAAAAGTTTTCATCTTTCGCTTGCATATTCTACCACGCCTGTCAAAATTATACGAAGAAATAAATGGAACGACAAGTTTATAAAGTGCATAGATTTTATTCTTACTACTATTCCTGATGGCCTAGTTGCTCATCTCAAGGACATCTGATATAGAAAATAGATTGTTGGATAAAATTTGAAATATCGAAAAATATACAGCGCACAGATTCGGTACTCACAGCAAAGGTTTTTATATCTAGCAGTTGATAACAAATTTAAACAGCTGGCCTATTATTTTTCTAATAATTTAATTCCCGCAGAAAATATTTATGTCCCAACAAAACTCAAGTACCTGGTGGAAGTAACGACCTTAATAAGTAATTCACGTTAATTGCGGGACACGTCAGCCTCGAGAGGACCAAATAATTTAGCAAAAGTTACTGTTCGTTTCGATTATAATATCGCTTCGAGTGTGTAGCACAAGAACCTGTAAGTAAAATTACGATGTAGAATACGGCGGTATACACCAAAATATTATTTTTTTAATTGCTCGGAATTTATTCAAAATTAAAAAATTAAATATATTTTGATTATCTTGGACCTACTAACAAAATTTCCAATAGTAAATCGTTTTGCGAAAATTCTTTTTATCTCTTAGTAACATTCATAAGAACGTATTGTCATATCTCTTTTAGCTGTAGAGAAACTATTTTTTCCGACGTTGGGTTGTAATTTGTAAGCAAGGAAATGCAAGTTCCTACTGAACAAGTAGTATTCTAATAAGAAAATTCTGGTTCACTTTCCGAAATCTAGTTGTTCTAATCTGAAGTTCTGAGTAGTTTTGTAATATTTTGTGAATTTATTTTTTACAATTTTTTCAGTCGATGTGGTTTTATCAATCGTGTGCTGCTGCTACCATATGTAGTTTTATTGCCTTAGCGATTATACGATTTTAAGTGGGCTTTTATTACAATTTGAGCAAAATTCGGATGTTATGAACATTTTATAAATATTGGTTTAAATAGATCATTTATTGTAAGAAAAATAGAAACGATCAGTTTACGAGTAACTATATCTTTGTATACCTTGGACATCAAATATTTTTGAAAACTTCCCATAGATCGAAAGCAAAAATTTAAGACCGGCTGATTTCAAAATCTAGAATAAAAATAGCAGGCCATAACTTTTATATTAAAAGTTTGATCTCGTTTCAATTACTTCATAAAAGCTTGTTTTTACATTAAAGCTTTATGAAACGAAGATTGCATTAGTGCAACCATTACTTATACTAAAAGACTAAACTGAGTAAAAGTCGAACAGTTTAGCGAAATTACGACGTATACGGACATTAAATCATAAATTGATAGTTAGGCTTTATTCTGATTCCAATTGATCCTCCATCTGGACACCACCGAATTACCTTTAGTTCCGCGTCACAAGATTCGCAAAATATTTTAATAAGTGTGCGCATCTTCTTAAAATTCTGTAGTTTACCAAGGTTCTCGCTCAATTTATATCAAGTTGCCAAGAAAATTATTATTCTGGTATGTTCTCTGGGACCGCAGACTGCAAAATAGGCTAGAATCGAGTTTTTATCTGTTTTTTTTAATAAATAAATTGTTAATTATTTGAAGTCGCTTTTTTTGTGAATTTTTTAAAAAGTTAATAACTTCCACGGATATTAGTAGTCAATTGCAGTTAATAATCAGTGTTACAGTAAAAATGGAGATTCGCCATTTTTTCTTTCTTTTTGCCGTGACTTTTAGTACGTGGATATTCGATTTTTTTATTTTTATTTTAAAAAATAAAAATAAATTAAAACTTTTTTATTAGTTAAACACGTATATATATTTAGGAACAAATATATAATAAGTTTAAAAATAAATTAAAATGTCTTTCTTTTCGTAATAATTATTTAATGAAATTTAGGAGACCGGTTTCGGATTACATCCATCGTCAGTCCAATTTTTTAACTACTGAATTATCATGTCATAGATTTTATTTGTTTTTGTATTTATTTTATCGTTGAGAATGTATGTGTTGTGACGATTCTTGTAGATCTCCAACTCTTCCAAACGGTCCATTAGATTGCTTTTCTTTAATGTATGTAATATTTTTAAATTTCTGTTTATGTCTGTGAATGTGTGTTGTTGGGTAACTAAGTGTTGAGCGTAATTTGATTGAAGGTTGTGTGTGTGTTTGTATGTTTTGCTTCTATTGTGTGTTCATTGAATCTTTGAGTAAATGTTCTTCCCGTTTGGCCGATATATATATATACGTGTTTAACTAATAAAAAAGTTTTAATTTATTTTATTTTTTAAAATAAAAATAAAAAAATCGAATAATCAGTGGTATCTAAAAAATGTGGAGAATCCTTTGTGGTTTCATTTGAATTGCATTTTCGATTATTCCAAATATTGTTTCCAAATATCTTTATATGCCAATATGACTGACGATCTTCTTCCAATTGACCTCATTTACCTATCATCAGTTTATTAGTTATCTAGTTTTTATGTATATGTATAATTATATGTGCAATTAATAATTCGCTTACAAAAAATGTATAATTTAGATGTTTCCGAAATATATAACAACTCTACCCCTCTTGACTTAAAACTCCTGTACTTTAAAATTAGTTTCAGTTACAAGTATGTATGATTTATTTACATATGTATATGTAAGTATAACTGGTGTTAATTACTATACAGGTACAAAAATTACCTATTATGGATTTACTCTTAAACCTAGAACCGGTACTATGCTAAACTATAATAAATTTAACCAAAACGGTATGTTTGTACACATACATATGTTGATATTAACTATAAGAATTTAATACATTTTAAAACTATTATATCTTAACCTTTGAGGTAAGTGACCCGAATCATTTGAAAAATTATAATCATCTGATTCAATTTGAGGAATTCTCAAACCACGATGTTCATCTTCGCTTAACGTACTAATATATCTTAAATGATTTTCAACATTTATTAGATACGTCAAAAGATGGACACGTTGTACGACTCTGGCCGGTAACCAATTTCAGTATGACTTGAAATGCTTCCGGTATAACACTATATCGCCTGATTTAAATTTAAACGATTTTTCTCGATTTAAACTGAGACTTGTTTGTTTTCACATTTAGGGTATTTCTATTGTGAAACAAAAATTTACTTATTTTAAATTGGATCGACAAATTCTTTTCTGGACATTCCAAAAATGTATGTAGTATGGTTTTAAACCGTTTGAAAACACACCGTTCACCTTGTCCATTTGACTGGGGGTGATATGGCGAAGAATGCATTAATTTAATGTTATAGCTGACACAAAACGTTTTAAATTTAAAATTATTTAACGGAGGGCCATTATCCGTTCATTTGGACCAAATCGAAATATTTTGAATGTGAATCGACATAAGGTGAATAAACTTTTCTTTCGAAATATAAAAAATCTACATGTATGGAAACCCCCCGTTCCGTTGGTATATTCCTTTTTTGTAAAAAAAAAGGTTTCTACAGCAAAATACATTCATTATATGATGTTTCTGAAGGTAATTTTTGGTGCTAGCTTTTGTCCGTCAAGTCCCATACCAAAAACCCTAATAAACGTTGCCATTTTTTTAAGGTTTTCTTCATTATTTGCGAAAAAAAATTCATTACGCTTTTCTTCATTAGCCAACCAGCTGGTTCCTTTCACATATTGCTCTATTTGATAGACCATTTTAAGCACTGCACGTTTTATTTTGAACTTTTTTCTCCCATTCTACATTATATAATAATTAATATTATATACAACAATTTGGAATTCGCATACAAAATATTTGTAATTTAGGGGTTTCCAAAGATTATAATTAGCTGATTAAACTATGTATAAGCTAAAAACAATATTAGACTTATGTTAATTGGGTAACTGGGGTTTACGAACTTAAAATTGCTGGAGAAGTATTTAACGAATTATGCGAACATATTAAAACAGATGGTTAGTCTAATTTGAAACTAGCAAAACTGTACCTAGTGCTTACTAATGGACGCCTTTACATACTTTTGAAGCTGATTTCTCATAGAATTTTTATTGACTAAAAGTGAAATAATAATCGAATTCAATATTAGTATTGACAATCTTTTCCGCCCAGGTTTCACAGTTGTTAGTATGCTTGCTTTTAACTCCGGAGATCCCGGGTTTGATTCGCGGCGGTTTAGGAAAAATCACGGCTGGTTAATATGGGATCAATGAATTAATCGCTCCTTATCTGTTAAAAAGAATGATTACGAAACTACATCATAAAGCGGCCAAATCCCTCTATAGGATGTAGTGCAGGGGAAAAAAATAAAAATATTAGTAAAAGATACATAAAATCGTTTATCGCCTTTAGTGGAAAACGCAGCAATAACCGAATAAATAAATCGTTACATACATCCGAAAAGATTCTTCAAGAAATTGGTAAATTGAGTTACTTATATAGGGAAGGTAACATTTTTGGGATAATCGCCATTTAGTATTAAAATTTCTCCTTCATTTTACCCAATTCGTCATAAGTTATTTTCCATTTTCATATTTGCTTTCGTAACTAGTATTGTCAAAAAATAAAATGTAAATCATCATTTCGTAGTATTGTCACAGGTTATGGGTCCAGGCTTATGCCCCAGAATCTGTGCACAATCGAAATGCACCATAAAGTAGGGTTGTGGTTTGTTGGCAAATTTATGTAAAGCAATACGTCATTGGGAAATAATTTATTGGACAATAGGCATTGGTATTGTTCATTTGAATATTAAAAACAATAAAAAATAAACAATCGAAGTAAGAGAACTTTATATTCCAAATTTCTCAGAAATTTACTTACACATCGGACACGTAGCTCCATCTATTAATCGTTGGTAGCGTTAGAAAGGTACATGTTTCTTCTTTCGAACGCAGCTAAGTTCATGCTAATCGGTTGACAGATTACAAAATTACACACGTTTTAATGACAGTAGTTTTTGTAGTTATGTCGTAAAAACATAATGGAACAAGACTGTAGTGATTCATTCATGCAATTCGTTTATTCCATTTATTTATCCCTATACAATTGTTCGAAACATAACCGATTTCGACTATTAAACATAATTACATTTAAATGTTTGTGAACAACTCTTTTCAGTTTAGTAGTGACAACTACAGAGTGTTTTGACAACTAACATATTCTAGGTTTGTTTCTGTACTCACTACTTTGTACTAAATAAATATCTTAGACACATTCAGTACAACACCATATATTTGCTGCGTTCCATTTAACGTGGCAAAGTACACACAAATACTTCTGACTGCACGCAGCTACTCTTGCTAAATTTTATGAGTAGTTTGCTTTTTGAATTTATGGCGACTTCGTTACCAGAATATTTAGTACAACTAATCGATAAGAAATGGCTGATCAGTTTTAAATAAAACAGCATACCATATGTTTTGTCAAATTTTTTAGTTCGATATTTTAACTAAAGTTTTGTCAAATTTGACTAAAGTATAAGTAAACAGTATAATAATACAATTTAACGACGTCATTTATTTTTGAAGTATTTCAAGAAATTATTTTTAAATTTAATAAAATTTGGTTGCTATAACAAAAGTATTCCTTTAATACTAAAATATACTTTTCAATTACCAATAGTGTTTCATTGAATACTATACAAGACAATTTTATTAAAGGACTAAAAATTAAATCAATATCGTTATATCAACTACGAGAAGACGGTAAAAAAACTAAACCATTTTGTTAACTAAGACAATTTTTAGTAAAATCCAATAAATAACAATTGTCATTAAAAGATCTATCATTTCTAATAACAGTGAAAGTTTCTAAATAAATCGAGTTTTCATTAAATTAAATAAACATTTTCTTTATTGATAAGCATTACAAATTTTTTTAAATTAAGAATTTCGTGATAAATAAACAAAATTTTTCAATCTAAATACAGAAGCCATTTAATTTAATTTATTCTTAAGTCTAATTTTTCCAATCATTAAGTATGCAATTTCCTTTGCCACTGAAGAAAAAACCAAAATCGTGAATTGGTTCGTCCAACCATCTTTGATAATGCTGAAAGATTTAACTAAATTTTACAATTTGAAACAAATCTGTTATTACAATTTAATGTCAATATATTAAAGTTTAACGGTGTGTGCTTTTTGACATACGTATATTAATAATTATTTCTGCAGTATAATGAATTTATTAAGGTTAAATCTCCGAGGTTTAGTAGAACATTTATTCATATTTTTAAAAATAATAACACAGTATATACCATATACATATTTTAATAAAATAATTTTTATTGGATCTGTGCTCAATTCTATTCAAAAAAATCGTTTCATTTATAAAACATAAATAATGTTAAAAGTTATATTATTTCACGATGAACTATCTTAAAATATTTACCAATTTTATAAATTTTAAAAATAAACAAATTTAAATATTAATTCTTTCTTTAAAAGAACAACTTTTGGTAATACGACTTCACCCGAAACCTTAAAATTATAAATATACTTGTATGAATTGCCTAACTGCAAAGCCAGCATTAGGATATTTCAAATTAAACAAATGAAATATTTTATACACAATACCTATGGCTTTAACTGTAGATAAAATTTTATATTTCATATTACCTATTAAAGGTTGAATGGGTGATCTATTATTAATCAGATACTGTTCAAATTCGGCAACCGTCCTTGCTAAAAACATAAACTGATTTTGACAGTGCCTTATTGTGAATTTTTTAGTTTTGGTTGGGTTAGCTTTCAATAATCCGTGAAGTAGGTAAAATGCTGCAGCATATTTTCCATCTGTAAAAAAAGCTTTATAAACAAACAATAATATTGGAATATGTTGGAAACTTACCATCTGTTATACTTTCAGAATTTATCATCCCATTTAAAATTTCTCGGCAATATTGATCTTTTAGTTGAGTTTGATAAATTTGTACAATTTTGGTCCAAACAATTTTTAGGGAAATCATCATTGATCATATTTTTATAATCTTCGTACAATGTACTATAGTCCACGTTAATCTGTGAAGAATATACAGATAATATTATGTTTAAATTCTGTGAAGTTACTAATTTATTTTTAATTAAATTTTGAAGCAAATATTTTGAAAATTGTAGTTAATCCAGTTCGGAGCTGATAAGTTAGTCTAGGATTATGAAAAAATAAATCATCTCATCAGGCAACGCAATTTGCCCTTTATATAAGGAATGTTTAGTGACTTGACTTATACACTAACCATTCCGTATAACTATTATTATTATTATTATTATTATTATTGGGGGGCCATGCGGGCGATCAGCCACTTCGCACTGCGACCTAAAAGATCTATTGTGCTGGCCCCTGCTTAGTTATCCGTCCAGTCAATATTCAGGTTCATAATGAACCTGACAATACTGCCTCCCAGTACGTGATACATACTTTCTGGGCTTATTGCTCTCCCTCCTAGATGTTTACTACAACATGTAGTTCCGCTAGAAAGATGTTAGCATTGGAGCCCAAGGACTTCGAGAGGGCTATTCCACCCCCGTATATTCCAACTCCTACCCCGTCTTCCGTTTGATTTTACTCTTACGAGTTGCTAGGATTTACAAATCGCCTGTAGGTCACCCAGCTTTTCTACAGGAAGGCTAAATAAAACTGGAGGGTGCCTGGTATCCAGAGTCCGCATATTTTGGGCTGATTAACCTATCAGCCATTCATCTTTCGGCATATGCTGTTTCACCTTAGATTAGGGTTTTTTGTCAAGGTTTTCTCCTTTAGCGCCGTACTTTAGCCTGTACCAAATGGCCAAAAATGTGCCAAGTGGCCTTAGTTACCAGTGGTTGCCACGAGGAGGCAGTACGTACACTTGCGAATTGTGAACAGGTTACCCCTTACACAATTGCACCCATCACGCAGCTGCCTAATGACAAGACCAGAACAGCTCACGTGATGCGCAACCTACTGGAAGGCTACGGAGCTGGTAGATTAATCTACTCAACTTTGATCCCCCCCTCCAATAGACGCCAAACCACCTTCCGTATAACTATATACCTACAGTTTAATTTGTTTTACAACGTGTAATAGAAAATTGTGTCTTGTGCTATACATCCAAAAAATCATTTACAAATTTCATCGTAACATAACACGTTTCTTTGCATGTGTAAGTTAATATTGTAATATTATAGCAGATTATAATTTAATTTGAATTAATTATATAACTAATTGAAATTAAACTAAAATCTCATTATAATATAACTTTACCAATCTGTATCCCATTGGTTTTTTGTATTGAGGTCATTCCACAAAAATTTTTGCCGTTGAAGTATTTTCTTTTAAGCCATTTATTCTTGCTTTTACTGAACCATTCCAATGCCTCATAAAGTCTCATGATTCAATACTTCGTGTTTTAGTGCTGCAATGTGCTCTTCCTCGTAAACCACTAAATGATGCTTTACGAGTACGAGATTTCCTGTTGTGGTATTTAAAGTACAAGCTTCCCAAAGGAGAGGCATTCTTTCGCTTTACATAATAATATTCCTGCAAAATATAAACAAAGTTGTATATTAAAATAAACTAAAATATAATTATTTGAAAGTATACCTTTTCTTCGTTTGGCATGATCGCCACAATCTGTTCAGCTATATGTTCACATAGAATGGTGGATAAACTGATGCTAACCCTGATGAAATGTTCCACAATATTATTCACCAGTAAATTTCGTTGCATTTAATTTAATGTTTTGTTTGTTCCGTATACTTTTAGTAACATTCTTCCTTCCGCAGATACATTTAAAATAATAAAAATAGAGACTTTTAGATTATTTTCGAACGATTGATTTGATATATTTGATGGTGACGTATAGGAATAGTTAACTGTGACAGCGATTAAAATGTTGAAGCGGTTCGTGCTGGCTCTGACTGTTCCTGCCATTTTCGTAAAATATAATCAAAATTTATAATAACGTTCATTTTAAAGTTTGCGTCTTTTAAAATCCGATACGCCTTTTTCGATGTAAGTTTTTTTAGTTCGTCTACATAAACTAGTTGTTCTGAAATTATAATAAAATTTTTATTAAATAATACACATAAAAACATTAAAAATTGTCCGATGTTAACAATAATTGAAACCGTGAACTGCCAATTTATGTTAATTATTAAGGATAAATAATGACATATTGTTTAATTGAATCATCAAACAAATTTTAAATTTAAATTTTCAAATAGCAAATTTTTTATTTTTTTTTTTTTCAAAATTCATTCTTACCATTAAAATATTCATAAAGATTTAATATATTCCAGCTAATTAATAATTGATGAATTTCATTCTGCTTGTCATCTAAATGATATATGGTATATCGATGAAAATATTATTTTCAGACTGTTGTTGGCAAGCTTCCGTATCATCGGATAGCAGAATTATGGAAGGTTCTTCATTTATCTCGTCTAAATTGTCAGCGCTCGTTTCTGCATTTTCCAAAATTTCATCAATTATATTAGTGGTTTTGTCCATAGGCGGATTATCTAAGGTGTCCAGTTACATTATTTTTATATGTAAAATGTTCGTTACATAAAATATTGAAATATTCTCCTTTTTGAAATTTTAATTTTAATTACTTGTTTAAACCAATTGCCTAACTAATTATTAATAATTAACAAAAACATTTGTTCTTGTTAAAATTCAGTATTAAAAATTAAAAATCGTGTTATAAATTTCTTAAAAAAAAAATAAAATTTTGAAATCCTTTAAGTTAGTTTCATGGAATCAATTATTACCCAGAAACAACATACAAAAATCCAACAAGACAATGTTGATAACTTTCTATGATTCCAAGGGTATTGTTCACAAGGAATTTGCTTCAGAAGGCGAAACTATCAATGGAGAATAATATTTACAAGTTTTACATCGTTTGTGGTCGAGAGTTGTTCGTATTAGACCCGAATATCCAGAAGGAAAACAGATGTTTTATTGCTTATAATGCACCACCTCACAAGACCAAAAAAGTCAACGAATTTTTGATGAAAAAACAGATATGTGTCATCGACCACCCTCCGTATTCGCCTTATCTATCACCGTGTGACTATTTTCTATTTCCAAAACTAAAAACTGCAATGAAAAGAACTTTTTACGATGACGTTTCAGCCATTAAAGCAGCCGTGACACAGGTGCTTAAGAACATCCGAAAAACGGAGTTTAAAAAGTCTATGGATAAATTAGTTGATCGCTCCAAACGTTGTATTAAGTTAAATTGAGCCTATTCTGAATAAATATTAGCTTTGAAACATAATACCTGTAACGGTTCGTTTGGTAAATTCAAAATCGTGTGTATATATCCCATGAACCGTTAAACAGAAATCTCTTAGTGACCTTGCGGTGAAGCAGCAGATCGCCAGCTAGGTAGCAATCGTGTGGGTGGGATCTTTTCACCGATTAACAAGAGCTTGATAAATGCTGCTTTTTAATTGATATGTTCCAAGAAGAAATGGTGGTTATAAATACCGACCCAATATGACCATTCACTTACGCCTATACTCACTTTCACATTACACATTATTTATATTCAGGTACACAATAGTTAGGTGACCTTGGATTTTAAGATCACTTAATCTTAACCCAGACCTCCATATAAATACAACTTCACATGAGCAACATGGTGTTCCCCTTGTGTGGTTAGAAACTCAAATCATCACAGTTTTTATTTTGTTTAATTTCACATTTTTACGTTAACACTTTACATTATTCAATAAACTAATCAATACGAATATGAAACCACGCACAATACTTCAGAGAATTTACTCGAACTAGAATACCGTACAATTTCACCGCAGGTTGATAAACTTAAATAAAATAGCAAATATTTTTGTACGCTAGGAAACACGTTTAATTAACATATGTGAATAAAAAAACTAATGTAAATATATAAATATAATGTACATATATAGGTACATATATAAAGATAAAAAAAAATATATATTAATATATACAGTGCTGGTAAAAAAAATTGGGCAAACAAATTTATTGCAAATTGGAGTCTTTTTTTGCTAAAATTACAAAACTTTTGAAAGTAATTGGTTTATTGTTTCATTTTAAATACATGTATGACGTAATTTTTTGAAAAAAAAAATTGACCTGCAATTTAGGGGCAAAACACCGAAAAATGCCAAAATATTCAAAATACGTTGATTGGTGTTAAAGTAATGTAATAAATTAAACACTTATTTTTTATTTTTTTTTGGTTTTTTATTGATTTATATAAGTTCAATCTTTAATATTAATATTTTGTTGGGCCGCCTTTTGCTTTTATTACAGCGATACACCTCCGATTCATTGAATTTGATAAATTTTTCAAACTCGCAGGAGATATGGATTCCCAAATCATCATCAACAAACTTTTTAAAGCTTCAATCGATTCTGGGCGCTTCCTTGCTACTTCTACCTTCATTATAGACCAAATATTTTCAATTGGATTTAAGTCTGGGCTATACGGGGGCCAGCTCAACACATCGATACTTTTTTCTGCGAAGTACTTTTTTACCTTTAAATGAAGAGATAAGAAAAAAAACAAGTTTTTAACAAATTATTTATGTTTATCTGAAAGCCAATTTGTCTATCTACAATTCAAAATTAATAACTCACAATTTTGGCGGTATGGCACGAAGCGTTGTCCTGTTGAAAAATAAATTTGCAAGTCTCGCCAAAAAGCTTTAACGCAGAAGGCTCAAATTTGTTCTGAAGGACCTGCAGATAAACAGCTGCTGTAACGCTGGAACTAAGGAAGCACAATCGACCGGTTTCATTTCCAAAAAAGCATCCCCAGACCATAACTCCTTCTTTTTTCGGTGGAAGTCTTAAAAGACATTCGTTGCTAAGTCTCTCGCCAGGTTTTCTCCTTACGAGAATTCTTCCATCTCCAACATGCAGCTTGAATTTTGATTCATCGAAGCAAATCACATCATTCCACATCTCTGGAGTCCAATTAACATGCTCCTGGGCCCATAGCAAACGTTTTTTTTTTCACTAGTAATGTGAACTCAGGCTTCTGGATCGGTTTAAGTGCTCTCAAACCAGCTTTAACAAGTCTTTTTCTCACTAAGCCGGCTGAAATTTTTTTTCCCGTTGCTCGCTCAAGATCCTATCTTATGTCCGATGAAGTTTTAAAACGGTTCCGACGACTTTGTAATAGTATAAAACGATCTTCCACTGGCGTTGTCTTTCTGGGCCTTCCAGAGCTTTTCTTTCTTTGTGTACCGCCCATCTCTCGATTTTTTTTAATATTCCACGCGACAGTACTTTCAGGAATGTTTAATCTTTCACCTATTTCACGCGTGGTAAAATTTTCTCGCGCCAAAATCAACATATTGCTTTTACACTGGTTACTAACTTTTCCCATTTTTTTAACTAAAATTGCACTTTATTCTTTATTTGTCTAGGATCACTTACAAAATAAGTTAATCTTACAAAATATTTACTATTTACACTCAAAAAATAAATTACAGGCAATAAAACATCTGCACCCTAATGACGGCCAAGAATGGTAGGCGTAAAAAAAAATAATTGCTTGCCCAATTTTTTTGCACATCAGTTGCGGGGTTGTACCGGTGTAATAAAAGCAAAAGGCGGTCCAACAAAATATTAATATTATAGATTGAACTTCTATAAATCAATAAAAACAAACAAAAAAATAAAAAATAAGTGTTTAATTTATTACATTACTTTAACACCAATCAACGTATTTTGAATATTTTGGCATTTTTCGTTGTTTTGCCCCTAAATTGCAGGTCAATTTTTTTTTTTCAAAAAATTACGTCATACATGTATTTAAAATGAAACATTAAACCAATTGCTTTCAAAAGTTTTGTAATTTTAGCAAAAAAAGACTCCAATTTGCAATAAATTTGTTTGCCCAATTTTTTTTTACCAGCACTGTATATATATATAAGGCATGCATATAAATAAAATAAATAAATATGTAGGTAATAGTGTATTGTATAACAAGTGGCGAAAACGAGTCATTGCAATACGAAAGTGAAATTTGCAGCCTGAGCGACGTGTTTTTCCTCACCAACAAAAATATTTCATAATCCCTAAATTCATCTAATGATAAACTAGGTAATTTCAATTTTTTCTGTATACAGTACGGCACTAAATTATTTTAATTTGCGTGGGCTGACTTATCATGCGCGGTAAATACGATTTCAAATTTTAAAGTTACCATGCAAAGGTTACATACCATGCTTGTTTTATTCTATAACTAAAAAGTTCGGTTATTTTTAGATCAAACTGTGTATAGTTAGCCAAAATCACAAACTATAATAATAAACTTATTTTTGATAAAACTAGCGTAGAATTATTGATAAAACTGGATCATGATAAAAAAATTACTTCCTCTCACCCTATAGGTCTATAGGCTGAGATAGAACAATGCAATGTGAAGGTGATCTAGGCCAAACCGGTCTGTATACGTACGTCCTCTAGCAGCGCCTTGGCCCCAAAAAAATATTCCAAAGAACTTTCGAAAAGTCACTTTGATTTTACTAAACTTATAAAAGGTACAGACGGTTATGTTATTGATGAGTATAAGCGAAACATCCCGTGCATAATTTATCAGAATGTATTCATTTATTTTGTTAAAAAGCTTGTGGTCTTATATTGTTAAATCAACCCTGCCGATTTTTATCCTAATGTGTGTCATAATGAAATTATTATTATTATTCTAATTAAAGTTTAACATTCCAACGATTAAATAAATTTTACGAAACACAAAACCAATTTTTCGATAATGTTTGGAGAAATCAAATCTGTATAACTGTTTCAATACTTTACAATATTTGTATACATCACATCAACTTGATTGTGCTTTTAAATTTCATTGATAGAGTTGCTGGTAAATTCAACCAGATTGGTTGATGTTGATCTTTTGGACATGATTTGAGTTGCATAATACCAGTAATATATTGAAGGAAATTCCGCTAGTTTCGATGATTGCTGAAATAAAAGTCAAAGAAGAATTATAAATCTTGTGGAATAATAAACAATAGAACTGGAATGCCATCAGTAGCACATCCAGCTCCGAATACTTCTAGAGCTCGACGAATATCCTCGTTTTCAATCTGTGGTGTCAGTGTGGTTACTTTGTTTTTACCATTGTTTTCATTTCCATACTTATCGATATCTTCTGGCTTATATGTTTGATATAACCTACGGGTCACAAGATTTATGTTCGCTGAGTGCTAATTTAAGACCATTTTCTGAAGAAAAATGTTCAGCAGATTCAATATATTTTAAATGGAAAACAAAAGAATTATGTTCGCAAGGGGAAATTTGTTTACAAAATAGGCTGCGATTGGTTGCCTGTTGAAAATTTTTCATCAGAAAATTGTCGTAAACTCAGCATGAATGTCACTTAATACAATCTGAGTAACCATTCATTTCACGTTATTCCTTCAAAAATGGAAATGATATGTAGTAAGCTCTATTTATCTTACGTTCATTATATTTCAAATTGTATTTGTATCATGCACCACCATGGATTCTGTGCGCCACACTTTTGTTAGCCTTCATATCTTAACATACATAACTCAACATTTTTGTGAGACCTTTTATTAGTGAAAATCGTCAACGAAACTTTAACCACATTTATTGCACTTAATAACAACAATTTCTATTATTTCTTTACTTTCAGCGAATGAAGTTGCATATAGATCTGACTGTGATATAAATGAATTAGGTGCACGTGAAATTCCACCATCAGCAACTAATCCATTTCCTATATTAGAACAAACGACAAATACTCATAATGGTTCATCGAATACAATTCAAACGAATGTATCACCATTGCAACTGCGACAGGGATCCCCGTTTCCCATGGATAGTGGCACGCGGAGGATGCATTTTAATACACAGGAGAGAATGCGAAGTAACTCGAATATTAATGGTAAGAATTTTCAGTTTTTTTTAATTCATCCATCTTACTCTAGTATAAGTATTAAGTATATACCTTTCATTTTCAATTAGTTTTGAAATATTTTTTGGGGTTATAGTTTTCAAGTTATACTTTTATTTTTTATTTGATTTTCTTCAAACAAAATTTAGGAAAACTTTTTTTTCAAGAGGGAAAATTTAATATTGTTGTGATTTATTTAAATTTTTATTACATATGAAACTTTTTATACTTTTTTCGTTGGAAATAACATTTCTACGTTGAAAGTTAGAAAAAAAATTAAAAAACACTCACACACAAATCGAAAGATGTTCTCGTTTGATTTATAAATATTTTTAACTATTAGGTGATTCAATGTTTTCATCAAGGAGCGGGCTGTCCGATTTGAATGGTTCGAAATCACATATAATGCCAAATAATTCACTTCTACGTACAAATAGATCAGTAAGTAGTCGTCATAATCGTAGTAGTGGTATGACATCATCGAGTAGTGCAACATCATCGAATAGTAATAATAATATAACAGATCGTGAACGTGATAATAGTTGTCGGGATTTAGAAAGCCGAGCGCTGCAGCTTTCAAATCAAACGCAACAACGAACCAAAGAATTTAATAGTGATGATAAAAAATTAGATTTACGGGATACACTTCGGCTAAATTTGGAAAAACGTAAGTTAAAAAGTAAAAATGTTTTAATTCAAAAATGTTAATTTAATAATATTTTTATACAGCCAACGATGAACCACCTCCCGAACCAGCCCCACCTGAGGTACCACCTCGGGGCCAATCATTACATGCAACATCATTTCATCGATTAGATCATCAACTGAAAATCGAAAAGAATGGTGACCAAACTCATGAACATTTTATACCGCAGGAACAGCAACAAGGTAAGTGAATCATACAATATTATTATGTTTTAAAAATGTTGGCAGGGCTACATATAAACGGCTGGGTATGCCGCAGCTACGCCAAATTATGAAAATCGCACACGCAGCTTTAATTCAAAAAATTCAAGCCCATTATCGTATTTAAATAAAATATCATGAAAAAAAATGGATAGGAAACCCAAAATGAGATTCAAGATGGGGAGGAAAAATGATTTTTATATTAATGGAAAATGGGATGAATATTTTCGAAAAATAATATTATTTTAGGCTGAAATATTTATTTAAAAGGAAAGCAATAGAAAAAAATAAATAATTTTTTGTTTGCCATATGATTGAATGGAAATGAGTTTTTCGTTATATTTTTTCATCCATTTTCCATTTTCTTCTTCCTACGTATGTAAATATATTATATATGAAAGTGAAATATTGTTGTAAGCACACTATACAAATATATGTATATGGTTGAAGGTAAATGAATTAGATGTTGTAATTAATTTTGTCTATCAAGTAATTTTATTTTATAATTTATTCATGAACATGCCTGCGGAAACTATGTTACGTTATGATGAATGTATATGGGATTGTCAGATTGACCTGGTTTGACGTGTAGTAATATAGATTGAACAAAATTGTGTAATAGAATTATTTACACGGAAATGAGGGTAATGAAATACAGTCGCGTATAAGAGAATCGGTATTTTATGAATATGCTATCACCAACTGGTTGATTTGTATTTTAAAAAGCTTAATCAATGGGTTTTCTGAGCTACTAACTTTTTATATATTTTTGGAGATTACACTTTCCTCTATTAATTCTTCTAAACGGTTCACACATTTTTCTGTATAGTACCGGATCCAAGCGGCTGAGTATTAAAAATATGTTTTCTTTAATTTAGATTCCTGCTCAAGTGCTTTCTGAATCAACCATTCCTTTCAGGCTCTGTGGCTCAGTCTTTTCAGAATGGTATCAATAATATTCACTTTTTTTAAGGTCTAAAATGTATAGCACTTCTCTAATTTTATTGCTTAGGTCTAAATTTCAGATTTAGTTGGTGTTTTGGTAATTGATGAGCTCGTCCGAATTTACCAAATTATTGAAAAGCTAGAAAACTTCGTACCAAAAGGAAATATTTAGTCTTCTATTAATAAAAAAGACTATTACGGATTCTTATGATAAATCAGTGCTAAATTTTATCATCGGCGACTTTGTACTGTCCTCTCTAAAGTTAGCATTTTGTGAGGCATTTCTACACCAAATATTTTGTATTGTGTAATGTACTTCAAAATATCTTCAGCTTAAGTACACAATTCCTTAATTCATTCCCTTTATATCTTTATTTAAATATGGTTTGTAGAATATTACCGTGCAGCAAATATTGTTGACGAAAAAAAAAATATAGAAATTACTAAAGAATCAATCCAGAAAAAAATCCAAAAAAATATTTTGTTCAAAATAAACGAAAAATCAATCTTATAGGCAACGCAGAAGAAGCGATACGAGCGATACAATTTCTTTGATCTGTGTCTGCAAGGTTGACGAAGCATTAACGAAGAATTAAATCCGCAATTCGCTCCAATAGATTCGTCGATACTATACTAACCCAACGAATTAAGCTAACCACAAAATAATTTTAAACATTTGTGATACAACAATCCGTCAAAGCGACATGAGCCATATAATTCCTTTGATCTCTGTCTGAAAGGTTAAAGCAATTTTTAGTACCATAAATATTAAGAACTTTACGGAAAAACTCAAATTTTAAGGCCATTTTATGAATTTTAATTTTAACTTGGGCCGCACTTTGATAATTGTGTTTCTGGAATTTAGTTTTCTGCATTTTTGTTTTTCGGAATTTTTTTGTTTCTGGATTTTTTTTCTAGATTTTTTTCTCCGAATTTTCTATTTCTGTATTATTTTCTTCTAGATAAGATAGCCAAACCTGGATTTTAAATTTTCTTTTTATTATATCAATACTTTATGGAAGAGAAAGTTATTCAGTGTGGAAACTCGGAACCCGTTCAATTCAACAAATGAATCTAAAAAATGGTTTAACGGGAAACAAACAAAATCCCGAGAACCAAAATCCCAAGAGTACCTTATACCGAAGGTTTGAAAAAATCTCGAAGGTAAAATATACCGAGGATACAAATCCCGAGAGTATAAAATCCCTAGCATACAATATCCCGTGAATACAAAATCCCGAGGATACAAAATCCGTGGAAAACAAAATCCCTAAAGGCTATAAAAATTCCAATATCTAGTTGTTGCACAACTGGTGCAATTTTCCATTGATTTAAAATGAAATTTAGAAAATAATGATGGTTATAATGTCACCCCTAAAGGGGTATCATAAATTTTTTCGATAGAGCCTTTTTCGATACTATCGAAAAATTCGATATGGTCGAAATTACCTGTAATTACGATTAGTCGCCGTCGATATTACCTTGTGGAAAGCATTAGTTACTATTAATTCTTACATAAAGTAGATTGCGAATAATCGCAAGGGGACATTTTTGATTCAGATCACTCTGTTAGTGGGGTTAGCTTCCTTAGTTAGGAAAAAATTATATGAAAACTGAAAATCCTGAAAAAATCCAGAAATATATTTATCAAACTGCGGCCCAAGTTAAAATTAAAATTCAGGGAATTACTATAACATTTGAGTTTTTCAGTAAATTTCTTAATATCTTAATAATAGAAATTGCTTCGTCAACCTTGCAGACACAGATCAAAGGAATTGTATCGCTCATATCGATGTGATGACAAAGGACGAAAAATGTCAATGTGAATGTTGGACGCCATTGGATTTTTTTTCTGGACTTTACTTTTCAATCATTCTGGATTTGAAAATTTTTGATTTTTGTTTTTTCAGGCAAAAGTTATGATTCCCTATTAGTGGCATTTTTGGCAAAAAATCCAGAAATTTTATAATTCAGAATAATTGCAAAGTTAAAATAAACAAAAAAGCTCAAAAAAATACAAAAATTACCAGAAAACAATCCAGAAAAAATATTTTTTTAAAATAAATGAAAAAAATTCAATTTTATTGCCAGTTTTAGACTTTAGTCATCACTTGAAACATTTGTATTATCTATCAGTAGATGCGATACTAGAGATAAAATTCCTTTGATCTGTGTCTGAAAGATTGACGAAGCCTTAACCAATTTAACATAAATTCGCAATTCGGTCCAATACATTTGTCTATATCATAATAAAATAACAAAACGAATTAAGAAAACCACATCACAACTTGAAACATGGTAGTATTATCAGTAGAAGCGATACGGGCGATACAATTTCCATTATCATAAATATTAAGAATTCTTAAGGAAAATATCAAATTTTAAGGACATATTTTTTAAATTTTAATTTTAAGTTGTACAGCATTTTTTAAAAGTAAGTAAAATGAACCAAAACTATTTGTTGATCAAAAATCCATAAGCTTGTTAACACCTTTTTCAGAGTGTTAAATTTCTTCCCTCGTAAGATCGCCTGGTTCTTTTCAAATTACAATTTAGCTGTTTCTTTCAGAAAATCATTTAATTAAAACCCTGTAATCCCGATAGAATACTGAATAAAATGGAATTCGGCGCGAAATTCAATTTTACTGGGGGTTTCCTCGGGATTACGGGTTTTTGTAACCGCGGGATTTTGTCCGTTCGGGATTTTGTGCCCGTACGATTTTGTATCCTCGGGATTATGTATCCTCGGGACTTTATACCCTCCTGATTTTGTACCTTCTGCATTATGATCTTCGGGATTTTGGCCCTCGGGAATATGTAACCAACCCTCGTGTGACACGGGTTGGTATCGCTATCCAAAATAAAAAAATCCCAAAAAGTCCCAAAAAATCAAGTTTTATAAATACAGAAAATTTTTGAATTAATATTTTAATTCGTTTTATACCTTAGAGGATGGGGGCTGCCGCACCAAACCATCGTTGTGACGATTTTTTGAAGTTTTAACATTCATAGAGATTAGAGAATTTTTGAAAAATGTATGTTTTTTAATAATTATTCACATACTAAAATATAAAACTCTCCAAAGCCGCTTAGCATTAGTCCTTTCCGCCCAAGGATGACATGAAATTATGTAGATTCTTTTTGTTTTCTGGTTGTAGCTATAACAAAAATTCAAAGTGGTCTTCTTTTTTAATGGGGCAGTTTACTTTGTATTTTTAGTATTTATTTTTGGGATTTTTTCGTTCGGGAATATGATGGTGTTTCGTTTACCAAAAGATTTTTTTGGAATATTCTGGGAAAGAAAGCTACAATTTTTAGGTTTAATTTTAAAATCAATTATTTATTTTCCAGAATTTCTGGACAATAAATTTTAATTTTAAAATATCCTTAAAATGAAGATTTAATTTGAATATTAAAATAGAAGAACTTAACACTTTCCAGAGTATTTTTAAGTTAAATTTTCATTCTCTAAAAAATTTAACAGTAAAATAAGTCTTGAAAATGAATTTTGCGGTGATGTGTACTTCATTTCCGATATTTGGGGAATGCGTTCATAATTAAATGAATCAGGAACTCAGCATATGAACAAAATCGGGAAATGTAACGAAATAATTCTCTAAATTTTAGGAAGTAGTTACATTTTAGTAAGTTTTTCCCTAGAAATATTAGTTGATTATATCATTTGCGGCTTCATTTGAGGCGAATTATTTCCTGGAGGCTTATTAACAATGCAAAAAAATCATCATAAGCATATACTTGCACGATCGATTTGAAAACTAAAAATATCACGAATGAATATTGCTGATGCTGGAAAACGTACAGATTATCATCTTGCTCTAAACTGTTTTAGGTTCAGTTGATTACAGCGATCTTTGTAAGGTGGACAAACATATTCAATAGACATCGAATTGCGTATGAAACAGACCGCTTCTAGACACTCTCAATGATTTCTTAATGACAGCGATAAGAAGGTGACCATATCGAATTTGCAATAGAATGAACAAAAGAAACGTACAATGATGTTAGAATAAAAGGATCGGTAAAGCTTTAACAGTTCAGCTTAACGAAGCCCAGACTTAAGAATAATGGTGTTAATATTTTTGGTAATTATTTTAGTGTTATCGAATGAAAAATTATATCTAGGTCAGATATGAACTCCACTCTATCAACGTCTAGATTATACAGACGATATTGGTGGAAAAGAGATGACCGGATACAATAAAATGAAAGAGTCTTATAATTACTCACGTTGAGGCCCAGTCTATTACAAATTAACAAAATACAAAATCTGTTAAAATAACCTAGAAATAGGTTAGGTCATTGAAAAGCTTTCGCAAAATTAGTATAAAAGTTGCTGTCTAGAGTTTAAACTATTAAATAATTAGCCACAAAAAGGAACCGAATTAGTCACTGTGGATTTATTTGCCTTTATAAAACCGGTGCTGAGAAGGAGAAATAAATGATTTAGTATGGAACACCACGACCATAGATTCAAATAAATTGAGTATATTGGAAAGAATGGCAATACCGTATTAATGCTTGAAATTTCCCTAAGCTCGCGAAAAAAACCACTATCTAGAATTTCATTAAACATAAAGGTATTTGAATGGGACAAACTATCAGCACAATGCATAATAAGGATCGGCGGAACTTCTTGCTCATTAACGAAAAAGTGAAGCGCAACCTTTAAAATAATCAGATATTTAAATTTCAATAGGTTTGACAACAACAATGTTTTAGTCAGAATTTTTGACAACAACAACACGTTGCAATGTTTTATTGAAAATTTGATGGATAAAGTGGATATTTCTACGAAATGTTGTGATCATAAAATTAATTAATTAAAGTTTTACTTGAGACAATTTAATTGTTGTGTGTTGTTCTAGCTTTATCTAAACTTAAAACCTCAAAAAGCTCTTTTCAGCGTTCTGTAACTAAAACTATTTAGAACTATTGTTAACACCAAATTTGAAAAAAATGGAGCGGAACCTTTCAAATAAGAAGATATTTCAATTGAAAAAGGTTTGACAACAACAACGTTTTATTTAGAATTTAAAAAAAAAAAAAAAAAAAAAATAAAAATAAATTATTTAAAGTGTTACTTAGGATAAACTAATTGTTGTGTAGTTTTAGCTATATCTAAACATAAATCTCAAAAAGCACATACCCAATCCTCCTTTTTCACGGTGATTCGGTTCCATCGTGTGAAAAAGTAATGTATAAAGGACCATGTAAAACAGGTTTAGATGTACTCTACTTTTATTCTTTCTTTATTTCCTTTACAATTGTGATCATTTAAAAACCAAAAACTGTGTAAAAAAAGACCGTGTAAAAAGAGGATTGGATGACAGTCTTGTATAACTAAAACGTTATTACTGTTAATACCAAATATGATACAAAAAAAAGCACAACCTTTGAAATAACAAGATATTCCATTTTTTCAAATCTATTGAAAATGAAATATCCCATTATTTTTAAGGATGTGCTCTATTTTTATGTCATATTTAGACAGCAATGTTTTATTCAAAATTTTGACAACAATAAAATTTCTTAAAATGGATGTTTCAAAGAATAATGTTTCAATCTGAAAATGAATTATTAAAAGTGTTACCTTAAGATAATTTAATTGTTGTGTGCTTATAGGTTTATCTAATTCTAAAAGCTAAAAAGCTCGAACAATGTTCTATAACAATTTTTTTTATTTTTTTTATTTTTATTTTTTTTTGGCTTAGCTCCTACATAAAATAGAGCCACATTGCCAAAAATTCAAATTTATACAATTCCTATTTAAATAATTTTAAAATCTTAAATAGCTTAATTTTTAAATTTTTATGTGATTTTTAATATGTTCCGAGGATTGTAGTAAGAGAATTCAATCCAGTTTCGAACTGATGTGCTTATGATTATGAAAAAATCAATCTTCTCATCAGGCCGCGGCGACTGGACTGGTTACACCACAATTTACATTTTATATATACAGAATGTATTGTGCATTTAAGTACTAGCGAATCACACTAATACAGATGAAATCTCTTACAATTTTCCTCTTCACGATATTCACAACACAGCTCTATTTCTGTGTAAGCTAATTTTTACTTTTTTCAATATTATGTTAGAGCTTTTATAGAGCTATGTTGTGAATATCGTGAAGAGGAAAATTGTAAGAGATTTCGTCTGTATTAGTATGATTCGCTAGTACTTATGCACAATAAATTCTGCATATATGGTATAGAATGTAAATTGTGGTATAATCAGTTCCGTCGCCGCGGCTTGATGAGAAGATTGATTTTTTCATAATCATAAGCTCATCAGTTCGAAACTGGATTGAATTCTCTTACTACAATCCTACTAACATATTAAAAATCATATAAAAATTTTAAAATTTAATAAATAGAATTCTGTCTATTAGTCGGTATCGTTGAATTATCGTTCGTAAATACTAATGTACTTCTAGTGTTAATAAAAAACACATTTAATTAGACCATCACCGGTAGCGTATTAGATATTCAACAAAATATTGAAAAAGTAAAAATAATGCTTACACTTGAAAATGGCTTATGCTTATTTTGAATTAAACAGTAATCCAATAACGCGAGGGATATGCCAATATGAAATGTTAAATCATTGTCCTCACTCATTTCATGTTCCCAAAAGCTTTCCTTCCAGTTTCTGTGGTTCAGCCTGATTCTCTCAACCGTCCGCAACATTTGCGTATCCCTTTTGAGTTCCTTTAGAAAGTAGTTCTGAAAGGAGTACCACGGACCACTTCTTCTTACGTTTTGTTAGACTTTTCTCGTTAGATTCACCCTACCATTTTCTTTTTCTAACATTTCCCATTTTTTAGGATGATACTGAATTTGAAAAGGGTAACAAATCAATTGAAAATTTTGTCTCTTTCGACCATTGATAATAAAATTTGCAAAATTTACGTTTGCATCGTATTTAAGTTTACGCAATTTCAACAAGCAAAATGGAAATCCCCTTAAATTAAATCTTCCTTTCACATTTTTACTGTATTTTCATTTAAGTCCCTTTCAGTTTGTGTATTGTGACTCTCTTCTAAGTGGACATTATTCACATATTTCTTGACGATATAAGGAACAATAAAGACATAATGTTAATTGGATATGTGTTACGGTTCCTCATGATACCTACCTTTGTGCAAAAAGCAATGTTTAACCAACAACAGAGGCTAACTAGCGTTTTGTGAGATCATTCATTTCCGGTTCTGGGTGATTTTGTTTTGGACGGTTCTGAATACTTGGTTTGGCCTTTTTGGCCAATTGTTTATCCTGACAAATCACACAAAATGTGTAGGTTTTCTTCTTTTTTGGGTTTTGTTCGATTTAGTTATAAATGAACAATCGCATATATTTTTAGCGATTAAAGTCGCTAAGCTTAAAATAAAGAATAATCTAAAAATTGCTGATCAAGTTTTGGTTTGGACTATTTAACATTTTTGATATGTAGCCGATTCGTGTAAATATGTGGCATAGTATCGTGACAATTTATTACACACCGGAAACCAAACAAAACGATTTTTCATCTCACACTGTATCACAGTATAAGCATCGGGACCTTTTCTAATATTTTTATGAATTATTTTTCAAGCCTAGCAGAGAGAAGCTCCTCAATCTCAAACATACAAATCCTAAAAAATTTCAACAACACAAAGTAAAATGCCGTTATGGCAAATGGACCAATGAGCTTTGGGGAGTTTACAATTTTGTTATGTGAATAATTATTAAAAAACACAAATTTTTGAAAAACCTTATAATTTTTAAAAATCATCAATGCGGAGGTTTCGGCCAGCCCTTCCTTTAAGGTGCTAAACGAATTAAAGAAATACAAACTTTTTTTCTATTGTGTAGCTTGGAGTCTTCGATTTAAGAATGAAAACCAATTTAGTTCATGTGACTCCGCCTGCTGGTTTTACGGTAAGCCATTCTGTAAGTCCAGTTTTCAAGAACAATTTCGATGATTTCGGCGCCTATCTCGCGAATAATAGTTGCAATAATATGTTTTAAAGCCGGAATTGTCCCTGAATTATCCGCATACCATCTATCCTTACCAAAACCGTATAGAAAAAAGTCCAACGGCGTCAAATCGCAGCTCCGCGCATGCCAACTGACTTCAAAATGGCTGAGTATTCGGTTGGCCACGCAGAGAACCGATATCGAAGCAGATGGGCATTTTCTTTCAACTCCTGAGTCATCTGTCCCTTGCAGGCAAATAATTCAAGGTCTTTGTGCGGTATCTTCTTCAGGCTGGTTTGAATAACGGCTAGTTGCTGCAGTCGGCGTCTAGTTGAGGCCGATGGATTCAGTCCTTCAATATGCGCCACATCATGAAACCAAGGCCCACCCTTTAAAACAAATTTTTCAAATATTTTTTGAATTCGTTTTATATCTTAAATGATGAGGGATGCTACCGAAAACCCTCGCTTTGATGATTTAATGAAATTCTAAAATTCAAAGGAATTGGAACATTTAATAATTATTTACATACACAAATAGAAAAGACGCTTATCATTAAACCATTTACACAAAGGTGACATGAAAACGAAAAAGAATTCAAAAATATTTGCATTTAAAACCTTATTAACGTTTTTAGGGCGCTACCCGAAAATCAAAAGATTTTTGTGCATTCCAGCGGTTATTTTTGTTTAATAATTCCGAGAGAGCTCAAACGATACGAACATTTAAAGTGTCGACTGATCGAGCTGGATAAGATCAGCTAAAGTAAAATGAATATAGACCCTTGAAGTAAAGGAAGTTTTAAAAATATCTCGAATTTAAAGCATCCAGAAATAAACAAAACCTTTGAATTGTGGTATTCACAACAAATTTTTGTTATTTGTTATTCGACACTTAACGTAATGCAAAAATTTGTTAAGAACTGATCTTGAGATGTTATTAATTATAAACTTACTCCGATGAGTAATGAATCTGCTTGAGAAACAGTGATAACCCTATTATTCTAGATCGATGATATTACTTTCTTGTGCATTCCTTGCAATTTAGAAAAACTGAAAGAAGTGGCCGAAATTGTATGAAATGAACATTGAAATTTTCACGTTGCTTGCATATGTATGTTAAGAAATCTTCCCAGTTTTGAATATTTGCTGAACATTAAAATCCCACTCGTTTTAAAAATCGATTAAATTTAAAACATTTGCGAATACTTCCATTACATTTAATTTAATGTTAAGCCTATCTTTCACCGCAGATAACTTTTATGAGAATTATGCAAATATATGTGTGTCTATGTAACTGATTCATTATGTATATCATCACAAAATTTGTTACTCAGGCACTTCACATTTTTGCTTACCTCAAGAATGATGTGCAATCAAAATTAATTGCTTTAAAAAAAATAAAAAATCATTCCAGAGTACATCATTGAAATTGGTTTTTTATGTAGCGGAAAAACCTTTTCATATTCTCCCATATCACTCCACTTCAACAATATTATTTTCGTAAAAATAAAAGTTAAAATTTTTTCCAATACCATATACGTACGTATACTTGGTGAAAATACTTTAAGATAAATTCCAATTTGCATTTTACAGCTAATTAAATTGCAAATTACAGTCATTATTATTTAAGTAGAAATTTTTTATTTTTAGGTTCATCTTCCTTATCTTGCTCACTCTAGCTTTATACTCTTTACTATACTCTATGTATAGTGTTTAAAATTCAGCTGCAAATTTTTTTGATTATCTCTTTTAAAGGAGAAATACTTGAAGATGAAAATATTTTAATTGGCTCGAGAATTTTCGTCTAAAATAATTTTAATGATAGTCCTCATACATATACCTGTACCCCCCTACTTTAGATAGACAGATAAGTTTCTAAACCATTTCAAAGCAACATATACATCTTAAGAAAAAAGATCAAAGTATAGTACACATACTGAATGGAAACTAATTACATTTCACAAAATTAAAATGAACTTTAAACTTTTTTTTTTGTATTGGAAAATTTTTCGTTTTTCACCCTCAACTTATTTTTCTATGAATAAAATATATAAATACAATTTTATTATATTGTGTTATATAAATACGTTTAGAATAATATTGAAAATCTAAGTTTTATTTTTGATTAAAAATTTGATTTGCGAAAGAAAAATATTCAGGAAATTCAAAAGACGCCCCTCAAATACAATAAATAAAAAATGAAATCTCACAAAATGAAAAAAAATAAAAAATAAATAAATAAATAAATATTAAATTAGTCTAGATAAGTGTCTTTTATAAAGAGACACTCAAGATATAATTTGAATTTTGTAGTAATTTGAATTTAATTTACTTTGGATAGGTTTTATTAATTTGGAACTAAAATTTAGCAACATTTTTTAAAAACAGATACCATAAACAAGTCTGAAAAATTTGGAATATTATTTTCGTTGAATAAAATAATTGTTTCGGTCTGTATTTTGGTACAATAGTTTAAGATGCAAAAATTAATTTACCAATAAATTCATTCCAATTAAAATGTAAATTTTATTGAAATAGCAAAGAAATATAAATTGATTCATTCAAGGTGAGAACATGTTAACAAATGCAAAATTCTGGTAAAAAATATGTACCCACGGGTCAGAAAAACATTAGAATTTTCCATAGAGTTGAGGATAGTTCAAGTTTTATTTATCTCACACGTTAGAGAAGAAGTAATAAAATTGTAAAAGTTTTTTTGTCAGATTTTGATACACCACATAGAAATTTCAGAAGAATCACAATTTTTCAAATTATTTGATATTCTTAACTAAGATTCGTACATTGTCCGAAAGTTACTGATGTAGTGTCACAAAATGGCCAACGGGTCAAACATTTGGCCCGCAGAGTTTCAAAGATAGTAATCACTTCGTCATGTTAATTAATAATTCAACTCAAGAATTAAATGGAAGTATATTTTTCACCACAAATGTACCATGTACGCTCTTTAAAGCAAACTCAATAATTCCGGTTACAAAATTTTAAAAATTCGAAAAGGCTTCAATGGTTCAGTATACGCTTTTTAGTTTGACCGACAATTTTAATAATAATATTGAATCTTGAGTTAATCTAACAAATTTTGTGCTTAGGTTGTAAGGCTAAGCGTTTGCTTGGTTAGCGAAATTATCTAATTAAATTACCGCTGGCGGGGTTTAATTAGATGGAGAATTAGAGACTACACTTTTGGTGATTAAGTTTATTCTGCCTTATTTTTAATAAATTTCGAGTTTAAATACATTTTTAGAAACTGCTTAATAGTATGTTTTTATAATGCGTTTTTTTTTATAATGTTGTGGATATTCTTACATTCTAAACTATTTTGCATAGTTGACAAATTGTATGTATGCATACTTCCGTTATTAATGTTTCGCGTTATGCAACCTATGCGATTTTTCTGGAAACAATTTATTTGTTTATTACTTAAAATTAAATTAAATTGTACTCATGTTCAGTCACAAGATTGAACATACTGCGGGGCAAACAAATTTAGGGACCTTGGCCGTGGAATCGGTCGTTGTGGTGGAGTGATATCTCTGGATGCATGTTGTCGTTTTTTCCTGCGTTGAAAAAGATATACCAGAGTTATGATTATGCCGGCAGCCATTAATGTATATATTAGCACGTAATGATGAATATGATGTCCGAACTGTGGTATATCGATGACCTCCGGTAGTTTCGCTTCGTTGATTTCTTGTAGAATTGCTGGGGTATCTATTGGTTGGGATGTTGATGAGTTCTAATAAATATTTTTCGTTGGTTTCTGCCCTTTCAAGCTGCAGTTCTATGTGGGAGGCATCTCTTTGATGCATGATGCCAAAAACGTCACCAAGTATGTATCCAATTGTATTCCCAATGTCCCGCTTTCTTAGAGCCTATTCTTTGTTAGTTGAGGTAAGTAGATTATTTAGTTAGGTAATCTCTTGCACTTGTTCATTCAGTTGTTGTACTTTTACATCACACATTTTCAACCGGTTATCTGATTACCATCCCTTTTGGCAGCCCCCATCCAAATATTTGACATACTCGTAGTGTTCTAACGATCTGATATCTTCCCAATATCCATCGCCATTAAGTTTACAGTTCCGGAGTTGTGAAAATAAATTCCTGCATTAGATGGCAATGGCTCTATTGTGGTTGACGATTTGACAGGAGCAAAAAGCACTTGCACCATTCCGAGTATCAATAATATCAGATGTAAAGTTGTTTCTTTCTTGAATACTGTTTTGATGTGGTGTACTCTTTGTTGTTTGACTTCTCGATGAGGTTGAAAACGTAACGGAGTTGTTGGTTGTGGTTGTTGGTTGACTGTTGCTTGTGTCTTTCTGAGGACATTCTCGTTGTCAGATTCTATGGGTAGTGGTGATTATTTGTGAATTGGCCTTTTTACGAGGACCCCTTCCGGGCCTAGAAGTGAAACTACTCGAATTTTTTGGTCCATGCCTGGATATACTTCCACCACTCACCCAGTCAGCCATTCTAATGGGAGAACATTGTCATCCTTGAGGAGCATTAGGTCACCTACTTTCAAGTTTGTTTGTTCAGATGACCATTTTATTCTATGTTGAAGTTGATTTAAGTATTCGGAGTGCCATCTTGTCCAGAAATCTTGTTTTATTTTCTCTACCTGTCTCCATCGTGATTTGTCGTAAATGGTTGGTTCTGCTATAACATCTTGCGTAATTGCTCGTAATGGTGCACCGATTAAGAAGTACAAAGGAGTTAAAAAAGTGATATCTGTAGGATCTGATGTCATTGGTGCTAGGGGTCTTGAGTTTAAGCAAGCTTCTACTTGTGAGGTGACCGTTGAAAGTTCTTCGAAAGTCAAGGTTGCTACTCCAATAACCTTTACTAAATGTTTTTTTACTGCCTTTACTGCTGCTTCCCAAAGTCCTCCAAAATAAGGTGAGGCTGAAGGATAAAATGCCATGTTGTTCCATCGTTTGCCAATAGTTGGGAAATTTCTTTAGAGGATTTACGAAGTAGTGCAGTAGTGCTCTACGTGCAGTGAAACTTTTATAATCTGCGATGAATGCTTCGGTGGTTTGATCACTAGCTGGTTCGATGTGTATGGCTTCAGTTGTCAAGCAAACATAAATAGTTCTCCGGTTCTCAAAAATGGTTTTCCGGGCGTGATGTGTACTGCTGGTAAATTTCCCATAGCTGCGTTCTTGATTCAGAATTGACCCGATGACATCTTATACACTTTGATATAAAATGTCTTGTTGATTTCGATTATGTATGATCCAGTATCTAGTAAGGAGATGTGCCAAAGTTAATTGTGTTCATCCATGCATCGTTTATTCATGTGCTTCTTGAATCAGCAGCTTGGCGATTAGATGGTCTTTTGGGATAATAACTGTATGTTTTTCATCGTAGGTCCATGTTATTGTATTTTGAACTCGACCACCGACTCGTAAAACATCGTCATGTAGGAATGGAGATAAAGATTTAATCTTACTTGTGTTTGCTATTGCTTTCTGATTTAGAAGATCTCGAGTTTCGTTTTTGAAATGTTGTCTCTGCGCTATTTTGATCAGACTTTTCGTCGCATGTTTTATTTCTTCTGCCGTGGGAGCTTCATGGCTGGTTACAATCTTTCGGCATTTATTAATAAATCTTGCCAAATACACCATAACCCTTCTTATGGTATTAAAATTTGAGTACTTCAAAAGTAATTGATCAAAAAGGTCATGTGTTGTCACTGTCATGGCTCCCAATATGGGTTGTTTTAATTCCAATTGATCTGGTGTGTCTTCCACTATTATTGGCACTAGCTGGATTGCTTTTTCAAATATTCTCTGAGGGCCGTCCCACCATAAATTGTGATTGATTAATTGATTTGCTGCGATACCCCTGGATGCACAATCTGCGGGGTTTTCGGATGGTTTGACAAAAACACCACTGAGACGGAGTTGTTATCTTCTGGATACCCGAGATTCGATTTGCTAGAAATGTTTTAAATTTATGGGGTTTGTTTTTCATCCATCCTAGCACAATCGTTGAATCCGTCCAACAATATTTCGGTGTTTCATCAAATTTCATATCTTGCTGCACCCTGTTCATTAGGTTCGCAAGTAAACTTGCTTGGTTGTTATTAGAGCTACTCGAGTTTTTGCTGAAAACAATGTTGCCATGTTTGAAGTTCTGTTGTAGAAGTATATCACTGCTGCGTAAGCTACTTTGGAAGCATCACAGAATGCATGTTATTCTCCTATGAGAGTTGAGTTGAAATGGATCCACCTTGGAATCTTTATCTCCTCCAGTTTCGGAAGGGATATAAAATACTGTTGACATTTATTTTCTATATCTTCTGGCAGGTTTTGATCCCAGCTTATACCGGAGATCGAAAGTGCTTGCATTAAGATTTTGACTTGCATCAGGGTTGGAGATAGCCATCCTAATGGATCAAATAATTTGGATGACTCAGACAGCATTTCTTGTTTGGTCATTTTGCCAATTTTGTTGTTGAGGTTCGCCTTAAACTCAAATGTATCAGTGCCTTGATTCCAAATCAATCCTAATGTCTTTACTGCTTCATCGTCAAATATAATGGGTTCGAATGCTCTCGAGTCTGGATCGACACCTTCTATGAGTAGAGGATGATTAGAAGTCCATTTTCTTAGAATATATCTCCGGTTCGTAGCAAGCTGATCAATTGGTTTTGTGCCTCCTGAGCATCCTCCAGGTTGTTACTTCCAGATAATAAACCATCTACGTAAAATTCGCTCTTAATTATTTTTGCTGCAATTGGGAAGTTTTTCTGCTCATCGGCCGCCAGCTGTTGCACTGTCTTGATGGTCAGATATGGGGCAGATGCTATCCCAAACGTTACTGTTATTAGCTGATTTGAATTTATCGTTTGGTCGGGGGATGTTCTCCATAATATTTTTTGGTACTGTTGATCATCGGGATGTACTTTTATTTGTCGGTACATTTGTTCTATGTCCGCTGTCTATGCGTCGAATACTACTCTAAGTTTAGTTGTAGTATAAGTAGTTTTGATCACAGCATGGTGAGGAATGTAATATTCGTTGTTGTTATGTTTCATACTCTCAATAAAATGCCCCTAATTGTAGTATCCTTGTATTCAAGCCCGATAATCTTCAGAAAATTCACTGGCCAGTGACAATCGCCGTTCTAGTTGAATAAACCTAGCCAAGGCTCTCTGCTTGGATGAACTGAGCCATGGTATGCTTTGTTTAAAAGGAAGTTGTACTTTGTAACGACCATTTGTGCCTCGTCGGTAATTCTGCTGGTAATGTTCTTCACACAGCTTTTCTTAATCTGTATAAAGTTTCTTTGGTTGTATTTCTTCTATTTCCCAAAATTTCTTAAATTGGTTGTCAATGTCTGTCAAAGTGATCAATGACTCGATCTTGGATGGCTTGTAGGTTGACGTATTTTCGAATATAATCCAACCTAGCTCTGTCGGTTGTGCAATTGGTTCTCCTTGGTTTCCTTTTACAACCTGGTCCTTCAAAATACTTGGATAATAATCGGCACCCAATAAGATGTCGATTTTGTTCGGTTCATTATAGTTCGGATCCCATATATTAGATTATTTAAATTATTCCACTTTCTACTGTCGAAATATTGTTCAGGCAGGGACCGTGTTATTTTCGGCAATATCAATGCATCCATTGTCATGGAGAAATTTGACGAAAATTAGGCTGCTACGCCAAAGCTAACTATTCTTGTGGCGGTTGTAATTTCGCTCTCGTTTATGCCACCAATCTCAACGTGAGTTTTCTTGGTAGGTTGCTTAATTTGCTTAGATGCCTCCTCGGTGATTAATGAAATTTGTGACCCGGGATCTATTAGCATTCGTAGCAGCTTTCATTGTTGTCTGCCAGCCTGCACTTGTGTCTTCATTTTTTGTGGTGAGCATTGCACGTTGATTATTAGTATGTAGTAGTGTGTTTCGGATGTTTGTAAACATCGGATAGAGTAGGGGCATGGATGGTGTTTCGCCTCAAGACATATTTTGCAAAGTTGATGGTAAGCAATGATTTTAGATCGTTCTAAAGTCGACATTCCTTGGAACTTCGTACAGTCCTTAAAATCATGTCCCTGCTTACACAACGCAAATGACATTTTTGTTTGTGTGTGACATGTATTGACCCTTGCTTTTTGTGGAGCGGGAGCTCCAGGACTGCGAATTATTAGTTTGGTTTAGTGGCCTCTATTGCTTGGAATCGGCGTTCTAGAAAACTGAGGAAGTCCTCTATTGTTGGCATTTCTTTAGGATCCACAATAGACATCTCAAATAATCGTGATGTCTCATTGTCTATTTTTTGCATGATTATTGGAATTATGCCTAAAATGTCGTCGTTTTCGTGAATGATCCTTCTAAATAAATCATAGAAGGATGCCCATTGCAGAGGATCACCGAGGAAGTGTGGAATTTCAACACGCCTTAGTTTGATCTCGTGTTTTTCTGGACCCCTTCCCATCCTTGTTATAATTTGTTTTGCTTTTTTGAATTCGATGAAATAGAGCATTTTGAGTTTTATAATATTCCTCCATTGCCAATATTTAGTGGCGTTAATATGAAGATCCGGTTCGAAGGACCAATGTTAACCTAACAAATTGTGTGCTTAAGTTGCAAGGCTAGGCGTTTGCTTGATTAGCAAAATTATCTAATTAAATTACCGCTGGTGGGGTTTAATTATATGGAGAATTAGAGACTACACTTTTGGTAATTAAGTTTATTCTGCCTTATTTTTAATAAATTTCGAGTTTAAATACATTTTTAGACACTGCTTAATAGTATGTTTTTATAATGCGTTTTTTTTTAATGTTGTGGATATTCTTACATTCTAAACTATTTTGCATAGTTGACAAATTGTATGTATGCATACTTCCGTTATTAATATTTCGCTTTATGCAACCTATGCGATTTTTCTGGAAACAATTTATTTGTTTATTACTTAAAATTAAATTAAGTTGTACTCATGTTCAGTCACAAGATTGCACAACCTATACACAAATTCGAATATACAGTGATCGGCAGAGAAAACGGGCCACGCTAAACAAATTTGTTTTTTTTGATACGAATTTCTTTAGAACCGTATTAGCTAGAAACATGAAACAAAATCTAAATTCAACGCCATTAAAAACAATCTTAGAAAATATAACCACGGCATATTTTGTCTAATCATGTGGCTGAGTTTTTTTTCCTTATCCCACAACATGGGTTCTAGCTAAATTTACAAATGTAAATACCTCTTCAACCTTACTTGCTGGAAATATGAAACAAATATCAAATCTTAGAAAATGTAGGATGCCGTGGGAAATTTGAATGTACCGGCAAAAACGAAATTTTTTGAAATCGTTTTTGCGATATTCAATCGTTTTATTGTCGAGTTTATATTTTGCTTTGTCAGTCTGTTAAATTTTTATTATGTCACTAAAGTCAGAAAATGTAGCGGCAATCGTGGCATTGTTGGAAGATGGGAGAAGCCGACGCTACATCGCTAACAAGTTTCGGATTTTCCGTGGCACCGTACAACTTGTTTCGTTGCGATTTTTCGAGACAGAGTTGTATACCATGCGACCAGGCACGGGCAGACAAAGAGTAATAAAAGTTCTAGATGACCATTTTGTAGTTTCATCAGCTCTTAGAAATCGCCATGCAACTGCTGTTGAGACGTGCAACTGTTACTTCTACGTCATATAAATGTAAGCGAAAGTATAATAAGACGGAAGTTGGGAGGAGTAAATTTTAAAGAACGAAGGCTAACCACGGGTCCAGAACTTCTGAAAACACTTCTGATTGGAGCTAAGTCTTAATCACCGATGAATCGAGATTTTGTCGACGACCGAAGGAGTTTTACGCTCCATTCACCATTAGTGAAATGTTTCGTGGCGGATCAGTCATAGGCGAAAATTTCAATGGATGCATGCACCGAAATTTAATTGGTTCCAACCAAATCTATAACGGCCGTTCGATATATTAGCGAAATATTGGAAGAATATGTTGTTCCCTACTAACCATTTACAGGCAATAATTTCATGACAATGCACAATAATTTAACACCTCATATTGATAATACCTCACATACATTATGATTAGGATAAATGTACATAAGACATATATCTAACTATTATTGATTCGATTCATTCAGTTTTTAAAAGTTAGTATGTATAGGTATATCTTAGACCTCTGTGAAAAAACAAAAGTGGTATGACGTATTAATCTTTTCCTCGTTGTAGAATTGAGACTCTCGCTCACTAGATCCCTGGAATTGTTAATTTCTTCGTGTATTGTTGGAACCTGAAAGTCTCGAAATTTAGACTGAAACCGCTGAAGATTGTCCAAGTTCGAGCTGCTGGCCGTTTCCCACGGCTATGTACATGGCCGGCAGAAGCGTCCCACGATCAATACGGCGCAGGCGGAAAGGGAACTTATTAAAAAGAGCGTACGATTTCATTAATGTGAATTAATCGAAAGAGGTTGAACAAACGAGTGTGAAGTTTACAACAAATAACAAAATATAATCATGTATTAGAAAGTACACTGTTAATAAAATTCCAATAAGATTTTTGAGTGAAATATGCCAAATTAAAAATGCGTGTGTAGTTTATAACAAAAAATAACCCTAAAGAATATTTCGTGACTGTCATATTGATTATGTTTGTTTGAGTAATTTAGTGTGGACCCACTATTCCTTTTTTTTTTTTTGTTCTTGTACGTCATTCATACCGATTCTAATGTTTGAATAATTTCGCATTTACCGCAATTGCTTACTAAGTTATATTAGTAGCTTTATGGTTAGTGTATCAAATAGGCCATATGCCATTTTCAAACGGAGGGGATGAATATCATTTTTTGTTCTTGTACGTCATACCGATTCCTAATATTTAAGTAGTTTTGCATTCGCGGTACATAACTTTAAATCTTAAAAATCCTAGAGTTTGTTGTAAGATGCGACTGAGTTAAATTAGTAGCTTTATGGTTAGTGTATCAAATAGGCCATATGCTATGGGTCATTACACCGCATATGTCAAAAGACCTAATGATACGTGGGAATGCCACGGTGATCTTCGTAAATTCATATTTCCTATAAAATCACATTTTTCTGTTAATCCCCCAGTTCTAATTTATACAAAAAATTAAAACGGATTCTTTAAAAATAATTGATCATTTCCGAAGAATTGAACCGTTGAGTTCAGTTATTACCGATGAAATTACTGTATCAGACAGAAATTATTTAAAGACATTTGTGTATTTGTATAATCGACACAAAAAACCAAAATTTAAACAATCCGAAGACGGATAAGCTCCATATGATTCACAAGACATAAAACTGATACTCTTCAGTTAATGTGAAATAAACTGGCGAGGCTTAAAAAGAATATATATGGCAATCTCCACACTGTTACGAAATGACATATATTCCATGTGGTTTACAAGGCATGAGGCTATTATTCCCAGTTAGTAGCTTAAGAGAACAATCTCTGTGATATTCTTGTTATGGGCCGAATCATAAATTACTCAAACGAGTAAAAACATTGGCATGACTTAACAAGAAAATTCAAAATATGGCAATTTCCACACCGTTGCGAAATGATATATAGTCCGTGTAGTTCGCAAGACATGAGTCTATTATTCCCAGTTAATGGCTTCTAGAACAATTCCCGCTGTATTTTAGTTATTGGTCGAACCTTGGAGTACTCAAAATAGTAAAAAAAAAGTAATGACTGGCAATTTCCACACCATTGCGAAATGACATATAGTCCTCGTGGTTTACAAGGCATGAGGCTACAATTCTTAGTTAAATGCTTGCTAAAACAATCTCTGTGGTATTCCTGTTATTGGCCAAACCATAAATTACTGAAACGAGTAAAAAAATTTGCATGACAGGAGTACTCAAACTAGTAAAAAATTTGCATGACATAAAAATAAAATTCAAAATGTGGCATTTGCCACACCGTTGCAAAATGGCATATCGTTCAAGTGGTGCAAAATACGCGGCCAACAGGCTGTTGTTTCCAGTTAATGCCTTTGTAGAACTATCCATAAATTAGTCTTCTTCATCTTTTTTGGTTAATCTTCAGAAGTCCAATTTAATTAAATTTTTACAAAAGTTAAACTCGTTGAAAAGATACGTACTGATTATTAGCAAGAGATGCATCCTGTTATTAGAAAGAGATATCAAATTTCATTTGTTACTAATTTGATATGGCTGTCTCATTAAAATATTTGTTTTGACAGTGTGTAACCACAAACACATATATGTACAATTTTTCAAATTCCATTTGGCTTGAACAGACCAAATAATTGGTATAAAGTTAAATGCAATCAATATCAACATTACAAATATCAGAGGCGAACGTGTATTACAAATGGGGGTTGACGAAATTTTGTTCTTCCGTATTCTGTACATTTGCTACTTAGTCTACTCTTAGTAATCAAAATAGATTCCATGATAATTAGTTTGTTTTCGAATAAATCTCTGTTCGATTGGTCTCCCACGTTAAAGCAATAAAACCTTTAAGATTCCATTACAGCTAAGATCGGGTAAGAAGCGCTCCCTACATTATTGGAAGCACCTTTTTTTAATGTAGATCCTGAGCCGAGTAAGTCGAGTGAATTTATTTCTCTAATAAAATATTTGTTTTAATTCAATTTCTTTATACAAAATGTGCCTAATATGAATACAAAAAAAGCTTCTGGTTACTATCTTATTACTGCTGAAATCTTAAAAGAACTACCAATGAAAACTCTAGTGAGATCACCAACCTTATAAATGCTGCATTTAGAATTATCTAGCTTGTGTAAAATTGCAGAAGCAGTTATCATCCTAAAACCTGGTAAACTACGACTCACAAATTTCGCCTTATAGGCCAATTCGCCTATTGCCAGTCATGTCCAAACTCTTTAAAAAAAAATTCAAAGTGTGAAAGTTCAGTCAGTTCATTAAGTCGGGTTTCGTAACCAACACTCAACAATTGATCAGGTACACAAAATAACCAGTATAATCGAAAAAACACTACAGGAGAAAAAAGTATGTTTAACGATATTTCTAGACGTTGCTCAAGTGTTTGATAGAGTGTGGCATTAAGGACCTAATTACAAGTTAAGAAATCTCCTACCAATGAAATTTCATAAAATACTGGAATCTTACTGTAAAGAAAGATTTTTCAGGACTAGCTGGATGATGCCTTTTCTGAATTGAAAGAAATCAACCCAGTAGTTCCACAGAGCAATATATTATACATACTGTACACATATGATCTCCCAACATTATAAAACAACATAGTGGCGACCTCTACAGATGGCATGGTGATTTTATTTGTTGGAGAAAGCAACGAGAAGTCAACACTGAATTTTTAGTCAGCTGTAGGAGAAATACACTGGATGCTAAACTACGATGAAAAGCGCACGTCAAGAAGAAAAGTGAAGATATAAGCCTTAAAAACGGAAAGATGTATTGGCTGATGGGAGCGAACTCTTGAAGAAAAAAAGTTATTATAATTTTCAAATCCCGTTTCCCGATGAATTTCATTTCTCTTGTTAATTCGGACTTTCCGAGCTGCAATGAAAATTCTTATGTAAACATAGAACGGTTTTCGGAGGTTTTAATTTTACCGAGGTTACCGCGTTGTAATAACTGTATCACAAATTTCCCTAATAAAATGAGACTGTATGACGGAGAAGGTCGACTCTAAAAGAAAAGGGAGCGAATCGAAAGCTCGGTTTACAAAATCCCGGTTTTCAAAATCTCGGTGTTCAAAATCTCAGTCTTTTAAAAATTTTGATTTTAAAAATCTTGGTTTTTATTGTATGTCTAAATATTTTGTTATTAACTGTTTTTGGATGATTTTTAATATTTTTAGTTAATTAATTTTGTGGGAATTTTTAGGAGCCTATCGAAATCATGATTCTCAAAGTTTTGATGTTAGCAAAATCTTTGTTTTAGAAAATCTTGTTTTTTTTGAAAACTTTAAAATTAAATTCCCCATTTTCCAGAATTTATTAATTTTTGAAATTTTCATTTTAAAATTAAATTCTAATTTTCCAGAATTAATAATTTTTAGTTATTTTCGGTTTAAAATGGAAAATCCCCAATTTCCAGAATTTATGGGAAGCATGATTTTAAAAACCAAGAGTTTGTCAACCAAGATTAAGTACCCAACCCCATATACACATATACACATCGACATACACACCCATACACATCTACACACTTATATACACCCACATACACACTCAAATTTGCCACCCATAGAGATACATAATCGCAAACTAATCTAAAAAGCTCGGTTTTGAAAAATAAATTTTATTAATTCGGCCGGCCCGAATTAATAAAAATTTATTTTTCGAAACCGAACTTTTGAGAACCAAGATTTTTAAAATCAAGATTTTGAAAACTGAAATTTTAAAACCGAGATTTTAATATCGAGATTTTGAAAACCGAGATTATGTAGCTTACCAAAAGAAAAATTATTTCTTAATCCAATGATGTTTAATCATGATTTAATCAAATTTTTATTTGTCTAAATGTTAGTAAAAAAATAAAATGCGATTTTGTTACTTTAATTAACGGATTATACGTTTGGATAACAGAATCTTGTCATGTATCACCCCTTCAATATAATATCGGTGGTGCCGGACACTTTGAATCTCTAAAGTTTACAATTTATTTTATTTTTCTAAATGTACAATTTCTGAGTATTAAGGATTCCCGAAATTAATAAAACAACATTGGAATGCCTGGAAAAAATTCAATGGGTTAACATGTTCCATAATTGATTCTAATGTAATTCAATTAGCTTTGTAAAAGTATTAGCCCTTAACAATTTACACCAGTTAAATCATGTTCGTAACAAAAATGGAAAAATTATGGATCTGGTTCTCACAAATGTTTTTTCTGACATCAATGTCTCATTAGCATTAGATGAACTGACTAACAAAGATAGGTATCAGTCCCCTCTCCTCATTGGAACCGGAATTCTTATACCACGACTATTATAATTATGATTATGGAATCAATAATAATGAAATTGATAGAATTGATTGGACTTTATGTTTGGATCATTTGAATATAAATCAAGCAGTGGATCAATTTTATAGTATAATCAATCATATAGTTAATGTTCATGTGCGAATTGTTATTATAAAAAAAAATAAAAAATGAAATATCCATCATGGTATATAAACTGCCTCATTAATACCATAAAATTAAGTAGTTAAGTTGAGAGCCAAAGTTAAACGTGATATATCTACATGTTATAAAAAATATATCAAAGAAGTTGAACAAAGTATTACAACTAATCCTAAAAAATTTTGGTCGTTTACTAAATCTAAGCAAAAGACAAATGCATTTCCTAATATTATGAATAACTCTGACTTAAAAACTGGTAGTTCTAAAGCAATTTGTGACCTGTTTTCCACCTACTTTAAGTAAAGGCAGTGGCACAGATAAACTACCTGCAATATTTTTCAAGAAGGTTTCTAAGAAGCCACTAACCATATTGTTTAATAAATCGTTAACTGAATGCATCTTTCTAAATTATTGGAAATCTACAAAAATCATGCCAGTATTTAAATCAGGTGATAAATGTGATGTTAAAAATTACTGACCTATATCAATTCTCAATTGTTGTTCTAAATTGTTTGAAAAAATAAATCATAGCAAATTAGTATGCTGCCGTGCTAAGTAAAAATGCCACAAGCGCCAAAAATCAAAAAAATGGGTTAGGATCATATTTGGATTCTGAAAATAAATATCTACTTATCTTCTCTTTTAAAATGCCGAATTTCCTTTAATTAATGTCATAAAATTCCGTTATTTAGTAGTCAAGTTTCATAGTAAGACATGGCAAACAAAAACAGAAAAATTGAAAGTAGCTACTCAAAATTGCAAAAAGGCAAATATGACTTTTTTTCTTAGCACGGCAGTATGGTAGCTAGAGAACAGCACGGTTTCATGAAGGGCAAATCTACCGTTAGTAATTCGATACTATATATAATTCGATAGACGTTTATGATTCGATAGACCTCGGTTACATGGTAATGATTTAATCTACGCGGATTTTCAAAAAGGCTTTCGATAAGGTTAACCATAAGCTATTATTGAAAAAGCCGCTCCATTTTGGGATTAAGTATAACTTATTGCATTGGTTTCAATCCTACCTTTCGAAAAATGACAGTTCAATTATTTAATTCTCATTCATATTCTTTTTCGCCTGTATCAGGCGTGCCTCAAGGTTACACTTTGGGACAACTTCTTTTTGTTCTATTTATAAATGATATAGTTAGTATTTTTTAATCAAAGTTTTATTATATGCCAATGATTTGAAATTATTTAATACTATAAAATCTATCTCTCCAATATGTTTAGCGATTGCTAAACATTCCTTGCTTTATCAAGGTTAATGCTTTCTCAACTGAAAATTGCTGTAGTAAGGTAGAATCGTTTGCTAATTTGACCTAAAACTATATCTCTGTGTTTGACTTTGAGGGGGGGGGGGGGGAGAGGGACTGGGTTAATCGATTAGAAAAGATATCCTAAAAGCAGAGTTTAAAATGGGATTTCATTTTGCTCTTCGTTCTTCATTTTTGTTCAAGAGCGATAATAAAAACTATTAAAAAGCTCTTTATAAAGAACGATATTGTATAAAAAAAATATCGCCCTGAAGAACTGGAGCATTATTTTTATTATTAGGCTCTTGCTCTTCCACTATTGCGTTCATGTTATCATATTTTCGCTCTTTGTTATTGCACTTTATTGACGAAGTAAATACGCTCTGCTCTGATGAATAAAAACGTCATTATTATATTGGTCTTACTCTTATTATTACGGCAAACGGTTACATTCAAAACCTTCAAAATTTCTTTAGAAAGCTAGATTGTTTTATTAGCGAACAGATGCACGGGTATTGGAAATGGGATTCTAAAATCATTTTTGGGTAAAGTTCTGGAATATGGCCAACTAGAATGGAACTTGGCTATTGGTTAACTGTTTTTAGTGAAATTTGACACGCGCGTTAGAAATGGGATTCTAAATTAATTTTTAGGTGAAATTCTGGGATATGGCCAATTAGGATGGAACTTGGCTATGCCCTAACCGATTTTAGTTAAATTTCACATCGATCAAAATGGGCTTCTAAAATGATTTTTAGATGAGTTTCTGAAATATTAAAAATTTTGATGGAACTTAACTGTTCCTAAACCGATTGTGATGCAATTCAATATATGCGTTGGAAGTGGGATTCTAAATTAGGTTTTAGATAAAGTTTTTGAATATGGCTAAACAGGATGGAAATTACAGATTATTTCTCCATCGATTTTCGATCTGCCTCACAGCAGATAAACCTCGACTGCTGCATGGATACTTGGCTATTCCTTAACCGACTGTGATGCAGTTCAATATATGCTTTCAAAGTGGGATTTTAAAATAATTTTTAGATAAAGTTATGGAGTATGGCCAACAGCAGATAAATCTCTACAGCTGCATGGATTACGGAAACTGTCAAAGACAATAGCTTTTTAGGTTACTCATATTGATATATTTAAATATATCAATATGAGTAACCTAAAATAATAATAATTATTATACTTATGATTATTTTAGACCCCTCCTCCAACGCACATGTCAAATTTCACAAAAATCGGTTAAGGAATAGCCAAGTTCCATCACAATTGGCCATATTCCAGAACTTTATCCAAAAATTATTTTATAATCCTATTTCTATCGCGCATGTCAAATTTCTCTAAAATCGGTTAAGATATAGCCAAGTTCCATCCTAGTTGGCCATATTCCAGAAATTTATCTAAATATCGTTTATCGAACTTTCTTTATTTAATGATATTCAAAGAGCAATTCGTGTGTTACAAAAAATTTTGCTCCCTAATGTATTTTCTTCAATGGCTCAGTAGAACGGGTTGGGAGCGATATTTTTAGCTTTTACGCTCTCTGTTTTAAGAACAAAATTAAAAATAAAAATTTAAATCACTTTGAAAGAGCGAAATAATTTCCTTTTGTGTTAATCATTAGAGGGTAAGAGGGTAAAAGCAAACTGAAAAAAAATTTTATTGGGAGCAAGAGCGAAAATTTTTATAAAAAGCTCTAAAAGAGCGATACATTTAAACTCTGCCTAAAAGTGTTATAAACTAATCGCTTAACTTGTAAAAAAATAGAGGTAGCGAAGTGCAAAATATATCAGCTTTTAGACAAAGTGTCTAGTTAGCGTAAATAAGTGTATGAAACCGATAAGACTGTTAAGGACGATTACGTGGATGGTACAAATAGCACCACGACAGCGTTTCGGCAGCTGTTTTAGGTGAATTATTCCATGAGATTTTAATTATTCAGGTGCTTAGGGTATTAATCGAATGAGCCCGATGTATTCTATAAAATAGATGACCTCTGCAATTCACAAATTAATTTTCAATTTTAAATTGTGATCCGGCCTCCATTTTAGTTACATAGCTCCAAGAGTTAAAACCCGATATGGATATTAAAAGAGTCGATTGAGCGCGAAAAGATATCTAATTAAAATTTAAAAGTTGTAAATTAAATCTTTAAATAAACATTGATAGTGTATAGAAATGGAGGGTAGGGTTTCTCCCACTATGTTATACTTCAGTCTTATAATAAATAAAGAAATCATTTAAACAATTTCACCTAGAACTGAAATCGGCCAACTAACTAATGTACTGTCCGAAAAACAAATTTCCTTATCCAAACAATTATAAATTCTACTAGTTCTTAAAGCTAGTATTCGTTTAAAGTACATGGTAAATTCTAAAGAATTTAATTAAATTCTAAGGTATTCATATTTAAAATTGCATAATAAATATTTTCAATTGCAATCGTTATACAGTACAAAAAAATATGCACCCTCCTATTCCAGTTGCAACCATCCATATATAGTATATTACAATAATTTGGAAAAATATTTTTTTATCATGAGATATGAAATTTCTGAGAGATGAACGAACGAATAAATGAACGGATGATTTCCATTGCTGTACGGTTCGTACTCGTGTATTTGAGCTTTTTTAATATTTAATAAAAGATTTTTGTTTTTTAATTTTGTTTTTTTTTTTAAAGCAGGAAATATGAATTTATTTTGTTGTACAAAATGTTCAAAAATTAAAGTTGAACAATAACAATACAACAACAAGATATTGTAGAAATATAAATTCTAATGAAAAAAAAAAAAAAAAATAAATAAAATTAAAATTAACATTTAATAAACAGACAAATTAATATTTAATTAGACGAAAATTTTTAAACATAATTTCTATGTTTTATGTTTTGTATACTTGTTTTTTGTGGAACTTGTTTAATATTTAATTATTATACATCATTGGTTGTTGTATATGAATGTATGTAGCGTGTTACCTATTTATACTTTACTATATTTTATGAAAAAGGATCTAATGAACTCGAGATGAAACAAATTTACAAAATTCCTAAACATTCATTTGTTTAGGGTACGTAGGTAGTATTTGCAATAATAATACAACTTGGGGTAGAATGGTCGCTTTTTATCGTAGGGAGCGAAATTTTGGATTTATTTTTAAGGTTCATTGCATTCGTCCGATTTTAATCAGATGTGTAATTTAAAACCATGATATATTCCACCCCTGTTCAATTTGAATGATTAATGGACTTGCATAATTTATTTATTTATGCATAATTAAGCAAGCAGCAATATTAATTATAAAACTAAAATCAATTTTACAAAATTACATAAATTTTTAAGCAACATTTAATCTTTAAATAGATATTATAATTTTGGTATCCTCGTTTTACAACAATCTAAAATTTTAAGAAACGTGAATCCACAGCAGTATGTGGAATTTATATTAGCAATTGTCTAAAATAATATTTGCTATTAAAGCTCTCCGAACTACGTATTTATAGAAATAAGAAATACCAACATCTATCTAGATATCACCTATTAGTCATGGTCCAATGTATTATATATCTAGCTAAGCTACCCAACTTGTAAATAGATATTTACGGTTATTGGGTTAGATTTAGCTAGGTAAAATAGAAAAACAAACTTGGAAATCAAACTACACATCCATATACCTACCGCATCTCTACGTACTACATTTAATCCAAAAAATAACATATAAATAAATTGAAAAACCCTTAAATCGCTTATTGTTGTTGTTATAGATACATTTTCCGTTAATGCCCAGTGCAAATAAAAATGCCACATATTAACAGATTGAAACAATATACTGAAATGCATTAAACTGAATTCAATTTATTTATATAAAATCCCGTTTAAATAGTTATTTCAATTTATTATTATTTGTTTATACATATCCACACGAACACGTTGTAACCATTTCCCTATCGATATTTTCATTATTATTGTTGTTGTAGTTATTATTTTGGGGAGAAGTCGGTATAGCCGTAGTATATAAAGCAAAAAACATTTAAATGAATTTAAATCTCACGGGAATTGTTTAGAGTTTATTTCTTCGGTTTAGTCTTAAGATGATTGTTCTTTGTTATTACATATTACATGTAAAAGGTAGGAAGATTTAATAAAAGCAAACGTGATATTTGATTACAGTTTCTAGATATAATGCGGCTTAAAAATATATACGCAGTAGAACAAATTCACCAAATTGTTAATATTTGTGGATGATTATTTGGAGAGTTAACTCTAACTTCCATGCTAACTATTGCAGTCCACAGAATAAGAAACGGACAACTGATTATCACAGTCAACTTATTACATGCAGGAAGAGAATATATTTAGTAAAATTTCATATAAAACTTCTTTAACAACCTAATAAAAAATTTCAAACAAATCGTAAACCGTAAATGAGATTTAAAACGATTTTCGATATCAAAAATTTCGTAAAATATTATTATTAGAGCAGAGTTGGGTATCGAATGAATTACATGCAGGAAGAGAATGGATGCGTTATTTTCGAGTTATATAGTATATGGGTCAATTTAAGTGGTTTTTCCTGTAAATACTATTCCCTATAATGAATTAAGAAATTTGAAGTTGGTTGCAGCTAATTAAAAAAAAAATACAGACAAATACAAATTATTTCTCCGGACAATGCAAAAGTTTTTTTTTTTTAGATCAATCAGTTTTTGAGATATTAATTCATTTAATAAATTAATTAATTCTTTTAATTCTTGCCTTAAATTTTTTTTTTTTTTGTAACATATTAAAATGTAGTTTTATATTTTACATAGAAATATATTTCTGCCTTTCAAGTGTTTAGTATTTTCTTCTTAATTCGTTCTGCAATGGCTTATTTTCACTACGAATGAGTGAAATTTAAAATTTTACTCAAACAACATTTTATTTCTTAGCCGCTTTTTGATGAAAGTAAGATTCTCCCTGTACGGTGGAAATAAGGTTCTAAAATGTTTTCAAGGTCTGGAAAATTACCAATTAGGATGGAAATAGGTTATAATAATTTAAAATTATATTAATAAACAAAATAAAAGGCGTAACAAAAAAGTTAAATGTGCAGTGTATCAATTATACTAATAAAATATCTTTAAAAATAAAACATTAATTGATAATTTGATTACAACTTAACGTTAATAAATTTAAAACTTTTTAAAAGTATAACATACATAATTTATCAATTCTAAATTGTATTTTAATTTCTTGAAGTAGAATTGAAATTTGATTTTAAAGGATTAAACTGTCATAGCTATACAAGATTATTGATTTTAAATTTTTCTAAATTTGAAAAAAAAAATCAAAATGTTTGAAATTCTCCAGTTAAAATCGAAATTAAAAATTCCGAAACGCGTGCAATGGAAATGTGTTGGAAATGATTGGAAAATCAAAATTTTTGAAAATTCGTAATAATGATTTAATTTTTAATTTATTGGTCAATTTGTGATATACAATGCAGTAATAAAGGATTCCATTCATTTGTATACTGCAGGTGGAAACAAGGAAGGAGCCTTAACTAAATACGATGAGAAAATCAAACTATATGATTAACAATTGCACGTTTTACAATACAAACCCCCTTGAGTGACCCGTATTTTGTAAGGCGTTCTTTAACCTTATGCTTTCTTTTCATACATAGGATGAAATTGGATTTTGAATAATTGAGGTTCAGTTACTGTTTCGTAATTTCAATCCTGTGATTATTACTAAGGCACTTATTAGAAAATTAAATTTTTAATTAATCAATATATGACCACAGCTCACAATTTTTTTGGCAGTGGTTGATAACTTGAAAAATAAATTTTGACATTTGCAAATATTTCGCCACTTTGTGTTTGAATCGCTTGATTATTATTGCACATTTCATAGAAAATTGAATTTTATTAAAAACACTCACTATTTGATATTGCCCAAAAATTTTGGGCTGAAAATGTGTAATCTGCTAGTATGTTTCGAATGATTGCTGTGGCTTCACCTCTAATTAAAAAATTTGACATTTGTTAATACTGTGCTAACTTTCGTTTGAATCGCCTGATTATTCCTAATCATTTTATGGAAATTGAAATTTTTATTGAAACGAACTATTTGATATTGCCCACAAATTCTGGACTAAATATGTATAATCTGCTTGTAAGTTTAGGTTGATACCAGTGATAATAAACTTATTGTACCAACTTTTGTTTGAATTGACTGATTATTACAAAACTTTCTTAGAAAATTGAATTTTTATTGAAAATCACATTTTGGTATTGCCCACCAGTTCTGATCGTAAAATGTATAATTTGCTTATATGCTTCGATTGCTGTGTGTGATACCTCTGATAATAGATTTTGACACTTGCAAATGTTTTGCTAACTTGCGTTTTTATCGTCCGATTATTACTGCATTTTGATGTGATTGATGCCTCTGAAAATAAATTTTGAGATTTCCAAATATTACGCCCACATTCGTTTGAATCAGCTTATTCTTACTAAACCTTTCACAGAAAATTGAATTTCTATTAAAAATCACTAGTTGATATTCCCCACAATGAACGAAAAATATATAATCTGCTCGTAAATTTTGGTTGCTATAGTTGATACCTTTGATAATAAACTTTTACATTCCAGATAATTGTATCTGTTTTCCAGTTTTCCAATGCTACAGTTATCTAGTTAGAATATGTATTGTATAAATGTGTGTATTGTACAAATTTTGTCGCTCTTGCTCTTCTCGGCAACTTGAGGGTTCCTGGTATAATTCCCGGTGCTAGCAAAAGGAAATTTGAAACTATTGGGTGTTGTGCTGTAAATGTATGTCGCGTTACTAACTGTTCTTTTAAAGCAAAATACATTGGAATAGAAAACATTACTGTAAAAAAAAAAAATTCAAATTTTCAAACAAGAGAAATTTAGCTCCTCCTAGTAGTTTCGTGTACCGAAATGGCGCGTTCCATCGTAATTCCTACCTCGGGTGACCTTTTTCAAGAAGAGAAGTTCCTTCATGTTTGTTTAATATAGAATAGATCTCTAATTTTATTTTACGCTTTGTCTTCTTCAGAGAGTATTGCTCCCGAATCCTATAGGACTTCTAATTCTTTTTATGTTTCAACATTTAAAACTATAGCCCAAATTTAGTAGTTTGTAGTTTTAATTTCAGAATTCAAGTTTTTACTTTTTTAACTTTATCGGAATTAAATTATTTGTGGTACTAAAGTTTTACCACAAGACGTTTTATAGAAGACTGTTGCCTTAAAAATCCTCAAGTGAAGATGATATATCAACTATTTATAAATCCTGTTGGGAAACAAATAACAACATTACTGCTGCCAAATATGTCCTTTAAATTGCATGTGGCCATTGAACTGCGGAAAAAAGTTTTAAATCCAGAAATCTGTTTTATTAGGGTCATTATGAAACGAAATTTTCAAAGAGCGGGGCTCTATGATTATAATATATAAGCTAATATAATTAAGCTCTTCATCTTTCTTCACATCGATCCACTGTTATAATGCCATCAATATTTGTGGTAAATCTACGGTATTTCTTCTCGGTGTTCTTGATAATGATTACGACAATCCTTGATATACGACTTGATACACAATATTTCAGTAAAAATATCGATATAGATATCAAAATTGGTCTTAAGCTGAAATGTGCCTTGATCGGTGCGAAGTGTTCCATTTTTAAACGAGTAATTTCGTTGATGTTGTTTTCACACCTTCTATATAATATCGATGAAATTAAATTAGTCAACAGTGATTATTTTGCCAGTAATGCAGCGACATCGAGCCTTGGTACAACAACTATCTGGCGCTAAGCTAGAAACGCCGCAAGAAATTGTTTTTTTAAAGGCGAGGTTTGAAGATTTATGTGAAATCCGATATTGTTTGAAAAAGAAGCTTTAAAGGCTTCAAATTTCATGAACATTAAAAGTGAAATTATTGGATGGCCCTTAACAATAATTTCTCAGAACTCTTTCGCCAGTTTTCTGTCTGAAACCTAAAATTTATATGGCTCAATTTTCTGCGTCAGTGTACGATCCACTCTTGGTTTCATATGCCGCCTTCATTATTACAATCAAGTATATTATACTAAATTTTACTGAATCAGAAGAAGATTTATTTGGGTTGTCACCTAAGGTGCTGGACATGGCGGTATCATTAGCATTTCACCGGTACTTATTACGTAGCGTGTTGTTAAAGTTTACCCCAAAACCTAATTTTTGTTGAAATCGGTCAAAACAAAGCTTTTTCTGATTCTTGGAAGGTTTCCTTGATTTTTATGATTTTTGGATCGGGCTAAACGTAAGAAGATCGTAATTACCTGTCATTCTACAAGTTTTCAAAGACATATTTTAGAGGTATGAAAGCAGTGCAATGTGGTTTGTGAACAACACATTTGGCAATGTGCAGATTTTCATGTCGTTGACCAACTGTACTCGTTGAATATGACCTCAAAATCCAATCGAAATAATTACATAGACTCCTGTAGTTCTCCTGTAGTTCTTACTGTTGCTTTCACGAGTCCCAAAACAAATAGGCTATTCCATCGATAAATTGATAATTATATTTACTTTGTTACTACTGGTGTCAGTTACTGAAGATGCTGTTCGAAGTGGTAGAACTCTGCTTATTTCTTTGCCACATTTGTTGTATCTTGTTCTAAAACTTACCCATTTGTTGTTTTTTTTCGATTTTGCCCAAAGCCCACGATTTCTACGGTAACAAACTTTTGATGCTGATTTCACAAATTTCAAATTTTTGTTTGTATTTTTTAAACACTTTTGCTTTACTAATAGTTGTGGCTTTTAAATGTTGTTATTTAAAGAATTTTGATACAGTCAGTATCTATCTATTGAACAAAGATGAAATTCTAACATAACTCTCACATGACAAATTCATTATTTGAAAAATATTGATCCGTAAACCTTAATGTAGCATTGGATTGCATTAATTATTATCTCTAATATTAATACCATTTTTTATTACCTACCAATCATAAATTATCCAAAAATATTCTGGTGTGTCGATAAAATAGAGTAATTAAATTATGAAGTGCTAATTTCACTAATAAAACTTTATTTTGACAAAATCTGTATTTATACTGTACACAGGCAATCAAATTATTCCAGTGCTCAAAAACAAATAAAATTAAAGAGTATTTGCAATCATTACTAACTATTTTCTTTGTGAAGAGCTTATTCCATATTCCGGAAATTTGAGATATTTCGAAAAGCCCCCTGGGAAATGGAATTCACATAAAAATATAAAATGTTCAAAACGAATATTTAAAAATGGAAAATTTTTACAGCCCTATAGGTATAGGTTTCTATTTTGTGAAACTATTTTGTGAAATGGGATTTTGGTCTAGGAAATATTTTCGAATTAAACTTTATTTTTAAATAACATGCCAGCTTCTTCCAACCGTCCCTTTATTCCACACTTGATTGCTTTTCGTTTTGCCTAGCTGTTTGTAAATTTTGGCCGTAACTTGCCCATATTTATATCATAGGCATATAGCTCACGATTATTATTTTAAATAATTACTAACACCTACTGGTGTAAACGTGGCATAACCGTGCTCATTGTACCAAACTGCAATTATTATTATTATTTTTTTTTTAATAAAGTAACTTAAAAATATTCCTCTGTTGATATATATTCATGATTTACAAGTTCCAAAATGAAAACTCTGCAAGGAGAACCAGAAGTCAGAATTGTGTAATGAAATTATTTAGCAAGAAAACCAAAATTTCTTCCCATTCCATTCAACCTCATGGAACTGGAATTGACTAGCTGTTGACAATCGAGCAAAAATATTGACAATTCAAATTTTAGGGCTAAGAACATTATTACCAATCGCATAAAATGCGCTAAAATATATAGGCGTAATTATTTGATTCCGTGTTATACTTCTTTTACGTTCGCAATTAGTAATTTTTACTATTAAAACAAGTTCGTGTACCTGTAAGTGGATAATTGACGATACTAGCAAAATCACGAGAACGCCAATAAATGTTATCTTTGAAAAAAAAAAAAACACTGAGAGGTGGCCGATTTTTGTACCCGATTCACTCATCCAAAACGGCTTCAATATCCAATCTGGCCCACTCTTCGTGAATAAGTATTAGGTATTCTGCACGTTGGAGCACAAATTGATAACAATAATTTGTTATCACTATATTTGTTTCTGACAAATATTTCATAGAATGAATATCATTTTATAAACATTCGGAGCTTAGTTGGTAACTGGACTTCTTGCTGGAATATCTAAGTTATTTGGTAAGTTATGTCAAAAGAATGTAAAATTCCTAGAATCAATATTCTCAAACTTTTACTATAGCTGACGTTTTAGATTCAGACCTAATAAAAAAATGATTACTGAAACATATCGCAATGTTAAATGACAAAATCGTATTTGAGCCATATTTTTCTAATTAAGAGGTGTGAACGAATTGTTCTTTATGCATGAAAGCTTTAATAGCATAAATTTAAATTTGAATAATTCCTGAACCGAAAACTGCTATCACATTGCTTAAAATGCAGAGTCCCACACTTCATTCTTGTCTGGCAGAAATTATCTCGAATCAAAAATTATCAAGAAGTCAAATACATTCTCAATCTCAATTTATATGTTTTAGCTTTGAGAATATTGATTTCGAAATGTTTTTCATGACCGAAGGCTCTTAATACCCAGCAGCCGTATTCTGAAAAAAAACGTAACTTGGTGATGTACGTTTTTTTTTGACAGTTAAAAACGTGAATCGCTAAATTAACGTTATTTCCTATTCTAAGAAAAACCGTTCACGTTCCCGACGTTAAAAAAACCCACGTTTTTTTTTGGTTGGGTTTTAGAAACGTTTTTTCGTTTATATAAAAATAAATTATTTAGAAAAATGTTAGGTACTCATTTTTAATATTAAAACCAAAAAAATTTGGTTACTGTTAAGTATTAATAATAATTTAGCGTACAGGTACAAAGAAACAACGGGATATAGCTGAAATTATGATTTGAAATAAGTAAACATAGATAATGTTTCATTACCAAACAATTTATTCAATTTTTCCCTTATATTTCACTAAAAAGCACAAAAATGCGAGGCCGGTTTAGCATAACACAGCAATTAAACATAAATTGTTAACAATCGAGTTTCAGCTTTATATATGGTGACATATAGTATGTATATGGCTGAGACATTGATAGTTGCGCTTCGTTGCCGACCGGCGATTAGTAGCTCCCGACTGCGAAAAATCTGATGTATTTGAAATAAAATGTTAATGTAAATTTAATAAAATTAAAACCATCACAATTGTATGATTTAAAATTAATAAATATTTGATTTAGTGGCTTACCTGTGCCGTCGTCTGTTCGCCAAAAAGTAAATCTGCACAATAATTTGACAGAACATCTTCGTGTTTTCCAGTATTCTATGTTTGACCAAAAAAAAACACGTTCACGTTAAGAGACATTGCGGTATCCGTCACGTTTTTTTTTCCTTTTTTCAGAATAAAGCTGCAGGCGGCGTCTTAAGATATCGTGAACCTTTTAAAATATTTTTAAATTGAGAATGTTTCCTTTTATTTTTCGTTATTTTCGACAGTCAATACTTCATATGTTCAAGAAACTACTGCCACTCAAAAAGAAAATGGTTTGACTCCCGTTATTTAAAACTTTCGCGATCCTAATTGTCTTCAATCTCCTTTACGGCTGTTTGCACATTCTTTCGGTTGTGTATAACCAACAAACGCGTGGCACTATCTAATTTAAGTTTTTGTTTTGTTTCGTTTGTGTAAAACTTTGGCTCCGCCTTTCATGCGATCGTTTTCCATCTCTTTCACTGCGGTTTGCCCTCTCTTCTGGTTCTGTCTGTATAACCAACAAACACGTACCCCTATCTCACTTCGTTTGTTGTTTTGTTTCGTTTGGCTATTTTTGCTTTTATTTCAAGCACCAATACTTTCGTTGTTTCTAAATATACGCCCAACAAAAAATCGGTTTACAAATCAACTGATCAAATAACGGGCATACGACTTTAAATTTATTGGTTTATACAAATAACAAATGAAAATAATGAATCTGTACACGTTATTTTGAGTTACAAATGGCATTTGCATAAACCAATTAATGTGATCGTGGGTCCGTTATTTGATCGGTTGTTTTTTAAAAATGCTCAGGTAACCAACCAATGAAACAATTTTGATTTTTTTAACACTCATCGAAATAATTTTCCCCGTTATTTTATTTTTTATGCCATCATTTATTTATTTTTCCGACTTTCTTTGTGTCGTTTGTCAAGATTTAAACAATTTGGGCTTTCAAAAACCAAATTCCCTTAAACTTGTAGTAACGCCATAGACAACTATAGATGAACATTTTGTATGAGGAAAAAATTCCCAAGAAATAAAAATCATTTTTTGCGTGTTTTGATGCTGTAATTTTATGAAATAGTATGCTGAGATTTTATAATTATCTCTCTGTCTTTATCTGACTTGCGTGTATTGTATAAACAGAAATTCGTTTGAACAAAAAGCGTACAAAACTAAACAAAATCTACCGTAATCAGGCGCTCCAAAACTCATTAAAACCAAACAGTCAATTTTTCATATTTCATTCAAAAAACAAACACCTTCAATGTTACTGCCTAATTGCTGTTTTAGATAACTGCAAGATTTTACTGATGAAATAAATGTTAGTCATACCAACAAAAAGAAATTAGTGCTCCCTTCCCCTCTGATGTAAACAGAACTAAATGAATTTGAAAAAAAAGTCGGGTATGATATACTAGAAACGAGCAATGAATAATGAGTTTATTTCTCCCTCATTTGTATTGTACATACCGATAGTGTTTAATAAAGGCAGCTTAACCTATACAATTTTTTGTTTGCCGTTACGTATCTGCCCCTCCCCCCCCCATTTTCCCTCCTACTAAAAAAGCAGAATGCATTTTTCACAATTTGATTCACAAGTGAGTTGTGGCGGTTTTCTTGTATCTTGTAATATTAACAAAATAAAATCAAAACAAAACTTAACTAATATCTCCGGTGTTTATGGAAATTAGTGTTAAATATTATCAAAACAACACGATGGAATATGAAATAAATCCTATAAATATTTTTTTGTTTTTTTTTATAATTATAAAATAGAAATATTCAAGCGTTGCTAAGTACAGAGAGCAGAATACATTACAGTTTAGATAATTGCTTTTGTCTCATAATACGAAATGACCATAAATTTATATGTGCAATTCCAAAACAACATCAATGACACGGTATAATGCCATTCATTAATATCGACCATGTTTACATAGACTACTTTGTTCGGCTAGAGAACTCTTGTTTGGCTAGAGAACAGTAATATGGACCCTTAGATAAACAACTATTTCTAATTTGAGCAGGAAGCATACATTTTTCTCAAAAATATTCAGAAATCTTGAATTTTTTGAATAATTTCGAAAAGTTTCGTAAACTAAGATCTATTCTGTAATCTCTAAGAATCTCAAATAATCTCGAACATGCTACAATAATAATAAAATAACCTGAGAAACCCAAATATCGAAATCTCGAATCTTTAACTTCGTGAAAGCAATTCAACGCTTTCCAAATGAAAATCTCAATAAACTCAGGCATCCGGGATCCGACTCAATTCTGAAACCCTAAACCAGACGACTTTTTGAGTAAAAAGAAACTGATATTTTTACTATAAAAATAAAGCAAAAATTTTTAGGCACTCCTTTTGTTTTAAAAGTATAAGTATAGAATTTTTCAACTTTGTCCTTTTCTTAAAATTCATACTTAAGGAAATTGGGTGAACCGTAGCAATTGGCCATCCTAAATATCATGTATATCGAAAAATACGCCTCATGGAACAAAAAGTGTTACGAAAAAAATATTTCGGTTCGAGGGCTTGATTAAATTACTTTTGATGATATTGAAACTACATATCAAGTTAAAGTTCTTATTTTTGCATAAAATCCGTTATTTTTTTTAAAAATTTGTGTGAAACATTTTTTGATTGCCGGGTAAACTTAAATGGGTGGCATATACTAATTAGAAACGACCGAATATACGACAACAATTTAAAAATTTTCTCTGTTTCAACGGTTTTCAAAAAATTATTTCTTTTCAACTATTTAAAATTAGAAATAGAATTGATCGAATGCCACACGTAAATTGCCAACACTGAAATGTTTTTTAATTATTTTGGTAATTTAGACTGAAATCAAAAATGTATACTCGAAAGTACCATATCAGCCTTGATTTATATTTTTAAAGGTAGAGACAATCTCGACGGAACGGAGACGGAATTACGCACAAAACGCAAAAATTAATTTAGTGCTGTAAAAATAAAAATTTTGCTGACAATCTCGACGCACGTTTTTGAAATTAAAATAATTTTAAAATTTCTAACATGAACTAAACCTTTTTGATTTCCATAAATCCATAATTTGATGGCTCTAAACCCTATCTTGTAAACGACTTTTTGACCAATTTAAATTTTCCGTCGTAGTATAATATCTACTAATCTAGTTAATAACTAATAATTTAGCTACATAAAACCGTTTCATGTCACTTTAATTTGGATAACTTTAGTTCCCAAGAATGTCTTTCATTTTGTATTTTTTTTACATCAGAAAGTGCCATTTCAATCCGTTATTGCGTGCAATATTGAAAATAATTTAATTTTAGTACTTGGTCTAATGCGCTCCGTCCGTCGACTTTGTCAATTCGCATGTATTTTCATGTAATTTAACTTTTGCGCTATTGCGTGACTGCGCTACAGCGTCGAGACTGTCTGGGGGGTAAAACTTAAAAACCAAACACACATTTTGCACCACACAATATTTATTACTCATGACTTACGAGAAATGCTATACCATGTTTTGATATTCAATGGCAAGATGACGAACCTTCTTCAAATCCTAATGCTATGAATATTATACCAATTGAAGTTAAAGTTAGCCGAAAGTTTCCAGCCGAAAGTGAAAAGTCGATAATGCAGGTTATGTTATTGACATTCCAGCCGAAAATAAATCAGCCTCTAGAGTGTTATGTATGGAGATGGATTGCATTAATGTGACTTATCAATAGCTATCGCAGGAAAAAAATTCTATTCAAGTTTCCCGTGGGAAATCTCGGAAAATTCAAAAAAGTTTCCAGCCGAAAGTAAGAAATGGATGAATAAAATCAGCCTCTAGAGTGTTATATCTGGAGATAGATTAAATTGAAGTGACATGTCATTAGCTATTGCAGGAAAAAAATTCAGTTCAAGTTTCCCGTGGAAAATCTCGGAAAATTCGATTTTCCAAAATTTTTTACAAAATTTTTATAAAATCAGCCTCTAAAGTATTATGTCTGGAGATGAATTGCATTGATGTGACTTATCAATAGTTATCGCAGAAAAAAAATTCAGTTCAAGTTTCCCGTGGGAAATCTCGGAAAATTCGATTTTCCAAAAATTATTAGAAAATTTGTATAAAATCAGCCTCTAAAGTGTTATGCCTGGAGATGGATTGTTTTGATGTGACTTGTCAATAGCGATCGCAGGAAAAAAATTCACTTCAATTTTCCCGTGGGAAATCTCGAAAAACTCGATTTTCCTAAAATTATTCGAAAATTTGCATAAAATCAGCCTCTAGAGTGTTATGTCTGGAGATGAATTGCATTGATGTGGCTTGTCAATAGTTATCGCAGGAAAAAATTAATTTGCAGTTTCCTGTGGGAAATCTCGGGAAATTCGATTTTTCAAAAATTATCCGAAAATTTGTATAAAATCAGCCTCTTAAGTGTTATGTCTGGAGATGAATTGCATTGATGTGGCTTGTTAATAGCTATCGCAGGAAAAAAATTCAGTTCAAGTTTCCGGTTAGAAATCTCGGAAAATTCGATTTTCATAAAACTATTAGAAAATTTGTATACAATCAGCCACTAGAGTGTTATGTCTGGAGATGGATAGCATTGATGTGATTTGTCAATATAGATATCGCAGAAACAAATTCAGTTCAAGTTTCCCGTTGGAAATCTCGGAAAATTCAAAAAAGTTTCCAGCCGATAGTAAGAAATGAATGATTAAAATCAGCCTCTAGAGTGTTATGTCTGGAGATAGATAACATTGATGTGACATGTCATAAGCTATCGCAGGAAAAAATATTCAGTTCAAGTTTGCCGTGGGAAACCTCGGAAAATTCGATTTTCCAAAATTTATTACAAAATTTGTGTAAAATCAGCCTCTGAAGTGTTATGTCTGGAGATGAATTGCATTGATGTGACATGTCAATAGCTATCGCAGGAAAAAAATTCAGTTCAAGTTTCTCGTGGGAATCTCGGAAAACTCGATTTTCCAAAAATTATTAGAAAATTTGTATAAAATCAGCCTCTAAAGTGTTATGCCTAGAGATGGATTGTATTGATGTAACTTGTCAATAGCTATCGCAGACAAAAACTTAGTTCAAGTTTCACGTGGGAAACCTCGGAAAACTCGATTTTCCAAAAATTATTAGAAAATTTGTATAAAATCAGCTTCTAGAGTGTTATATCTGGAGAAGTATTCAATTAGTATGATTACTCAATAGCTATCACAGAAAAAAAATTCAGTTCACGTTTCCCGTGGGAAATCTCGGAAAATTCGATTTTCCAAAAATTATTTGAAAATTTGTATAAAATCAGCCTCTAGAGTGTTATGCCGGTAGATGGATTGCATTGATGTGATTTGTCGATAGCTATCGCATGAAAAAAATTCAGTTCAAGTTTCCCGTGGGAAATCTCGGAAAATTCGATTTTCCAAAAATTATTAGAAAATTTGTATAAAATCAACCTCAAGAGTGTTATGTCTGAAGGTGAATTGCCGTGAAGAAATCTCGGAAAATTCAAAAAAAGTTTCCAGCCGATAGTTTTCAGACGATAGGTATTGACAAATCAGTAAAATGCAGTACATCTCCAGACGTAACACTTTAGAGGCTGATTTTATACAAATGTTCTAATAATTTTTGGAAAATCGAATTTTCCTAGATTACCTACGGGAAACTTGAACTGAATTGTTTTCCTGCGATAGCTATTGACATTCAATTAAATACAATCCATCTCCAGACATAACACTTTAGAGGCTTATTTTATTTATCCTTTTCTTACTTTCAGCTGGAAACATTTTTGAATTTTCCGAAATTTCCCACGGGAAAATTGAACTGAATTTATTTCCTGCGATAGCTATTGACAAGTCACATCAATGCAATCTATCTCCAGACCTAACACTCTAGAGGCTGATTTTTTTAACCATTTCTTAATTTCGGCTTGAAACGTTTTTGAATTTTCCGAGATTTCCCACGGCAAACTTGAACTGATTTGTTTTTCATGCGATAGCTATTGACAAGTCACAGCAATGCAATTTATCTCCAGACATAACACTCTAGAGGCTGATTTTTTTATCCATTTCTTACTTTCGGCTGGAAACTTTTTTGAATTTTCCGAGATTTCCCACGGGAAACTTTACCTGAATTTTTCCCGCGATAGCTATTGACAAGTCACATCAATGCAATTCATCTCCAGACATAATACTCTAGAGGTGATTTTATACAAATGTTCTAATAATTTTTGGAAAATCGAATTTTCCGAGATTTCCCACAGGAAACTTGAACTGAAATTTTTTCCTGCGAGAGCTATTGACAAGTCACATCAATGCAATCCGTCTCCAGACATAACACTCTAGAGGCTGATTTTATAAAAATGTTCTAAAAATTTTTGGAAAATCGAATTTTCCGAGATTTTCCACTGGAAACTTGAACTGAATTGTTTTTCTGCAATAGCTATTGACATGGCACATCAATGCAATCCATCTCCAGACACAACACAGGCTGATTTTATACAAATGAAGAAATTTGCTCCCACTGTGACAAAGGTTCATTCGAATGAAATGGTTGTGGCAAAAAATATGCAAAAAAATTAAAGGTGTTGTAAAAAAATTCAAAATATTAAAAGCTTCGAACATCAAGTGTAAAAAGAATGTTAGTGTTTGGAAAGTTAAATATAATAAACAAAAAATTTGATCAACAGACGAAGGAACTGATAATTGAAGTGAACTCAAAAAATGTGAGCAAATAACTGTTAAGCCAAAATTTTTATTATAATAACTCAGAAAAAGCATTTCCACAATGTTTATCGGCAACTATAAAATTGACAATTAAGTTTATTCCGCCTGGAATTAATAAAGCTTTAATAATCCACACATAGTGTATTTTTCACTAATGTACCAGAAACCTCAAAAATTTGTACGTTAAATATCGACGAAATAACGATCAAGAAGGATTTAACTCACAATAGGTGACTGGAAATACGTGACTAATTACGTATACTTATCAACAATACATTCAAGGAAATTATTGGGTTAAATGTAATAATGTTGACATGTGATCAAGGGGTAGCTAAATTGGTGTAGCTGGTATAGACGTAATGAAAAAAATTGTGAAACGAGATGAAAGTAACAAATGTAAATTATTAGCCAAGATGGGCTGGAAACACTGATACCCCAAACATGGGGTACGGACAAACATGTCAAGAAATGTTGACAAAAAACATTTTGATTGTTTAAATTGCAGAAACTTCGACTCTAAAATGAACTTTGAAAAGCGATTAATTATGCTCAAATACATAAATACAGTTGCTTTCTTAGTTCTAAAGTTCGTTTTAGTTGAATGTTCGAAATGTGATCAGCAAATTAAAAACTTGTGACCGTATGGCATAAAGCTGCTTTGTTGGCGGATCTGACTTCATTTAATTATACGAGTACAAACTCGGTATGTTCAAAAATATTTCCTTAATTCTGTTAGAATTCTGTCACCGTATAAACATTAGTTAAGTTTTATTTTGATTTTGTTTTGTAAATATTATACATATCGATGGCATGCCAGAAAACCGGCACAACTCAAAAAATAAAATTTTTCGTTTAACAATAATTACCAGAAAATCAGAATAAATTTTCCAAAATTTGATTTACTAATGATTTGTGAATCAAATTGTGAAAAATTCATTCTGATTTTTTAGTAGGCGGGCAAATGGAGGGCAGATACGTAACTGCAAACAACAAATTTTCTAAGTTAAGCCGCTTTTATTAAACACCAGCGATATGTACAACTGAGTTGACTAGTATACCATACCCCATTTTATTGACTGAAGACTGGTATACCATACCTCATTTTATCGTTCTTCGGATAATCGAATAATAAGCAAGATATTGATCTGCTCGATCGACCCCATTCATGTACCTGTTGTAACAAATAACACACTGTAGTTTCCAGATGTTTTGTTTATTGTTCCAATCGATGTTATGGCTTTCAATTATCTCGGCTGAATGTATCGTAGAAATCATTCGCACCTGTCTTTTTGATTGACAGCATTTGTGTAAAATGTCCCCACGACGGCGGAAAGAAGAATCACCTCGTGCAAGCCTAACATTCTTCCTAACTCTCAGGAAGTACTCTATTTATTGTAATCGTCCCACAACACATAATTTTTTTTTTTTTTTTGAGAAGTATTTCACATGTTTCTACACTATTTTAATAATTATCCATGTACAAGTGGTGCCACCAATTTACATATGGTTCTAGAAGGGTTGTGATTATTTGTAATAAAGGTTTTCCTTGTCCGCAATATATTTCCAAATTACAGATATCGACGATCACTATTATCAACCATATTTGAATTGTTTAAGAAATGCCAGAATGCCTAAATTGGTTTGAAACGATCGCGACTCAGCTCTTGTGAAAATATCGGCGTTTGTACCCAGTTAAAGTTAGCCGAAAGTTTCCAGCCGAAAGTGAAAAGTCGATAATGCAGGTTATGTTATTGACATTCCAGCCGAAAATAAATCAGCCTCTAGAGTGTTATGTATGGAGATGGATTGCATTAATGTGACTTATCAATAGCTATCGCAGGAAAAAAATTCTATTCAAGTTTCCCGTGGGAAATCTCGGAAAATTCAAAAAAGTTTCCAGCCGAAAGTAAGAAATGGATGAATAAAATCAGCCTCTAGAGTGTTATATCTGGAGATAGATTAAATTGAAGTGACATGTCATTAGCTATCGCAGGAAAAAAATTCAGTTCAAGTTTCCCGTGGAAAATCTCGGAAAATTCGATTTTCCAAAATTTTTTACAAAATTTTTATAAAATCAGCCTCTAAAGTATTGTGTCTGGAGATGAATTGCATTGATGTGACTTATCAATAGTTATCGCAGAAAAAAAATTCAGTTCAAGTTTCCCGTGGGAAATCTCGGAAAATTCGATTTTCCAAAAATTATTAGAAAATTTGTATAAAATCAGCCTCTAAAGTGTTATGCCTGGAGATGGATTGTTTTGATGTGACTTGTCAATAGCGATCGCAGGAAAAAAATTCACTTCAATTTTCCCGTGGGAAATCTCGAAAAACTCGATTTTCCTAAAATTATTCGAAAATTTGCATAAAATCAGCCTCTAGAGTGTTATGTCTGGAGATGAATTACATTGATGTGGCTTGTCAATAGTTATCGCAGGAAAAAATTAATTTGCAGTTTCCTGTGGGAAATCTCGGGAAATTCGATTTTTCAAAAATTATCCGAAAATTTGTATAAAATCAGCCTCTTAAGTGTTATGTCTGGAGATGAATTGCATTGATGTGGCTTGTTAATAGCTATCGCAGGAAAAAAATTCAGTTCAAGTTTCCGGTTAGAAATCTCGGAAAATTCGATTTTCATAAAACTATTAGAAAATTTGTATACAATCAGCCACTAGAGTGTTATGTCTGGAGATGGATAGCATTGATGTGATTTGTCAATATAGATATCGCAGAAACAAATTCAGTTCAAGTTTCCCGTTGGAAATCTCGGAAAATTCAAAAAAGTTTCCAGCCGATAGTAAGAAATGAATGATTAAAATCAGCCTCTAGAGTGTTATGTCTGGAGATAGATAACATTGATGTGACATGTCATAAGCTATCGCAGGAAAAAATATTCAGTTCAAGTTTGCCGTGGGAAACCTCGGAAAATTCGATTTTCCAAAATTTATTACAAAATTTGTGTAAAATCAGCCTCTGAAGTGTTATGTCTGGAGATGAATTGCATTGATGTGACATGTCAATAGCTATCGCAGGAAAAAAATTCAGTTCAAGTTTCTCGTGGGAATCTCGGAAAACTCGATTTTCCAAAAATTATTAGAAAATTTGTATAAAATCAGCCTCTAAAGTGTTATGCCTAGAGATGGATTGTATTGATGTAACTTGTCAATAGCTATCGCAGACAAAAACTTAGTTCAAGTTTCACGTGGGAAACCTCGGAAAACTCGATTTTCCAAAAATTATTAGAAAATTTGTATAAAATCAGCTTCTAGAGTGTTATATCTGGAGAAGTATTCAATTAGTATGATTACTCAATAGCTATCACAGAAAAAAAATTCAGTTCACGTTTCCCGTGGGAAATCTCGGAAAATTCGATTTTCCAAAAATTATTTGAAAATTTGTATAAAATCAGCCTCTAGAGTGTTATGCCGGTAGATGGATTGCATTGATGTGATTTGTCGATAGCTATCGCATGAAAAAAATTCAGTTCAAGTTTCCCGTGGGAAATCTCGGAAAATTCGATTTTCCAAAAATTATTAGAAAATTTGTATAAAATCAACCTCAAGAGTGTTATGTCTGAAGGTGAATTGCCGTGAAGAAATCTCGGAAAATTCAAAAAAAGTTTCCAGCCGATAGTTTTCAGACGATAGGTATTGACAAATCAGTAAAATGCAGTACATCTCCAGACGTAACACTTTAGAGGCTGATTTTATACAAATGTTCTAATAATTTTTGGAAAATCGAATTTTCCTAGATTACCTACGGGAAACTTGAACGGAATTGTTTTCCTGCGATAGCTATTGACATTCAATTAAATACAATCCATCTCCAGACATAACACTTTAGAGGCTTATTTTATTTATCCTTTTCTTACTTTCAGCTGGAAACATTTTTGAATTTTCCGAAATTTCCCACGGGAAAATTGAACTGAATTTATTTCCTGCGATAGCTATTGACAAGTCACATCAATGCAATCTATCTCCAGACCTAACACTCTAGAGGCTGATTTTTTTAACCATTTCTTAATTTCGGCTTGAAACGTTTTTGAATTTTCCGAGATTTCCCACGGCAAACTTGAACTGATTTGTTTTTCATGCGATAGCTATTGACAAGTCACAGCAATGCAATTTATCTCCAGACATAACACTCTAGAGGCTGATTTTTTTATCCATTTCTTACTTTCGGCTGGAAACTTTTTTGAATTTTCCGAGATTTCCCACGGGAAACTTTACCTGAATTTTTCCCGCGATAGCTATTGACAAGTCACATCAATGCAATTCATCTCCAGACATAATACTCTAGAGGTGATTTTATACAAATGTTCTAATAATTTTTGGAAAATCGAATTTTCCGAGATTTCCCACAGGAAACTTGAACTGAAATTTTTTCCTGCGAGAGCTATTGACAAGTCACATCAATGCAATCCGTCTCCAGACATAACACTCTAGAGGCTGATTTTATAAAAATGTTCTAAAAATTTTTGGAAAATCGAATTTTCCGAGATTTTCCACTGGAAACTTGAACTGAATTGTTTTTCTGCAATAGCTATTGACATGGCACATCAATGCAATCCATCTCCAGACACAACACAGGCTGATTTTATACAAATTTTCTAATAATTTTTGGAAAATCGAGTTTTCCGAGATTTCCCACAGGAAACTTGAACTGAATTTTTTTCCTGCGATAGCTATTGACAAGTCACATCAATGCAATTCACCTTCAGACATAACACTCTTGAGGTTGATTTTATACAAATTTCTTAAACATTTTTGGAAAATCGAATTTATCGAGATTTCCCATGGGAAACTTGAACTGAATTTTTTTCATGCGATAGCTATAGACAAATCACATCAATGCAATCCATCTACCGGCATAACACTCTAGAGGCTGATTTTATACAAATTTTCAAATAATTTTTGAAGATTTCCCACGGGAAACTTGAACTGATTTTTTCTTTTGCGATAGCTATTGACAAGTCACATCAATGCAATCCGTCTCCAGACATTACACTCTAGAGGCTGATATTATACAAATTTTATAATAAATTTTGAAAAATCGAATTTTCCGAGATTTCCCATTGGAAACTTGAAGTGAATTTTTTCCTGCGATGGCTATTGGCAAATCATATCAATGCAATCGATTTCCAGATAATACACTCTAGAGGCTGATTTTATACAAATTTTCTAATAATTTTTGGAAAATCGAGTTTTCCGAGATTTCCCACAGGAAACTTGAACTGAATTTTTTTCCTGCGATAGCCATTGACAAGTCACATCAATGCAATTCACCTTCAGACATAACACTCTTGAGGTTGATTTTATACAAATTTCCTAAACATTTTTGGAAAATCGAATTTTCCGAGATTTCCCATGGGAAACTTGAACTGAATTTTTTTCAAGCAATAGCTATCGACAAATCACATCAATGCAATCTATCTACCGGCATAACACTCTAGAGGCTGATTTTATACAAATTTTCAAATAATTTTTGGAGATTTCCCACGGGAAACTTGAACTGATTTTTTCTTTTGCGATACCTATTGATAAGTCACATCAATGCAATCCGTCTCCAGACATTACACTCTAGAGGCTGATTTTATACAAATTTTTTAATAATTTTTGGAAAATCGAATTTTCCGAGATTTCCTACGGGAAACTTGAACAGAATTTTTTCATTCGATAGCTATTGACAAATCAAATAAAAACGATTCAACTTCAAATATATACTCTAGAGGCTGATTTTATTCCAATTTTGTATATTCTTCTGATTTTCCGATATTTTCTACGAAGCAAAGTTTTACACGTAAATTTATTTACAAAATTTTTTATTTAAATCCCAGTATCCTATTTACTTTCGGCTGATAACTACTAAATTTTTTATTTTCGGCTGGAATGTTAATATCATAATCTGCATTATCGACTTTATACTTTCGACTGGAAACTTTCTGCTGGGATCAGACAATCTACATAACCAATTTTTTTTTACTTTCGGCTGGACTAACACAATCTGCAATATCGACTTTTCACTTTCGGTTGGCAACTTTCGGCTAACTTTAACAGTATGGCGTTTGTATTGTCGGATCCGTTGACCAATATTCGTCTCTATTATCTTTACGAACTTTCCCAATGAGCAGAATCAGTCCTACAAATTTTTTTAGCTCTTTCACTGTCACGTCCTCCCACTTTACAGACTTAAGCCTGTCTTTAAGATTCATTTTGTGCATGGTAAGGATTCGTTTCTTCTACCATGTATTGAAACAGATCATCCCCTATAAACAACTTTATAATATCGCTAATATTTTCACCATTATTAGGTAATACACGAGCACCAGAATTGCCCATAAACGGCTCGATTTTAGGTGGATTATCAGTTTTACTGTGCTATTTCTTTATCTTTACTTTCAGAGTCGCTAAATTGTAACGGAAGCGCCCGATTTTTTGTGCGTACAAATATTTCGTCGTCACTAAAATCACTTTCACTATCAAATTCTGGCAAATCTTCTTCACCCGAATGTGCTGATAAATTATCGGCGAATACGTCATTATTACTCTCGTAGTTTTCAAAATCCATTTTAAATCGAACCGTTAAATCGTTAAAATTTCTTAGAAAAATTGCAACAAACAGTAAAAGTGTTACGATAAGACTGAACGATTGGAAAGAATTTCCGTTCAAAGTTCTGCCTATTCTATCCGAACCGCCAGTTGACACCCGTCTGTGGAAAAGGAATTAATACCTTTTCCGCCGATAGTATGTTAATATAGACCACTTCACACTCACTCAAAATGCTTATTTTAAAAATGAAATTCTGATGTAAGTTAGATAAAGGCAAAGAGATAATTATAAATACTCATCATACTATTTCATAAAATTACAGCACATAATAAAACATAGAATTACAAAATACATAAAAAATGATTTTTATTTCTTGGGAATTTTTTCCTTATACAAAATTTTCATCTATAGTTGTCTACGGCCTCAAAGATTAAATTATTAATCGACAATGTCTGACCTTTTAAACATTTAATTCTATCCATGTCTGATGGCGGTATTTTCGCTGCCTGTAGCGTTTTCCATAAGATATGTGTCGTAATGATGATCGCCCTCAATTAAACAGCCTTAGAGGTGACGAAACGGTAATGTCATGTTACTAAGAACTATATGATTAATAATATTTGGCAACTTGTCTAACATTTTTTAATTCTCTGCTAAATCAAAAAAATTGTCTGTTAAACAAAATAAAGGAAATACGTTAATCCCAGTGGAGCTAAATAGTGAAAGTAAAAAAAAAAATCGAAATTTTCCATTCTTTTATAAATTAATAAAAATAAATAATTTTTTGCTTCCGTAAATCCGAGTACTTCCTTGTTGTTCTATCTGTGGTATAAAATTTAACAAAAAAAAAAAAAAAAAAAAAAAAAATGAAAAAATAAACATAACCACAAACTTTGTTGTTATTTATTTCACCAAAATGAGAAAAATTAAATGAAAATATTTATTTTTGGTTTGGATTTTTTGGTTTTCTTTTTTTTTTTTTTTTTTTTTTTTTTTGTAGCAAACGAAAGCTGAAACCACAAAAATGTTTTCGCGAATGAATGAAATAAATGTACGAGTATCCATATATTAAACAAAACAACTGAATACGGAAAAAGATTTTTCCCAAAACCAAAAAAATCTTTATTTTCAGTAAAAACAAGTATTTTTATATAAAGCTTAAAAATATCCTTTTTTAGGATGTTTAATTTTAACTAATTTAGTTAAGTGATTTTATTTGTTAATTTTTAAACGTTTTGAAATTGTGAACGTACCTAATCCGTTATCGCTCTAGACAAGCCAATAACACCATTGTACATATATAGTATGCAGTTAATGACTTATAGAATCCTTAAAATCACACATCATCAATCAAATTTATTTTATTTTCACATCTCCTATAAAATATAACCATTACAACAATGAAATCGTCTCATTGTTTGAAACAATCCATTGTTTTTGAACTGATAAAATTAAATTTTATATTTATACGTCGATGGCTATGTGTAAATATATGTATATAGTTTACCACTATTATTAATAAAATATAACAGATGAGCTATTAATACACTTCTATTTATTATATATTAAACTATATATGAAATTATTGTACGTACATGATACTGAGCACAGAATAGCTATATCGAGAAGATAAATACACACGGCATCCGCATATTATATTTTTATGTAAGTATGTATATATGTATATATTATGGTAAAGATAAATGAATCCTTTTATAACACAAACCAATTTCTCAAACTGTAATAAAATACGGTTTGCAATATAACCAAAAAGCACATAAAAAAGCTCATAAAAAACAAAACAAAACATTGTATACGAAAAACTTTTTAATACTGTTAATAAATGAAAATGGTTTCCGATAAAAATACAAAAAAAAAAAAAAAAAAAAAATTAAAAAGGAAATATCATTAATTTTTGTCATTATATCCTTAAAACACATCTTCATCATATTTCAAACTGTATATTCACTGTAATTAGAAAAGTTTCGATTTTTTTTTTTTTTTTAGTTTCACATAGAAATTTATTATTTTAGCTTGTTGTATTATAATAGTGATGTATAGTGTATACATATTATAGTCCATACTCGAAATAAAACGTTCGATTACTAATTGCAAGTGTGTGTGCTAAATTTATTAGGGTTGAAATAAAATTGAAACAAGTTTTGAAGAACGGCTGGAATATAATACCATATAGCTGTTGTATTGTCAGCGGCGACTATCAAGGCTACACAGTTAAAAAAATTACTTTAATTTTTAATGCAAGCCCTGCATTATGACTCATGTAATGCAAGTTATTATTAAACTGTAAAGTAATGATTGCATTAAAATGAATTTTAACGCAATTATGAAGATTTCTAGAGCAGTATTTGCATTAAAAAATATTTTTAATAAAACTATTAAACATTTTAAAGCAAACTGTTCAAATTAAAAAATTACACCAACATAAAATTCGCTAAAATAAGCGGACTTAAATGTACATATGAATAATATATTCATGCACGTGTTTTGCTTTACTGATATAAAGTTCGCTAAATCAAACCGACTAAATAACAAATAAAATAATTGGGTTTTCTGAATTCGAAAATGTCTATGTTAAAGGTAAGTTTTCAGTTCAGAATTTATAATTTATTACCTTAGGCGAATGTTTGATTTTTTTAAAGTAAACTGAGATTTCGAACCTCAAGGCATCAAAAACAGAGGCCAAATTACCAAACCCCGGAAAAAAGGGCTACACTTATGCAACTTTCAATGCAATTTGCTTTAAAATTTAATAATTCTAAAATATTTTATTAATGCAGTCTTTGATAAATTTTAATGCAGTTGATTGACGGTTCTTCTACAACTTGATTTAGATTCTAATGGAATGTTACGCTAAAATTTATTGTAATTGCTGTATTACAAATTAATGCAAATTGTATTAAATCCTTTTTAATGCAAGCTTTGTATTATTTTGTAATACAGCCTTCCACTAGACATACATATATGTAATGCAATTTACATTACATAAGCAATATTCTTTTAAGTGTGTAGCAACCACTCGTTCATTAATTAGGCTATCCAGGCAATGCATGGATTGCGTCCGTAAATAAGTTTCGATTTTTCAATAAAAAATAAGCGAGCAAAATAAAAAATTAAAATCTTTAGAGAACTTTACACGATCATTATTTGTTCACCACCGATAACATCTTTACCTCTAAAACTCTTGCGTCATTACTCCTTCATTTTTTTGAAACAATTTTAATGTTACGTAGAATTTTTGTCTGCATATTACAAGACTTTTGGAGCTAATAAAGTTAGCGCTAATGAACCATAACCATAATAATCCCCAACATCTTTTGAGCAATATAAATGATTCGTTCGTATTCTCATACATTACGCTCCGACATGCAAACACTTATATTCGCTTTTTTAATGAGAAAGGAAAGAATTTTAAATTGTGCATGCAATCGAGAATATTTTAAGCGGGAAAATGATGTTGTTTGTATTTATTTAACGAAGAAATATTTTAGTAATTTCAAAAATTTTAAACAATGGCGCCTAACCCAAAAAGCTTAAAAAGCTTTCTTTTGTATTAATGATCATTATTTTAAAATAAACATCAAATGTTGATATAAACTAATTGCTCTGTGATCAAAAACGAAGATTTTTTAAAAATGTCTTTTAAATTATTGTGCTAATTACAAATTTAGGAACAGGTCTTATGGAGTATGGAATTCTAAATTAACATTATTTTACTCAGGTAGTATCGTTAATGACATTTTAACTGACGTTTCAATTGGATAAAGTTTTGTTATAAAATTATAAAGTTGTTCTTTTTAGACGCAGCACAGTACACGGTAGACCACTAATTAGGTAAGAAAATTAATCGACTTCTTAATTAAAAGTTTTAAGAAATAACCGACTAACCACGATTTATTTTATAATGTTGTGATGACTCTAAAATTGGAATGTGGTACATTATTTAAAGAAAGCAGAATACATTTTTATAAACGTATAGAATTTCGAAGGTAAAGAATAGTCTAAGTACGAAGTAACCCAACACCATTTAAATGCACACTGTTAGAATTAATCAAACTCATCATACATCTTAACTAAACTATACAAGGCTATTTTCAAATCTCGGAAAATTCTAAAATCTCGAAAATCTCGATATATCAATAATTATTTAACATCGGCACCTAAATAAACTCCCTATTAGTCGAGGCAATGGACTAAAAAATTCGGAATTTTTTAGTACATGACGGATCGGAATGCGATTTTTTGCATTATCTTCCAAACATTTTTTGTAAAAAATGGGGCTACTTTGTACCTTATACAAACCAGAAATTGCATTGCTATTTGCATTTTTTGAGACGCCTTTTGGAAGATTCAATAACTTTGTAAATAAGAGTCAGAACAGGCCCAAATCGGGTATCTGCTGGTTTTTGAGGTCGCTGATCACGATTATGATGTTTAAATTGACCCACAGCCGACCTGGAGCTCAGGAACGCCGATGAACGTCGTCTCCGTGGGACTCTCCCAAAATTCACGCGGGGAAGGAGAGAAACTCGGCGCGGGTTTTAGGTCGCTGAATTCAAATATGGCATCGGCGAACACCCCCCGAACACCTGGTGCATCGGAACCTGGCCCTGAACGTCATCTCCGTGGCTTTTCCTGACACAATCGAAAAAGACGAACCGAAAATCGTTATGGAGGGTTTTTTGGGCCGCAAACTACCCTCCCAACACCTGATGCACCGGAACTTTTATCTTGATATCGATGTCATTCCCATGAATGTCAACCAAACCTGATGTCTTAGAGACCGACGTCAATACTGCAATAGCTGTGTGGAATTATTGATTCTAGTTAAATTATGTGAGGAGGAAACAAATAGAATAAATAGAAAGTCAATATTTATGTAATGGGCTTTTAAAAAATGTTTATTGAACTCAAATCAAATACAATCCAACTGTAACTTTACCTTACCTCATTAATTAATAGCTTCAATTTTTAAATAAATAACTAAATATCAAATTCTCCATCAAGTGACACATCGCTAGTCTGTTCATTTTCTTCGTCATCAACTGACGTATTCATAAGTAGATCATCTTCCTCATGTAAGGCCTCTGTCTCTGCTGTAATAACGTTTTCAATTGAATATCTGTCAGTATTGTTGCAAGTTGAGCTTTCACAAATTTTACAGGCAAGATTGCAAGGGAGGCCGTGCTTCCTGCAACTACAGGACATCAGATTACAATCTCCTGCGCATCCACAAAATATTAGTTCAATGATATTCTTGGGCGCTGGTTTTTGTGTCATTTCTACAGAAACCAGTGTGTCGCCTTCCTTTCTCCACCCCCATTCTGTTGGGTCCATGGTCACCTAGTCTCCGTGCAGCCAATGGCGTCTAGTGTGGGGATAATTTTCCCTAAATTAAATCTCCACTTTACAGCGGTTTTTGAATAGATTTGGAACATGTACTTTTGTAGTAACTCGTCCCTTTTTAGCTTGTACTCATCAGGAACATTCGGCTTCCTGAATGACAGTTGAGCACCGTACATTGCCAGGATTAGCTGCGCCCCATTCTCAAAAATTTCTTCGCTTGACAAACCAGCTTCCTTGAACTTCGCAGCATGAGCTTCAAGGTCTGTGAATTTCTGAAAGGTTTTGAAAAATTTTGGTTTTCCCCTGGTAGTACGTTGCTGAAACGGTATCGCACCCCGTTATTGCAGGAAGCAACAAAATATTATTCGCAACTACTGGCATATGAGACAAGCTAATTGAAGAGTATACTTCTTCGGGTTTATTGAGCCTTAGAGATTTCTGTAGAAATATTTCATTATCTGCTGGGCAGAGTGCGGTCAATATTACGGCAACGTCTATATCTTCGGCGACTATGACTACTTTTTTTGTAACGTCTGTAACGCAAGGGGGGTGACCAGGGTAAATAACGGTGTCATGATGGACATGTTCCTTTGGGCTTCCACTGGTAAATTGAGAGCGCGGGGGCTCGTGAAAATAACCTCATTCCTTATCTAGTCCGTTCTCCCTCGGTTAACAGAATCCTCTGGAGTCACCACCTGCAGCAATTTGCCGGCTATGGCTCAACCTGGGGTGGGATTTGGTGGTGTCCTTCTAGAAGCTAGAAAGCTGCACTTAATACACTACGAATTAATCATGCTTCCATCATGTCGCGCCTCACCTAGTACATCTCCTGAAACTTAAAGAACTTAAACACACATATCTTCTATTGTTTTACAAATATTAATTACAAATAATTTTTTTATTAGCAATTTTAATTAACAATTTAATATTAAATATTTATTAAATGAAATGAGTTTACGTTATACAAACAATAGATAAAAGATTCGGTTAATTTTGCTAATCGCTTGAGATTCCGATTCGGTAACATGATCTTCCGATTGAAGAAACAAAAATTTTAAATAATAATTAATTTAAAGATAAGCGAACGATGTATTTTGGTTGTAGTTGGCTGGTGGCACGAGGAGCTCGCCGTATCCCCCAAACCGCATCTGTAATGAAAGAAAACAAGAAGAGAAACTGCGACCGCCGGAAGAAAATTACTGAATTGTTCACACTTTAATTATCGTATACCAAATAAATAAATCAAAAATTTAGTAATAAATAAGAATAAGAAAATTTGAAATTTAATGATATTTAATTTCTTAACTAATTAATTTATGAAAAGGATACCCCTGTTTTCAGATTATGTTGTTTCGGGACGATTTTCGCCAACATTCACCAATCTGCCGTCCGAACATCCAATGAGGTTGATGCGCCAATTGTTATTACGTTGATGATTTGTCACTTACACGCGGTTCACGATTCGATAAAAGTGGATCGATATCCAATTGTCGCATGATTTGTGTAATTAATAAACTGCCATACCGCCTGATGATAATCGAACTATAGACGCTCAATTTAGGTGTTCGTTTGGTTTTGCACTTCACGGACAGTTCGTTTTCGACGATAGATTCACTCAGTATAAATTGCACTTGGGAGTTTCTTGCTATCGAATGTCTTGTTTTTTCAGACTGAACAACCAATTTTCTAATAAATAACACTTATCACAGATCACCGTTCTAATGACAGTTTTCGGTTGCCACAACACAATATTACCAATTTACCACCATTAATTTCATAATCACAGAATCATTAAATAATTTTTTTTCTGTATACATACATATATACATATACGTGTGTAGCTGTACAATCTCGAGGTTATGATGTGTACGACTCGGTGATAGACAATATCATTGCACAAAAATAATAAAAATAAAAATTGGTTGTGTTTATTACCTATGTGATGATGATAAATTTTTTTTTATTTTTATTGATGACTTTCTGTCTTTAGGTCCGCTCTCCACCAAAGCTCGAATTCAAAAGAAAGTTTTCAATCGTCGGGCTCGTGTCATTCAATCATCTCCTCGCCGTGATCGCTGCCATCTATTTTCCGGTAGATTAAACTTAAATCAACATTTGAGCCAATAACGCCGGTCTCATACGGTCAAATATCCAATCGGACAAACAACAAAATAATTGCAACGGGGCGTCAGCCAACGTTACATCGTGGGGACGTCTCACACCCTGAAAGTCTCATAAGCCGGGCCAAACAAAACCGCGACCAGAAAAGAAGTTCGCGATTTAAATGCGTATATCCTTAGCATGATATGTTCCCAACAATTTACCTGTTGGATCTTGTAACGTAAAGGCGACATTTCCCACCCTTGCAGTGATGATTGCAGGTATATATTTTGGAGCCAGCTTTGCTGAGAATTGCCTTAGTGCAGCGCTTTGTGTATACGTACGAACAAATACTTTTTGGCCCACGTTTAATTGTCTTGGTCTGCTTCGAATATTGTAGTAACGTTCAGATTTTAAGTGTGCTTCGCTTAAGTGTTTGAGTACATTATTATGTATCAGGTCCAACCGTGCAGATCGTGTGTTTATGCCTACTTCGTGTTCATTTTCACATCCCAACAGTCGTCGAAGATTGTAGTCCGAACCGTGTGTTATCATATGTTGCCCGTAGACTAAGTAGTGTGGTGAATACTTAGTGGATAAATGTATGACGTTTCTTAGAGTTGACGCTATTTGATCAAGGTGGATGTCCCAATTTATATGATTTTCTCCCAAATAAGAACGGATGGTCTGCAAAATTGTTCGGTTACTTCGTTCAGAGGCGTTGCTCTGAGGTGAGTGAAATGGAGTTTTAATATGTTGAATACCATATCGCTTGAGCAGATAGCCGAACAGATTAGACTGAAATTGTCTTCCATTATCGGAAAGTATGAATTCTGGGACAGAGAATAATAAAAATATTTCCTTCTCAAGATAATCACATAATGCTGAAGTAGAGGCGTCTCGAAATGCTTTGAGTCGTATAAATTTGGAATAATGGTCCAAAACTATAAGAACACAAGTGTTTCCATTTCGAGATCGAGGATATGGACCTAGATAATCAATGTAAATCTTTTGAAATGGACGGGTTACCTGAGAGAAACTACCCATGGGTGGACGTGTGGTATAATTGGTCGCTTAAGACATTTTGCATTGAGCACAGTTATTAATAGATTGACGAACATCTTCGGCCATACCAAACCAGAAGTAATGCCGACGGATTCTCTCCAATGTCTTAAAGATCCCCATGTGGCCAGATGAAGGAGGTACATGTGCAGCTTCTAATATAGCTGGAACCAAGCTTTTCGGAATTATCAATTTCCAATTGGGCACATCCGTATCTGCATATCGCACGCCATAGGACGGAGAAATCAATAGTTTGCCCTCTTCAATTCTGAAATTGGAATCAGTATTAGTAATATCTTGATATTTTCGAATCATATTTACATATTCTTCCTCATTAAAAGCTGGAGAATTCATATCTACCCAAAAATTGTTATTATAACTGTGGTCCTCGTCATTATGTAAAGCTTCACAAAAGGCGCGTGACAACGCATCCGGTACCACATTAAGTGATCCTTTGCGATACTCAATGTTAAACTTGTAGGACTGCAGCTTAAGGCTCCATCTGGCCAAGCGACCAGACAGATCGGACATGCTCATTAGCCAACGAAGGCTCGCATGATCGGTTATTATGGTGAACTCGAAGCCCTCCACATAGTGACGAAAATGCTTAACGCAGAGAACAGCTGCATAGCATTCCAGCTCAGTTGCGCTGTACTTCCTCTGTGCTCCGTTGAGCTTCTTCGAGTAAAATGCTATCGGGTGCTCGGCATCGGCAATCTTCTGAAAAAGTACGCCGCCTACGCCTCTAGAAGAAGCATCTACTTGAATAAAGAAGGGTTTGTCATAATTCGGGTGTACTAGGACTGGTGCCGACGTTAGACGATCCTTTAAAATGTCAAAAGCCTTTTGTGCCTCGTTGTTCCAAGCTAATTTGCACTTTGTTTTTAAAAGATCTGTAAGTGGAGCTGAAATAGACGAATAACTTGAAATAAATCGGCGGTACCAACCGCACATTCCAAGGAAACGACGTAAATGTTTGACGGTTTTAGGAATTGGGAAATCTTGAATCGCACTTATCTTATCTGGATCAACGCTTATACAGCCACCACCGATCACATATCCTAAATATTTTAATTTCTTCAGTACAAAGCTACTTTTCTCCACGTTAATTGTGAGGTTGGCCTGGCGCAACCACAGAGCTACTAGCTTCAATAACACAAGATGTTCCTCAAAAGTGCTGGATGTGACAAGGAGGTCGTCTAAATAGACGAAAATCCTGTCATGATACTCGTGAGGAATCACCCTGTGCATCAATCTGCACATAGTCTGTGGCGCGTTGCAGAGCCCGAAGGGCATCACGGTGAACTGATAGAGCGGCCTACCCGGTACCGTAAAAGCAGTTTTACATTTTGCATCATTGTCGAGTGGTATTTGCCAGAATGCATCCTTCAGATCCAGGCTGGAAATGAAGTTTGTATTCTCCAAACGACTCAGTATTCCATCAATTAACGGTAACGGGTATGCATCTTTCACAGTCACTTCGTTTACTCTTCGGGCGTCTAGGCACAACCTCGCTTTGCCATTCGATTTAGTTACTAAATTAACTGGGGAACACCAAGGACTTTCACTTTCTTCCAGCACTCCTAGACCAATCATTCGATCTAGTTCCTGATAAATTTGAGCCTGTTTCGCAGGTGATACCGCGTAATATCGTTGTTTAACAGGATTGGCTAGTCCGGTTTCTATCTTATGGCACAAGAGGTTTGTTCGGCCCAGACCCATATAGACGGATGAAGGAAATATATCTATGATCTGTTGAAGATCATTTCGCTGTTGTGGTGACAGATCTGGCATAAGTGAATCAACAGGAGGAAGCGATAAATGGTTATCTAACAACTCATCGGGTCGCGGAGCAGAAACTAATTCGTTAATTTGAATTTTCATGTTGAAAAGATTAAAGAAATCGATACCAAGATACAGCGATTGAGAAAGATTAGGTGCTAAGAACAATCGAAGTGATTTTTCCTTATTATTGAAACGGATTTTGACAAAAATATATCCTAGTATGCGTTCTTGTGCACCGTTGGCAGTAGAAATTGTAGAAGGACAGTGATGGAAACGTAATCCTGCAAGAGATAATAGTTTCTCACAATCCTTACCTAGGAGACTGATATTTGCTCCCGAATCTAGGAGACCGCGAATGGGTTGATTGAAAATTTCAATGGTGACATAAGGTCTACCATCTGGTTCTGTAGATATTAATGAAGAACAAATTTGCCGCCGAATTCTACGTTTTCCTTTAAAATACAACCACGACCGATGAAAATTATGTTTGTTCAGTGGACTAACCTTAGAGGAAGTAGAGGTTATGGTTTGCTCATGCGGTTTCGAAGTTCGTAATCTGTATTGGACGCTGCATCCTCGAACATAATTGGTTTGTGCGGGATGGGGGATTTCGGAAGGTTGGACTCCCGTGGTATCCAATTCCTCCTTGACAAGTTTCCCGGCATTGGAGAATTACAATTTGAACACTCAGCGAAGGAAGTATTTTCTTTTCCACACGCTAAGCAAAATTTCCTAAGGGAAGTTATGCATCGTCGAAAATAATGACCGGGTAATTTACAATTCCAACAGATACGAGTATTTGATGGAAATTTTTGGGAATTTTGATTATAAAAATGCGATCCATTACGATTAGGGAAATTATTCATCGCACATAGCTCAGAATCATTATGGTAAACTGAGTTTGCTTGATTAGGGTTAGATGCCTGCAACAACATTTCGTTATTTGGTGGTTGTGTAGACACATCTGTTATATTCATGAGTCGATTAGGACTATGTTTGCTAGTATTAACAAAGGGAATGGCCGATGAATTGTGTGTATCGAAAGTCGGAGTTTGGAATTTAGTCGTTGGATAACCGGGCCTTTGGAATTCGAAACTTTCCAATTCATGGACATAACGATCCTTAGCCGACCAGTTAGCTTCCGGATTAATTCCGAGCTCTTGCCATAATTGTTCTACTCTACGGCATTCGATTGCAAGTTGGTTTATAGAACGAAATTCTCTATCAACAAATTTCTCTCTTAATCTGGGACGCATATTGTTAATTAATATGGACAAGATTTCAACTTCGGGAATCGGAGTTTTTGATTGTAAAGCTATCTTTTGAATATCATCTAGGAATTCAATGAAGGATTCTTTTGGGAATTGTTGTTTCCTTTGCTCTAACCTACGCTTGATATGCCTTTCATTGAAGGGTGTCTGAAAACGATCGACTAGGTAATATTTTAAGTGTTCCCATCCAATATGCATGTTAGCATTTCGTTCACGAAATGTCCAATACCAATCTAATGCATTATCAGAAAGGAAACAAGACGCTATCTCGACTAACCGGTCTAGTGGAATATTCGATGCCCTCGCCATATGTTCCACCCGAAACAAAAAGTTTTCGATTGGTACATCTGACGTTGTACCTTTAAATTTCAAGTTCCACGATGTTATGGTACGAGTTAGGGTACTGTCATCAATAATTCTTCCAGGATTACGATTTTGATTTGGTGCGATATCTACATTTAACTTTTGATTAAAATTATTCAACAAATTGCCGAAATTAAGAATCATCTGCTGCATAGCTTGAGCTGGGTCGATGTTATTATTGCTGCCATTATTATTATGCTCCACAGGATTTACGTGGGGCTGAATATTTACGGGGTTTCGTGCAATTACCGGGTCAAACTTAGGAATGGAAAACGTAAGGTTTGCGTGATCAACGCGGGGTTCATTATCTTGAACACTACCTGAAGCTTGGGGTTCATTCAAACCACGTGGTTGAGATGCTTTATTCGGATTACTAACAGGAAAAGGACCGCCGCTAAACAACGCGTCTCTTAAACTTCCATTTAAGCATTTAATACGTTCTAGCAGTTCACTAACTTCGAGTACATCGATGTTAGCATTCTGTAATCTTCTCAAACGATTCTGAATGTGTATAATGCGAGTCTGATGTCTCTCGAGATCTTCATGTGACACTAGATCTGAGTCTAACACAGATTGAATACGATTTAATTTTAATTGACAAAGTTTAATTTCATGCGAGCTGTTGCGAATAGCATTTTTGTGAGGTTTATCTGGAGTGAGAATGGGGAACCTGTTTTCATCTTCTAATCTTGAAGTCAATACATTTAAACTCTGAGGTGCGAATTGGATATCTCGAATTTCCAATTCTACCTGGAATTCATCATTTTCCAAAAAATGAATATTCATGATTTCACGAAAATTGAGTTTAGTATAAAGAAGGACTAATTTTTAACTTTAACGAATACTCAAGATTTACCTATTAAATTTTATAAATATTAAATTAACGAATTTCCGATAAATAAATAGAAATTAATACAAAAACGTCCAGGAGATGCACCAGTGAGAACGTCATAGATGAAGCATGTAATATAATATGGTGAAAATTAAGGATTTTTCCTTTTTTTTTTTTTTTATACTAACTATTGCGAACAAATGATTTGAACTCTAATGTAACTATTGAATACCCAACAAGTAATATCTACAATGGTCCGGATGTACTTGTAGGCTCATAGATTACTAAAAAAAAATTACAAGAATCTCCTCACACAGTGTAGTCTTATGTAAACCAGAAAACACAATGTGACGTAGAGGATTCTATCAATACTAAAACAGAAGCTGATGTAATTTTTCAGCACGTCATTATCAATGCCTCAAATTCAAACTATTCATAAATAGAACAGCGATATCGAGATCTTAAGAAGCGCTTAAATATTACTCAACTGATGAGAGAAAAGAAAAAAAAAAATGAGTTTAAATTACATAATAACACAGAAATAGTGAAAGTTAAATAAATAATAGATTAACATACACGTATGCACTACGCATCATGCCAATAGAGTCAAGGTAATAAATACCCATACTACTGAACACGCATAAAAAAAAATCTAACACAAAAATATAATAAGAAACTGACCTGAGTTGAAATGATTGCTTGCCATTTTTAGCTTGGGCGCCACTGTAACGCAAGGGGGGTGACCAGGGTAAATAACGGTGTCATGATGGACATGTTCCTTTGGGCTTCCACTGGTAAATTGAGAGCGCGGGGGCTCGTGAAAATAACCTCATTCCTTGTCTAGTCCGTTCTCCCTCGGTTAACAGAATCCTCTGGCGTCACCACCTGCAGCAATTTGCCGGCTATGGCTCAACCTGGGGTGGGATTTGGTGGTGTCCTTCCAGAAGCTAGAAAGCTGCACTTAATACACTACGAATTAATCATGCTTCCATCATGTCGCGCCTCACCTAGTACATCTCCTGAAACTTAAAGAACTTAAACACACATATCTTCTATTGTTTTACAAATATTAATTACAAATAATTTTTTTATTAGCAATTTTAATTAACAATTTAATATTAAATATTTATTAAATGAAATGAGTTTACGTTATACAAACAATAGATAAAAGATTCGGTTAATTTTGCTAATCGCTTGAGATTCCGATTCGTTAACATGATCTTCCGATTGAAGAAACAAAAATTTTAAATAATAATTAATTTAAAGATAAGCGAACGATGTATTTTGGTTGTAGTTGGCTGGTGGCACGAGGAGCTCGCCGTATCCCCCAAACCGCATCTGTAATGAAAGAAAACAAGAAGAGAAACTGCGACCGCCGGAAGAAAATTACTGAATCGTTCACACTTTAATTATCGTATACCAAATAAATAAATCAAAAATTTAGTAATAAATAAGAATAAGAAAATTTGAAATTTAATGATATTTAATTTCTTAACTAATTAATTTATGAAAAGGATACCCCTGTTTTCAGATTATGTTGTTTCGGGACGATTTTCGCCAACATTCACCAATCTGCCGTCCGAACATCCAATGAGGTTGATGCGCCAATTGTTATTACGTTGATGATTTGTCACTTACACGCGGTTCACGATTCGATAAAAGTGGATCGATATCCAATTGTCGCATGATTTGTGTAATTAATAAACTGCCATACCGCCTGATGATAATCGAACTATAGACGCTCAATTTAGGTGTTCGTTTGGTTTTGCACTTCACGGACAGTTCGTTTTCGACGATAGATTCACTCAGTATAAATTGCACTTGGGAGTTTCTTGCTATCGAATGTCTTGTTTTTTCAGACTGAACAACCAATTTTCTAATAAATAACACTTATCACAGATCACCGTTCTAATGACAGTTTTCGGTTGCCACAACACAATATTACCAATTTACCACCATTAATTTCATAATCACAGAATCATTAAATAATTTTTTTTCTGTATACATACATATATACATATACGTGTGTAGCTGTACAATCTCGAGGTTATGATGTGTACGACTCGGTGATAGACAATATCATTGCACAAAAATAATAAAAATAAAAATTGGTTGTGTTTATTACCTATGTGATGATGATAAATTTTTTTTTATTTTTATTGATGACTTTCTGTCTTTAGGTCCGCTCTCCACCAAAGCTCGAATTCAAAAGAAAGTTTTCAATCGTCGGGCTCGTGTCATTCAATCATCTCCTCGCCGTGATCGCTGCCATCTATTTTCCGGTAGATTAAACTTAAATCAACATTTGAGCCAATAACGCCGGTCTCATACGGTCAAATATCCAATCGGACAAACAACAAAATAATTGCAACGGGGCGTCAGCCAACGTTACACGTCCCTGAATTCTTTCAGAGCTGTCGTTTCAATCGTACGATCAGCGTCCGCTGCACATGGGTCTGAAACTATTTCGACTGTGGTCAGTTTGGCCCGGAGCATTTCAATAATTTAATTTTTATAATTTTTATTTTGTAAAAATTTATCCTGTTGTATTTGTAACGCCATATTTTCGCTAAAACAGACGTCTGCTGAACTTTCCCGATTAGCGCGACGTTTTCTTTCAGATTCTTTGGTACTGAGGGTTTGGTAACCATCAAAAATAACTATCGCGCGTCGGCCGTAATGGTTCAAAATATACGTTATGTATTCTTCAGCATTCCAAAATTATTGAAGTATGCCTGAGGGAATGAAGACAACTCCCACTTGAGGTAGTCTATCATTTCTTCATGACTTTTTTTTAATGCCCATATTCTGTGAAAGAGGACGTCGGGGTTAATTTCTATCACTTTATTGCTGACTTTGATTTTAGAGTTGTAAGAGGCGATAGTTTTAACGATTTTTGATCGTGATAATTTTAGATCCTTGAAATTTGATCCCGAAATATCTTGCATAACCCTGACACCTTCTTCAAAAGCATTGTGGCAATTGCTTTCGGGACTTCCACTCATTCCATTAGCTATGTTTATGAGGCATTTTATGGATTCAGGGAATTGATCGTATTGCTCAAAGAATTCTTCAAACAGTTTCAAAGATTTCAAATCTGCCTTGATCCTGGAATCTGTTGAATCCGTATGTTGGTAATTTTTAGCAAATGCACATTTCGTGAACTCCTCCACGCCCTCGATAGGATCTTTGGTGAACAAGAAAATTTTGATCCATTGGTGCGCAACACTTTCAGTTACACCTCTACGAAACAAGCCTCCTTCAAATCATTAGTATTTGTTCAATAGTTTGGTCCGTAAAGATCCCACTACTCAACACTAGAATCAACAATTTCACACAGCTATTGCAGTATTGACGTCGGTCTCTAAGACATAAGGTTTGATTGATATTCTAGGGAATGACATCGATGTCAAGATAAAAGTTCTGGTGCACCAGGTGTTGGGGGAGGGTAGTTTTCGTCGTGAAATTTGGATTAAGCGGCCCAAAAAACCCCATAACAATTTTCGGTTCGTCTTTTTCGATTGTATCAGGAAAAGCCACGGAAATGACGTTCAGGGCCCGGTTCCGGTGCACCAGGTGTTCGGGGGATGTTCGCCGATGCCATATTTGAATTCAGTGACCTAAAAAACCCCCGGGCGCCGAGTTTCTCTCCTTCCCCGTGTAAATTTTGGGAGAGTCCCAAGGAGATGATGTTCATCGGCATTCCTAAGCTCCAGGTCGGCTGTGGATCAATTTATACATCATAATCGTGATCAGCGACCTTAAAAACCCCCGGGTACCCGATTTAAGCCAGTTCTGACTCTTATTTACAAATTTATTAAATCTTCCAAAAGGCGTCTCAAAAAATGCATTTTTTGAATGCATTTTTGGCTTTAGCAATGCAATTTCTGGTTTGTATAAGGTACAAAGTAGCCACATTTATTAAAAAAAATTTTTGGAAGATAATGCAAAAAACCGGATTCCGATCCGTCCTGTACTAAAAAATTCCGAACTTTTGGCCTTTTTAGTAGTTCATTGCCTCGACTATATATAAATTTCAGCTAAGTCCTCTATCGAGAAACACAAGTAGACCTATATTCTATGATTTATATCGGTATTTACACATAATCTCTAGTAGTAGCCTGTGTGTTTGAAAATTTTGATTAACTTCGTTGCAAAACAACTTGACGCTGTTCATCACCAGATATCTCAAATAATAGAAAAAAAATCCCCAAATTTTAAATTTCGAGAAACTCATTTAACTTATTGAAGTAAACTTTGCTCAATTCAATCCAAACCGAACTTGAATAATATCGGAAATCTTACAAACTTTTGGAAAATGAATCAAATTTGGCATAATACCTATAATCTGTATGCAATTATAACATAAAGCAAATAACGCTCAACCCCAGACAAATAATTATCAAGCTTAAAATTTTTGAAACATCACATAACATATCGAAAATCCTGATGAACCTGTAAGCCGATATAACGTGACGAAACTCAATACCAAAATTCGTAATTTGTTAATAATCCCTTCAGGATAAAATCATCAAATTTGAAAATCTGGTAGCATAGGGTCGATTATGTGTGTCGCAATTGTGATAATATACAATACACAGAAGATCACAGTGAAATTTGAATTTCCACAGATGAAATGTGCCCGGTTTACAATAACTATGAAACTTGATCTGAAATTGAATAGTAGTATAGGGTGATAATTTACTTGCAGATTCTAATTCTTTCGTCTAATTATTTTATTCACTAATTTAATAACTATTTAAAGTATGAAATGTGAGTTGTCTGTCAACAGCTAGCTTTCCAATTTTTTTAATAATTTAAGTGTACCGATAGGTTTGTATTATTGCGGAATCCATGACTGTTTTTGGTAATGTTGAACTATTTTAGTAAAACAACTATAGGGCATCCAATTTGTAACAAAAAATTTCGAATTTGAATGTTCTCAATTCTGGAATTGATTTTATTTTTAAAAAGTCTTTATCGATGTCATTTAGTCTAGAATATTAAAGGCGATGATACATACGCTCTTTCAGGCTCTATGCTGATTGACGATAAGTGCACAAAATTTTTATAAACGGAAGAGGGCTTAGTGCACCTTTTCAATATTTTTCATAAAGCTTGAAAATCGAACAAATTTGCCAAAGCAGAAACCTAAAATGAACCAACAAAGTTGAATATCTTTCACTGTTGAACTTGTTCACGCTGTCACACATTTAATTCGAAAGACTAACAAATGCTAATTTTTTTGTAGCGAAAAATCGATAAAACGATCTTATGAAATTTTGTAAATACTGTTTTGTTTCGGCAATTCATCACCGGCGATATGTTAATTTTTTCTGTTTTTGAAGAACTGCAATCAACATTCTAGACCAAGGTCCAAGATTTTATAATTTTTAAAAGGTCAGACGGTGTATGTTGATGGATAAAATGGAATAGATAAATGCAAGAGCCAATTTTTAGGGAGGAGCATTTATTGTCTTGTATTCCGTTTGTTATGTGTCCATGTTATAATAATGAACGCAAAAGAGAAATACAGTAAAACTTCCAAAAGTGACCAATTTTGACCTGCTGCCTAATTTAATCATTTTTTGTCAGTCCTTGGAATATTCCCTATAATATTTGTTCCAACATAATTTATTACAATTGAAGAATTTTTTTTTAGCCTGACTGAAATTTCAAATTATAGATTGTCTTATTCCTTTAACCTCCATAAAGTGACCAACATTTCTGGGACCCTTGAGTGCTAGAGAAGTTTTACTGTAAATAGTATTTTCTAGTACAAGCAAAACTATAGTATGAGAAATACAAATTCGTTAATTCCGGAATTAACGATTTAAATCCCGGAGTACCCGAAGCTAAAATATGGACCAGTATTCCGGGATTGGATACCCTAATAATAACTGATTATTTTCCAAAATACCCAAACCAACTTGTAGAGAAATTCAAATTGTTTCAAAAAATTATTTTGATGTGTTCTTTTAGTCAAAAACCGCCTCTGATTATTTGGCAGCTAATAATTCAAACATTCGCTCTGAATTTTAAGGTTCTGGAATTTGTTGATGCTTTATTTAGAAAACTAATGTAATTTGTTTCAACATTTTTCAACTTTGTTACCAAAAGTTCAACAGGTTACGTATCAATTAACTAAATTTTTCTATTCTCACAATTCCTTCGAAGATTTCTATTATCTATTTGTTTGACTTAATCTTAAATAAAAAGTTGGGGAAGGGTTAACTATATTTTAGTTCAAATTCAGACTCAAAACACACCCTCTTCATCTGCGGTCTCCTCGGAAACAGTAATATTCTCAATCAGGCAGTTCATTACGATTCATTTGCCATATCGCACATATCATGTGCCATCGTCATCATAATATTTATAGTCCCTTAAGAAACGTCGACTAGCGAACAATTAAAGCGCTGATTGGTCTGGGTTGAACAAGTTTAAGGAGTTCGATTATGTCGAGCTCTTTTCGCATTCGGTAATTTGGACAACTATTTTGATTTCCATTGTGCAATTCTTAAACAGCATTGGAGTAGTTCATCTCTTCTGTCTTGTTAATTCCCAAAGACGCAATTATTGATTCATGACGATTGTAGAGTCTCATACGAAAAAATTCACCACTAAAATGTCCAAGCCCGATAACTTGCATACATTTACGATAACATAACTTCAAATACTGGTATCGTTCTTGCATACGTGAACGTCAATTAATCAGCTAGTTCAGATAGGATTCCCCCACTTGTTCTTACAAAATGCTGTATCAGAGGTACTTTTTATAAGTTCCATCCGGCTTGTCACATTTCCTTGCAAATTAATTACATCGAAAACCGCTTAATCGTCATTATTTCCTGATGAAATACCTTGAAGACTACCACGATTTGAATTCCGACCATCAGTACGAATTTGGATGTGGTTCATTGACTGGTGATCTGGTCGATTTTGTGATAGAAACTTAACATTTCATTCTCGCGGGATTTGCCTTTATTTTTTAGGACCCCCAAAATGGACCGATACTTAAAGTAAAGTCAATAAGCCAATATACATATATTAACTACTTTGATTTTTGGGACCTAAAAAAACTGTACAAACCTAGAACTAAAAGTCTCGCAATCTTATTTGTCAGAAAAAGTTGCTGTTACCTGTATATTTCTCTTTGTATATTTAGGTTTGTATACCTTTTTGTTGGTTTTAACAAAACCAGTATTTTCCCTCCTTAGCATATAATGGGGAAGGTACATTGCTAAAAATAAATGTGTACCCACCTACTTTTTAAGACCTTCTGCAGACTTTACTTTTCCCCCCCCCCCCAAAAGGGTGGGTGTTTGTAACCCACGGCACTGCGACCATTGAGGCCTATTGTGCATCGCTAGAGATTCTTTCGTAAAATATAGGTCTATGTCTTTGATAAACGCCGCTACCGGATGCATATCCAGTGGGTTGGCGTTAGGCCACTGGATTATGTAGGCATTAAGGAACTTTAATCTTTTTAGGATGATAGCATCGCATGAGAATAGTAGGTGTTCCGATGTCTCCTTACCGCAGTCACACAATCTGCACTGGTCTGTAGAGGAACCTTCCCATTTTATGTAGATGGCCGTTAAAAGGGCCGTGCCTTGTTAAACACCAGGTAAGGCATCTTAGGGATTGGCGGTCCATCCTTGGTGCCTCTCTCAGACGTATAATATTATAACTGAATATTTTATTGGCCTGTCTCATCCCAATGGACTCTCAGTCCCTTATAGCATCTGCCAAGTGGATTTTGAAAAAATCAATACTACAACTGGGACACAGGAAATCGCGGCTTGCTCCCATTTTTGCACATCGGTCTGCTTCCTAATTTCCTTTAATGGGTGAGTGGCCAGGGCCTGAATTCCGGTTCGGTGACAAATGATAATGAGAAATGACTTGATTTTTTATTTCAACTAGTCGGTTGCATTTTTATTTAGAGTAGGCGAAATAAAACATAAAGTCATTTCTCATTCTCATTTGTCATTGATCCGGAATTCGGGCCCAGGAAACCACAAAAGGGTGACTTCGTTTGCTTTACCGAGTTCTAATAAATTACAGTGGCAGCTCCAGATCAATTTCGAGTTGAACACTGAAGCTCCGAAGGTTAGCAGAGCTGCCTGACTGTTCGAGATTATATAGATCTCGGTTTTCTTATATTTCTTTTTGAGACATTGAAGCACAAATACCTCAATAGCAAAGATCTCTGCCTGAAAAACTATGGGGGTGCTACCCAGTTGTATGGACAGTTCTAGGCCGGCCCGGCTATCCCCACACCGGTACCCCCGTCTGTTTTTGACCCATCCGTATACCATACAGAAGAATGGCGGGGGAGGGAGGAGATAATATTCTTTACCAGTGCCCTATCCGGCCAACTAATGGTAAAATTCGTTCGACAGTCGATTGTCCATACCATAAAATCCGATAGTTGGATCAATTCCTCCTTAAAATTTAATTTATATAGGACACTGTTCTGTCCTGGCCTTATGGTTTTAATTTTGGCTGTAATTTTTAGGTTCAGACCGCTTGAACCGGCTACTTTTTTAATGTGTAGATGCAGTGGTGAGAGCCCCAGTATTCCCTCAAGGGCAGCTGTTCGACAAGTCCCCATTGATCCAGTTGCACCCACACAGATTACCTCTGGATCTTGTCCAGTAGTCTCCGTGCACCAGTCTTCCTCGTCTTTGGCTACCATACAAATGCCGTGTAACAAACCATAGGTCTTATGACGTCCCGGTGAAGCTAAACCAACATTTATGGACTCAGTCCCCACGTTTTGCCAATCATTGTTTGCCAGGTGAAGTAGGCCTTATTCGCCTTGTTTGTAATATGATTGAAGTGGGGATTCCATGTCAATTTCTGATCAAGTACGACACCCAGATATTTAAAGTCCGTTGACAGTTTAAGAGTTACCCCCCCCCCAGAGCTATCCACTAGTAGACAGTTTTCCTCTGGTTAGTAAAGAGAAAGCAGTTAACCTTGTTATGATTTATCGTAAGGCCCACCTCCGTGCAGCTTTCATTTACTACCTCTAGGGATTGTTGCATTCTTTGCCCTACTGTATTTGCGAATTTGCCCCTTACCATCAAGACAAGGTCGTCCGCATAGGTAACGTTTGAGAATTCTAAATTCCTCAGTCTGGCAAGTATAATTGATCCATCACGATCAGCCACAATAAGGGAGAGAGAACACCTCCCTGGGGGAAACCCCTGGTGGCTGCTAAGGTGATGGTTTTGTCTCCAAAAGAGGCCGTAGTCGTTCTGTTTTTTAGCATGTTTGTTATCCACCTTACGGTGGAGGGGTCTATACCTCTTGTTAGTGCTTGTTCCTGAATTACCTCGAAACTAGTATTATCAAAAGCTCCCTGGATATTAATGAAGGAGCATAGTAATAATTCTTTATCCCGAAGCGTATTCTCGATTTCCGATATCAGCTCGTGTAGAGCTGTTTCTGTTGATTTCCCTACTTGGTAGGCGTTCTGCCTAGAGCCCAGGGGGTATCTTAGGAAAGTGTTGGATCTAATACTAAGTCCAAGAATGGTCTCCACGGTTTTCGGTAAAAATGATGTGAGGCTATATAGGTCTATAAGACCTCGTTTCCTTTGAGGATCTTTTTCCCGCTTTTGGTATAAAAATCACCCGAACCTCTCTCCAGCATTTTGAAACATATTCCAAGCTGTTGGTGGCTCTGAAGAGTATAGTAAGATAAGGAAGCCGTCCTTGTCTAAGTCTGCAGGCCTTGTTGTAAAATGGCAAGGTATAAGGCCAAATGATTTGACTGTCCAGCTTATCCGTTCCAGCGTAAAAAAATGCCTCGAGAACTTGTGAGCCCCCTTTGGAACCAGATACGGATGTACGCTACTTGCGTTGGATTCTTCCTGATCCCTCAGTACTACGTCTCCTCCCTGGTTGTGGTTGTCTCGCCACTTAGTTTCCTTACAGATTCGAAGGCATTCCTATGCTCCAAGGAGAGTGCCTTCTGGAGTCGACACGCCATAGGGAATTTCTCTATTTTTTCAGCTAATTCTTTTGCTCTGCCTAAGAGCGATGTTGTATTGGGCAAGGGAATTCTGATAGCTAGTCCAATCGTTCGTCCTTTTAGCCCTGTTAAAAAGTTTACGGACATTTCGTCTCATAATTTTTAAGTTTTGGTTCCACCAAGGAACATTCCTTGTGCCTCTGATACGCACAAGGAGTGAGCTTGAGTGGTAAGCATTAATTATTGCCTCTGTAATGTCATTTGCTACTCTGTCGAGGTCTTCGACTGAGCTTATCGTGGTCTGTAGACCAGCTAAGTTATCCAAAAGTCTGTCGTTATAGACTGGCCAGTTGGTGCGTTTTGGTATCCTTAACATCAACTCTTGTCTCGAAGGGATATTGATATCAAACCTGATGTACATATGATCTGAGAGGGATGCTTCCTTGGACACATGCTGGTCGAGAATTGCACTGAAGGTACCCATGTCATGCAGGGTAAGACCAGCACCTCTCTCCTAACCGCATTCACAAAGGTCACATCACTCCCTTCATTGTTTACTTCTAAGTTGTTACTAAGACAGAATTCTAAAAGTTGCTCACCTCTTAAATTGGTGTTGCTACTTCCCCAGAGTATGTGATGTGCATTAGTGTCGCAGCCAATGATAAATTTTTAGTGATGAGTAGTGCAATAATTCACGAAGCTTTGTACCAATTCTGAAGGGGGGTCATTTTCATCTCCGGAAAAATATGCAGAAGCGATGTTAATCGCCCTCCTGCCTCCTTTGGGTAAAAGCATTTTTATTGAAACCGCCGTTATGTCCCTAGAAATCATTTGATTAATAGAGAAGTTATTGTGCCTTAAGCGACTGAGAATTGCTGTCCTTGGCCTATCTGCAGCCGTATCGTAGACTAGCTTACCTGTATTGGCTGCAAAACCTTTAATCTTCCCATTGTTGGTCCAAGGCTCTTGCATGAGCGCTATATCCCAGTAATTAATCATAAAAAGGCGGTTTAGGTTGTTTATAGCCATCTTCGATCGATGTAGATTAATCTACAAGAACATCAGTTGCGTTGTTGGTGTTGGTTTGGTGTGTATCACCATGATGTGTATTTTTTTATTTATTTTTTTCATTTCTTTGGCTCTGGAGAGTCTGTTTTACTTGGTGGTTGCTGTTGTGCCACCCTTCTTCTAGGGGTCAGCCCATGATTTTTCCGCTCTTTCCTCGGCCCGGTTTGGCTGGTCTCCCTGTTCCGGAGGTGCCAGGTCTCCTGGTTTAGGTGAGGCCACTGTGGCCCTAAGCCACTCTGCGGTGTCTTCATGGGCATAGTTGCCTGTGAGCCAACCGTTACTGGTGTGACATCCCAGGAAATTTGGGCTAACACCATTTAATGGCAGCTCCGCCACTGTATCCATTACGGCACCCTCTATTACCAGAATCTGGGCAATGCCCAGTTTTATTTCAGAGAAGCCTTGGTCAGTAATCTCCAACCTGCTAGCCTTCCCTGCATTGCTATGCGTTGTGGCCGTGTCAGCCCTGTTTTCGGGGTAACTCTCCTTATTGTCGCCCTCAGTTGCAGCTTTTGGGGTGGCTTCCAATGCCTTCGGTGAAGGACTGGAAACTTTCCCTCTTTTTGCCGCGTTACCTTTGAGGGTAGAGTCGTCATCCGACCTATTCCTCTTGTTTGTTTGGACAATTCTGTCCCTGATTTTCTCCTAACATTGCTGCAAGGCAGCATCGCGGGGGACCCCTGACCGAATTAAATGAAACAAACGTCTCCTCGTGGCCCCACTGAGCGTGTTCTTCTCTTTGCTGTCTCCTCGAGCTCAAATTCCTCACGTTCGTTGATCATTTCGGCCGTTGTCGACGTGTATTCATTTCAGGCAAAAGAGTGCCATGTATAGGAGAGCCCACCACTACATCCGTGCTAGAGTTTTCACTACTATGATGTATTAAATGTTTGATCTCAGAAGCAGGGCCTGAATGATCCTTGACATATTCTAAGATTGGTGCGTTTGAAAGAGCAATGCCCTTATTTTGTTTGTTTTTAATTAAATCCATACAATATTGATTTGTTTGAGGAATGAAAGATCCACCACGGCAGCGCCTCTTGCCATGGTAATGCTGATTGAAACCGGAGGTCGCCTAGTATTCGGAGTTTCGTGCTAGCGACCAACTAACACATGATCATTCATTCCTCGACGCACGTGTATCACCTTAGATTGATGTTTTTATTTTAAGGTTTATACCATCCTTTAGGGTCGTACTTTAGCCTATTGTTTGGTAAACGAGCCAACAGTTCCCGGAGGTCACCACGAGGAAGTGGTACGTACACTTGCGAATCACGCTCAGAATACCCACGCGCAGATCATGGGCCCACAGACAGGACTGCCTAAAACATGACCAGAACAGCCTACTGGAGCTCATCCTAACGGAAGGTTATGGAGCTGGTATTACTACACAGCTTTATTCCTCCCTTCCGAAGGCGCCAGCCCTCCAGACTATACTTCCTTACGCATACTTGGTTTTTTTTGGAACTTAACAAAAAATTGTACAGACCTTAAAATAAAGTTTCACACTAATTTTTTGGTCATATAGTTATCCAAACCCAAAAAGTTCTAAATCTAAAAATAGGCCTTAGATCTAAAACTACTATTTCGAATCCTTTTATATTTAGCTCTGTAGATACCTCCTTATCCAAAAGTAATTGTACAAAAAAGGCACGCCCCCTTTTTTTTATAAACTAAACAGAAAGTTTAGTGACTTCAAACTAAGGGCCAGACTTTTCTGTTTAAGACCTAAAAATTACGTACAGTAATAAAAATAATCATTTCATACTACGACAGTAGTACAAATGCGCAAACTTTCGAAACTTTTTCTTAATTCCGAAATGAGATGCTGAGCAAGGATAGTACACTGCCTTAATTATACATCGAGTTAATGCATTTGCTGTTTGGAGCTCCAATAAGGTAAATAAGAAATCGAATTTTTAAAGTCTGAAAAAGTATACCGGTAATATACGAGTACATAGATCGTTAACAACGTGTAAATTACAACATCAGAGATTATTTGTTAACGATCCAATTAAAGCCAAATATTCAGGACCGTTAAATTGCAATCATCATGATCGAAATGTAAGGAAGAACAACCAAGTTTATTATGTGCAACTCATCATAATGAATCTGCGAAAGAGCATCTGCTACCCATTCCTCCTTACATTTCCGGTATTTGGTAGAAAACTTGAACACTTATAATTGAAGGCTCTTGAAGGCTATTGTCTAAATTTCTTGACACTTAATATTGTAGCAAGTTATTCAGGTTATATAACACATACTTACATTGCACCGCATTGAGTTTCTTCGAGAAAGATCAAAGGACTCCTAAAACAAGATGCTCCCTTCACCCGTGTTTAACTTATCGCACTGGGTGTAAAATATGGTTTAGAGTAATTAGTATTATAAGGAAATGTAGATGAAAATAACGCGAATTTTATGCATTTGACAGATCTATACATCTCAGTCGTACACAGCAACTTTTATTTTTCTTCAACAAGTTGGTAAACGGTCTTTGATTTCTGCATACCAGATATAAATCGTCGGTACCAGCCAGTGACACCTAATAACCTACGGACTTCTACAAATCTACTACAGTCACTTTTGCACAATTCACTTTCAATACGCCGTCGCCAACAATATGCCACAAGTACTTAATTTCCTTAAGAAATAATTTACTTTAACTTACTTTACTTTTTTAATGCACGCTTTAACAAATCAACTACTTTGGTCAAAAGATTAATGTGCTCCTTAAGTAAAGTAGCTCTTATAATAAGCGGGGCATCCAAGTAAATGTATACATTTAAAAGGGCAGTTCATAAAGTATCGCTTGATGCATTAGGCTGCACGTTATTTTTGGTTGGTTAATACAGTGGTCGTCCAGACACAGCGCAGGTAGGATATACTTTTGAACATTGATCGAGCGGGCTTTACAATTTGTCTTGCCACTACGCTACGGCAACCCGTCGATGATAGAGGCTAACATGCGGTCAAGCTCCTAAAAGCTCTCACCCTCAACTGTAGATGATACAGGGTAATGCTTCTGTTTGACTAGCTTAGCATCTCCAAAGTCAATCGTATGCTTAATAAGGTTGTGCCCAGTCCTAGTACTGCCAATGATTAAAAACCAATAGTTATTATTGGTTGATTGATTTGTTTCTGTTCATCATTCAATTAATCTTGGGTTAACGCATTATCCTGGGTTTCACCTGAACCATCTAGTTCTTCAGCAGCTATTTTGAAAGGAAATTTTAAAGTTTTATCGGAATTTTTGTTTGTGAAACTTCAGTTGAAGAAACGGGAGAAAAATAAATCTTTAGATTGACTATATGCTAAAAATTAAAACTTTGTAGTAGTTGGTTTGGAATTTCCTTTAATATCACAGCCAAAACAGAATCTTTTATAGATAAGCAGAGGGCAGTCCAAGTAAAACCCAGGTTGTATGGTTGTAGGCAGTCCCAACAAAAAGTTAGAGGTGGTGGTCGCAGCGTTTAATTAGCGTCGGTACCATTTATATGCCAAATCAATGTTATGGCTTACCCCTTCAGCAACCCTTAAGATTTTGAAATAGCGCATTACCCAAAGATTCCCTATTAAGCACAGACTCGTATAAATCGCGAATAGTGGGAAAATCTGCTTAGTATTATGATGATCATTTTTGGGCTTCATAAATCTTGTTGATAAACGGTCGGTAAACGCCAACATGGACTATTGTAACTTTTCATAAAGTTCCTCGAAAACGGTATTGTGGTCAGATGTCGCCTTACGAAGCGTAGATTTAATACATTTCCATTTCAGCTGGTTGACCTGACGATAATATTTGGAAATTATATTCCATAAAATCTAAATAGATCGTCTGTAATGATTCAAATCGTATATTCACATATTCTAGCTTATGTGCTTTATTCAATTCTGTAATTGATCTCGACAAGTAGTATTCTCCCTGAACGTTACTTTTTCAACTTCAATTAAACTCACTTTAGCTTTTACCAACAACAATTAGAAAAGGCTTTCACCATCACATATATTCACTATAAAACAGAATTTACTTTTTAGTATCGCATCAACACCTTATCAAAGACTACAATTAAAATTTGCACCAAAAATTGCAAAATATTCTAAATTTTCCACTTTTTTTCCCTTAGTTCAACTAATCGTCAAATGGTTGTGTTATAGCAAAATGATATATTTGTCCTACTGATTGTGCATCACCACTCATTGTACATCACACAGCTTACAAACGATTTGCAAAACTCAAAATTGCTATAATTATCAAGGACAGGACAAAGTTTTCCAAAATTTTCGAATCAATATATTTTTTTCGAAAATGGCTCAGAAATAACAACTAAAATGACGCATAGTGCGGCTGATTTAAAAAAAGCTGGCCAAAAGTGAAAAACTCAAGTAAATTATCTCATAATCTGCACTCAGGGGTTTTTTGGTCGCTGATTGCAAACCTGAAGTCAGAATTGCAAAATTAAGCTCCCTTCATCCCCTATTGTCAACCCCTATTCATGAAACAGACAAATTTCGCTGTCAAAGGTGCACCTCGCTCTGATCAACCAATCACTGAAAAAGTCGATGAAACCTTACAAAAAATCGTTGAAGATCGACAAATAAGCAGCCTTAACATTGCTAAGGAATTAAAAATCGATCACAGAATAGTTTTAAATTATTTGCGTAAGGCTGAATAAGCGGAATTGTCGTTGAAAAATTTGACTGAGCGTTACTGAAACGCAACGAAAAAGATCATGGTCAAAGAAATCTGAACCATCACAAACGACTTTAAAGCCTGGATTGACGCCGCATAAAGTTATGCTGGGTGTATAGTGGGAACAGAAGGGAATCGTATGTTACGAGCTTCTAGAAGTTGGTCATACGATTGATTCTAATCTCTACTGTCAGCAATAATTCAGATTGCAGCCGGCAATTTGGCAAAAACTACCAGAATTGATCAGATCACACACATATTTGATGAACCGGCAAAAATTGAGAGAGCTTGGCTGGTAAGTTTTGGTGCATCCATCGTATAGCCCAGACCTTGCACCTTATGACTACCATTTGTTTGAATCTCTGCAAATCTCATTTAATGGTTTAAAGTTGGCTTCCATAAAAGGGCAGTGAAAATCACTTGGCTAAGTTTTTCACTGAAAACCCTAAGGAGTTCTACACCGCTGGAAAAAATCTTAACAGAGAATGGAAAAAAAATCTCTCAGTATTTTTTCCCCAACCTATTTTTGAAAAAGTTCATTACCTTCACCTACAACCTCTGATAAGTTTTAAAATCGAACACGCCAGAACAAAACAACTTTTTGATTATAACATATCGTACATTAAGGATTGATATTGATAAAAATCGACCTTAGTTACTGATTTATTAATATTTGATACTTTCAAAATTAGTTGATTCCATTTTGTCCGATAAGAATTGGTTGTGCTTTCGATTTTCTGTATTACTTTTAACAAGCACGTTGTTTACCGTTTTCGTAACAATGTTGACACTACTCGAAGAAAGTTAGCATTGTGACGAATATTCTACAGCAGGAAGAAGGAAATTTAATCTTCTGCGATTCATTCCTGAACGTTATGTACTTAACCAACCCAATAGAAAATAAAACCCATCTAAAAAACTTTTTTTTTTTACTTTTGGCCGGCTTTTTCGAGCGATTTATAATTTATTGGCATATTATAGGCTGATCGTATTTCAACCGAGTCATCACGAGCAGATGAGTGTAATGTGAAGTAGCTATTAAGCGCGGGTATCAAATATTCGCAACAAACTCTTTGCAAAACATTTTCGCAGTTTCCATGACCCATTTTCTGGAGCAGATTGATTGTTTTAAATAAAATATTTCAGGCAATTAGCCGAGGTTCAAATATTTCAATTCTTTATTATCCCTTTCATTAGACTACAGTTTTCGAACTAACATATATGTATACTCCGCATCTTAAAAGATTTATTGAATTGTCATACCTGTTTTACATACTACATATTTCATTCATTGTCTGGTTTATAAAAATCATAAATAATAAAACACAACAGATACGTCTAACAATACAACCATTTTGAAACACACTCATCAAAGTATGTATACAACATACATACAATATCGACAAAATCTCTTAACACCAAGTTATAAAAAGGGGCCCAAAATGGCACAAAAAAAGTTTTTCCATCAATTATACTGATACTCACACAAACATACAAGTCCAGTAACCATATATAGAATAGAAAACATTGTGCAAACACAAAGTGGAAAAATGCATTTTTCATTCGAGCTCTACTATAAAATACGAAAAAAAAACTAAAGATAACAAAATGTAGGTGTGACACAACATTTTTCAAAAAAAAAAAAAAAAAAGAAAACCTGGTGCAAAGAAGGAAAAACTAATCAATTTTATATTTATTTATTTATATACCATGGATACAATGTGTTTTCCGATAATTTTTAGTTTCCCATTTTGTTGTGTGGTTGCGGGTATGTCGTTTATGGGAATTCACGCGTATAAATAGGAAAGCGTTACAAAAAAAAAAAAAGGTTTGGGTAGCTTAGCACAGAAAAAGTGTATACGTCTGCACTATATATTCTAAATATATCTCTATAGTGACAAAATATTCCAAAAAGTATTTGCACAGTAATTACGTCAAAACAAACTGTGCAATAACATAATTTATATAAATATAGTCGAAGGGTGGCCATTGAAACATAAAATATGGAATTAATATACATACACACAAAAGGAACTAAAGTGAAGACTAACTAGAGTAAATAAATAAAAATAGAAAAATCAAAATTTGCTTCAAAGTGTGTACGAAGGGGTGGTTCTGAATATAAATAATAGATGAAAACGTAAAGTTTCTTCCGGTTTCCTACCCTCTTTGGTTTAATTTTATGTTTTAATTAAATATTAATACACTCGAAGTCTTTAAAGAATATAACATAGATTATTTTCATTTAATTAAAATATTGATAAAAAAAGGAAAATGTTGAATGCATACAAAGGTATATCGTTAAAAATCAAGGTATTCATTGATGGTGTTCGGTAATTAAAAAAATATTAATCCAATACAAATATTTCATTATAATTTGATTTAATAGAATTTCCCGATCATATACATTCTACATTGTATCAAGCATGTACTCGTATAGTTTACAATCAAACTCATCGAACAAATCTGATTGGAAATTGCCTCATAAAAAAAAAAATCGTTTTTACCTAAAATAATGTTACCACCAGTCTCGACACATCTAGAAATTTAACATTTATGATTTGCCTCGAGCTACTGTCGATTAACATTATTATGGTGTCCAACGCGTTAACTTTTTTTTTTATAAATTTAAAATAACAATTGTAATTGCTGATTGAATGGGAAAGGAATCTCTGCTGAATTCAATTATATCACTTCAATAAAAAAAAATAAAAAAAAATCTATTTTCAATTACAAAACTATACACATATTGATATCTATAGATATATTCAGAACTAATGGATATAAAAATATAAAATTCATTTTAGTTTGTTTAATAATAGCTAGCTTTAATTTTTTAAGCTGATTTGCGCTAAAAAAAATCGATTTAAATTACCTTTTTGGGCAATGCTGATTTCATATACAAACCTACTATTTTGTTGCTAAATCTCCATATATACACTATTCACTTTGTTTGTGTTGCAAGCTAGAAATTCATTCTGGTTAATCTGATAGGCGGTTTAGGTATCAATTTTAAATAAAATAAAAAATGATGCACTGTTGTTGTCAAATCCATTAAAATTTGAAATAATTAAAAAAAGAACAACATTATAACGGTGTATAAATGCAAAAATTGGTTAAAAATATAAAAATATAGAGAGCTTTATGAGCTTTAAATTTTATATCGAACTACAAACAAAATTCGATTAAATTATCCTAGGTAAGATTTTTTAATAATTAATCTATAGTAAGATGTTGTTGTTGTCATGTATAATAAAATTTCAAGTCGTTTAGTTTTTGGAGGTTGAAATGCATTGTTATGGCGTTTATGAATAATTTAACAAGTTTAATAACTTAAATAAGTGCGTGAAACCCCTCTAAATCGTACAATAATTGTATCACGCCAATATTATTTGTTAGCTCTAATTTACGTAAAATATGACAAATTATATTCTTCAATATATTCTTGAAAAAGTTTTTGTTTAACAAAAGCTTTGAAAAACAAAATTCTTTTAATCTTAATTGTATGTGGTAAACACGGTTCGATAAAACTTCTCACCCTGTTCAAAACGCAATTCCACGTTATTTACGTTAAAAAGCAACCATTTTAAATTTATTAATAAATTTTTATTTTACAGAAAGCATGTAGTAAGTGGTGTAATAAGGTTATAATTCGATGGGATCCCCATTTTCATTATTGATTTTTTTTAGCATTTTTGGCATGGAATTATTAAGCCCGAGGAGAAGATGTGTCGTAGTTTCACTTACGCTTATTATTAACGGACAACCGATCTTTTAAATAGCCCCATAGAAAAAGTCACAGTCGTTTACATCCGGTGAATACGGTGGCCATTGGAAACCTTCCTTAAAACTGTCACGAAATCGATTCGAGATGACTCCATTTTCAAAAAATCGTGCGCAGTTATTTCAAAAACACATCTGCAGTATGAAGACGAGCACTATCTTGCATAAACCATGCATTAATTTCATTTCATTTTCCTGCAATATCTTTGATCAACCACATAGCCGAGATAATCGATCTCATATTCAGCGAGAAATGACTTTTCTCTACATTAATGGTGAGGCCTGCCTTAGTCAGTCGAGATGCTATCTCGGACAACAAAGAAAGGTGCTCATCAAAAGTGGATGTAATTATTAATAGATCATCGAGATAGACGAAAACTCGGTCTTGCAGATGATAAGGAATTACACTGTGCATCAACCTGCACAAGGTCTAAGGCGCATTGCAGAGCCCAAATGGCATTACTGGGAAATGATATAAGGGGCGTCATGGCACCATAATAGCTGTCTTTTCCCTGCTGTCGGGGTCCAACGGTATTTGCCAGAACGCATCCTTTAAATCTAGGTTCGACATATATTTAGCTCTACTTAGACGACTAAGTAGACCTTTAATCAGGGGAAGAGGGTAAGCGTCTTTCCGGGTAACTTCGTTAAGCTTTCTAGCATCAAGACATAACCTTGTCTTATCATTGGTTTTTTGCACTTTAGGCATGGGGGACCACCAAGGGCTTTGACTCTCTTCAATAACTCCAAGTATTCTAGCATTCTATCTAGTTCCCGATACATTTCTTTTTGCATAACGGGGGACACAGGATAGAACCGCTGTTTGACCGGAGGAGCGTCGCCTACATCGATACTGTGACTCAATAAGGAAGTTCGACCGAGACCTAATTTCTCGGAATTTGGGAATTCGTTGATGACTAATTTTAGTTGCTTCTGTTGGACCATATTGAGTGGAAGCTGTTAAGGATTCACATCCATTTTACTTGGAGTACAATGACTAAGTAATTCTTCAACCATAACAGGTCTTACACCGAAAGTCTCCCAAAAATCACAACCTAAATAAAGTTCCATTTGCAAATCAGGGACAACAAAGATTTGCATTTGAGCTGACTTTCCGTTGTAGCTTACTGTAGAATTAATATAACCCGTTGAGCAGCACCATCTGCAGTCTGAATTGAACTGGACAGTGGGTGCAAGAATATCTTGTGCTGGGTAATAAATTCACAAGCATTTCGACCAAGATCACTTATATTTGCGCCGCTGTCCAATAAACCACGAATATTGACGCCTGATACTGTTACCATGGCATACGGACGGTTGTCTAATTGATCGTCATTTTCTAACACCGCAGCCAGAATAGAATTGAAAAGCCTCTGTTTCATTTTTCTTTTGGTTTTGAAATATTTGGTAGTTCTCACGGTTGATGAGCCGATAATGGAACTATTAGCATTAGGTTTAATTTTAAGAGATAACTTTGGATTTACTACTTCCTCTGTTGACCCATAAGCTCTGGGTGGTGGTGAAACGAGTTGAAGGGAATGATGGGACCCATAGCAGCTCTCATTCCCGATGGAAAGTTTTCCTTTCGTCGTGTACAGTTTGAGCAGTTGGGCTTTAATACATTAGTAGATCCACATCCGTAACAAAATAAATGTTGAGGAGGATTATTACAATCTGTAAACACGTGTCCAATTTCAAGACAATTCCAACAAGTAGGTCCTGCCCTGTTGATGGGGACGATTATTGGCGATTTTTATGAAACCCTTGAATTATGGGAACTATATGCCTCAATATTTATCGGATAAATAGATGGAATTGAATATTTATATCCAGCATCAGCGTTCGTGGCCTGCGGAGCCGTGACTTCGTTGACATGTCGACTACCTAGATTCATACTAAATTCTGGAGTATAACCGATACTTTTCCAGGTCTCTTCAACTGCAATACATCTATTTACGAGATCCGCTACTGAATCGAATTGATTACCTGCCAATTGCGCCTTTAGTGCTGGTCGCATATTTTTACGAAGGATATCGATTAAGTCTTCCTCGGATAAAGAATTCCTCAAAGGTAGCGCTAAACTGATCACATCGTAATAAAAATCGATTAATGTCTCTTTGGCGTATTTTTGTTTTCGGCTGTCAATTTATATTCGGATATCATAATCTATTTTGCTTGAATAAAGGCCTCTTTCAGCTCCTCCCAACTACAATTAATATTTCTCTCCAGAATGATCCAGTAGTGCTTACGTGCCACACCTTTCAAAAGAAATCCCAAATCGTGCACTAATTGCTGTAAGCTTAGGCCATGGTTCGACGCTAGTCTTTCAACGCGGAAAAATAATTTTTCAACAGTGACATCTGATGATGATTCATCATAAAAGATGTTCCATTTTGAGATATTGATAGGGTAAGTGACTTTATTCATTAGAGGAATGGCGGAAGTGGTATTTCGATTGAACTGATGAGCGGCTAACTCGAGAGGGTTCAAAGAAGCTGAGTGAGGGAAATACGAAGATGATGGATTTTTAAATCGTTGAGATCGACCAGAACCTGCAGTGGCGCCCAATCATCGTCAAAAATAGCTTTTGCTTTTCACTTTTCCTACAATATTTTCTTATTCTTTTAGTTACACTTTTTTTAAGGCATTTTCCGATTTATTTTATTTAAATTTATTTATTTTCCAGTTTTTTGTTTAGTTTTCAGTTCGGCTTGACGCCCGCATTTGTTGGTGTTTGACCCTGTCAATGATGACGATTTAACATGAATGTAGCTACAAGATCCGATGCGATTTAATACTAGTTACGCCATCTTTTGCAAATCACTTAAAACTTATTTGTTCACCCAATAAATCTCAGATATATTACACAACCGAAGCCTTTTTCGGATGCATCTGAGAATGTATCTTTATTAGGTTATATTGTGGAGGTACAATGCACCGCGGAAAGCAGCTGTTTTTTAAACTCCATCCATTGATCGCGAACTTGATGAGTAGTTATCATCACAATCTACGTTATGAAAAGTTCAAATTGTTTGCATAATGATTCTCGCAACTAATATCATTGGTGAACATAATCCTAAAGGGTCAAATAATTTGCAAATTTCTTGTAAAATAATCATTTTAGTGCAAATAGTTTCTAATGAAGTGATCAGACGAAGTGTTCCAAGACAGGCCAAGTGCTAATTAAATATTCGAAGCAGATTCAGAAGACGATGAAATATAAAGGGAAATTCGACGAAAATTTTCTAAATTGTAATTCACCTTTTTCTAATAATTTTACTAAGTCTGACTTCATAGTTAAGGCTTTCTCGATCTCCAAGATTACAGACACAACCATTCAGGCCTCAATCGTCTATCATCTGGTCCTAACTGGCTGAAATTCAATTCGTTTCATTCAATTTATTTATCGGCGCTGTCCCCAGACACATGCGATACTATCTCCGATTTTTTTACAAAGACCACTATGAGAAACTGAAAACCATTCTGTTGTATAGATTACCGCCATCCAGCGAAAGCCATTTAGAATCTCTGCTAACCGGACAGCAACTATGGGAACGTAATTTATCCGAAGCTCTGCGCCAACCAGCACACTAGCCAGCAATCATTTTCCAGAACCACTTGCACGATCATTTTAAATCAGAAAGAAGCCTCAAATATAAATACAATTCCAATATAGTCACTCGCCCGTGCAGCCGATAAAATGTATCAATTAATTCCTCATCGACCAGTATTGCGCACAGACCCACCACGTGGAAAAGATGGTAGTTCCCCAACTCTTGGTACTTTATTAGTATATAGACGGTTTATTTCGAGGTCCTAGCCGCTCGCGACATTCCGCAGCTCTGCACATTCAAAACGTCGCAACAAACGATATTCGCATCTGGTTTGTCCATGGAAATCCATCGAAAAACTAGTTGGCCACCGGGTCGAGACTTGCAGGTCAAACAAGTCGCAACACACTTATACGTCTCCCACAACCTATACATCTAAATCACCCTGTTCGTCCTGTTTGTTCGTGTATGACCAAACAAACAAACTAAATTATTTAGTTTACTCTGGCGCTAACCTATCGGTTATTCCAGCTAATTATTATAAGAATTTTTATTCAATTTTTATTCGAAATTCCAGTCTTATTCTATAGGCCTGCAATGGGACCACCATCCACACCGACGGCACTAAGTTGCTTTAAGTGGATATCGGAATCAAACGAACCTTCACCCATGCTTTTATCCTAGCTGCTGGGAGTCGTACGATTTTTTATTTTTTTTTATTTTGCTTTTATTTTAATGCCCGGATTAGCTCCGCATAGCAAGCTATCGGCTGTTGCTTAATAACTCAGAAATGTGTACCCCATTTCGTCATACTATGATCATATATTGGTATAACTAAAGCAGCCTATTATACCAGAGCCTACTGAATAAATAAGAGCCTCCATTATCAACTGTATTTTTTACTAAGTTAAAAATAAGGTGCATGTAACTTTTCCTTTACTATGAAACTACATGGGAAAACGATTATTTCCATTTAAAATTTTAGTTTATTAGAATTATGAGCTTTTGTTTTGTTTTTATAGGAAAATTTTCGTGAAGCATGTAATTTTATTTGATTGAAAAATCGAGTCAGGAAAATGTTTATTTCTTACTGAAAATCGTCTTCAAAAATAAGGTATATTTGAACATTAAATGTTGTTGTTTTTGTAATGTACGGCATAAACTCATAACCCGAAATCATCTCTTTCATTGCCGTCATTTATATTTGAATTCGAATATCCTTCTATTGGTATTTGGAATTTGCAAAGCATGCTAGATTGTTTTGATTTTTGTTTTCTTCACGCTCTTTGTATTGATTTAAACTGTTATGTTTGGCCCTTTTAGATTTATTTAAATTTCGATTCTTGAGCGGAGAGGTGTTGTTTTTTTTCTTTCCTTTGGTTTTAGATGTGGACAATTCATGACGTCATAACTTTAATTTTCTTTTTTTAATACGTATTGATGTTCTTGTAGAATGTTTTTTAGTTTAATTTTTCTTATTTTTTAGTTTAATTTTATTTATTATTGCTGGAAAATAGGGAAATTTGAGAACCTGTGTTTAAAATGAGTAAGATATTGAGTTGTTTTTTAGCGATTTGAGAAAAAAATATTTAACAGGGTTTAACTTTTAATTCATGTTTATCGTCAATCGAAATAGCATTTATTCATACAAACTTTATGAAAATAAATTATTTTTTAGTGTTTCTAATGTCCCTTATTTTAAGTTTATTTTTCACATGCCGGCTCTTTTTACATAGAAATAGTTCTGATTATTCAAAGCCATAGTCTAAAATTCAAAGCTTTTATAAGGGAATTAAAAATGAGGAAAAAACCCAACTTTACATAGTAAAACACATAAAACATATCATCGACCAAACTCGCAGTTTTTCTAAGTCCAAAACTAAAAATTTCAGGAGATGAAAAAACCTCCTAAATTTTTATTTTTAAGATAAAATATATGTATTTCAAAAGAAGAACAACCACAAATAATCAATGTCAGTCAATTCGACCAAGATATTATGATTAATTTTATTTAGTATTTAAATTAACGAACTTACATTAATTGTGACTAATTTTTGAAAACTTGAATTGGACATACTCAATTTGTTTATACAAGTAACTAAGACAAATCTTAAAAGATAAACATATTATTTATTGCCCCTAATGGATCAGGAAAACAATTTTCGTTCAATATAAATAATAAAATAATATATTTCAATATAAATTAATCAGCTATCACAAAATTCAGTCTTAAAATTAATTAAAAATAAACAAGTTAAATCACATTTCAAAATCACCAATGTTAAGATAAATACTACTAATATTTTTTTAATAAGATAAATAATATTTGGTTTATTTAAATATAAAGAAGATCGTCGTAGAATGAGTGGTAATCATGAGGCATGGTACTTTTGAGAGATTGCAGATGAACAAAGTTTAGTTGTTTTATCGGCAAGCGTCAATTGTACAATCCAGGAAGATTATAAAAGCTTATCGATTTGACTTTTTGATTGAATCGTTGCGGCAAATCAAACCAGTCAGTAAACCCTAATTTTCATTTAATTTTACCATCAGAATAATATTTGATGGCACGAATCTGATTTACGGTTGAATCACCAACCAATTTTCCTGGTCTAATCGAATTATAAAATTTAACCGTATTAAAATTTTTGAAGAAGCAGTAATCCAAATATTCAACTATGTATGGTTTAGGCTATGTAATCTTGCTTGTCTACAGACATCAACATAGTCAGCTGGAATATTGATGGTTCTATTTTTAATTTGTCTCTCAATAACCGAGTGCATGGAATCTACTTCCATTTGGGTGTGGCCTTTTTCGAGTATTTTCTGCACGAGTAAAACATTAGTCGTCATGGCAATGTTTACAAGTTCATTTGAGTGTGTAGAGTTACGGTTTTGGTTAGTACATCCATCACTAAAAAATATCACTTCCTCTGCGGAGTTCTTTAAATTTGGTACCACTTCGCTTAAAATAAAATGAGAGACTATCGAAAATTCGTTCGACCCAACACCTCCTTCACCTTCATGCCATATAAAGCAATAGCCGTCATGCGTTTTTAAATTGTAAATAGTAAAATTATGCACCATCAATTTAGTTTTATTAAAAAGCGATGAAACATTGGATTTTGGACACAGTAAAATGGATTGTAAATCCATGGTAAATACAAATTGAAGACTACTTTCTCTATCCTTTAACTTTTCAGATCGGGCTAGACGTTTTTTCAGTTGATGTTGTTCGTACTCTGCATCTTCAATATTTTTGGTTTGATGGCCCACACAAATGTCAAATTGATCTTTTTTTAGGCTGAAACAAACTTAAATTCATACGCTCGAATACACTAGAAAACATGGTGATCGATAGTGGGGCGATATTTTTTTGGAAACACTAGTTATTTTTATATTCAGCATACAAACGACTTTTGCTCTTTCATTCCGGCTCCAAGTATAGTTTACTGATTGATGCTCTACAGTAATGTGATTCCATTTAAGATAGGCTTTCAAAGAATTGCGTTAATGTATCTTTCACTATTTTAGACTTAGTTTGGAATGTAGTAAGCGTCGGTTCGATAGTTTTTGATATGACCTGTCAGTCTTTTTTTTTTCAGCTTTTGCATTTAACCAGTTAATGATTGATGATTGTTCCTTGACTTATGCTAAGAGTATTGACAAACATATTTTTACATACTCTATGAGTGGTGTTGCTGACTTTTCTTAAACAACATATAATTGAATTGGTTCGTCGCGAAAGCCCATCATTATTATTATTTCATAATCGAATTCTTTGTTTATCTGCTGCCTGTGCAAGAACGTCAAAGCCCAAAACTGATTAAACAAGGCTAACCGATCTTCTTCCGTGATGTTGTTACATTTAATGATAGATGATGTGTCCTTTTTAGATAGAGAGCAGTACCTAGGCTTAATAGTTTTAGCTGGTTTAAATAAGTCGTATGTCCATCCTCCATTCGTTTTCTGTTTTGGTTTATATGGTTAGCCCTTCTCTCTCCGAATAGCATTTCGTTTTACTTTCCATTCACTTTTATTTACGTCACAGCGTTTGGACTTCGGTTTCCCTGGCGTCATTTGTATACCTTCTGAAACATTAATTATTGAATGCTGTATTATACAAAAAAATAAAAATATACATAAGTACTTATTTAATACTTACTTCGAGAGATAACTTGTTGTCGATTCGGCTGTGACTCAATTTCAGAAGAAAAAACTATTTGATTATCGGCTGATACATGCTCTGAAGTTTCTGGCCAGCAATTCTCTACCGATTCATTTTCAACAGTAAATTTTATTTGAGTATTCACTGATTCAAATTGTTCTTGATAATTATAATAATAAGACAAAATTAAAGAAACAGATTAATACTAACCTAATAAAATAACTGGATGTTGATCCGACTTTGACTCGTTTTCAAGAATAAAAACCATGATAAGTGCTCTGGAGTTTCTGGGTGACAATTCTCTACAAATTCATTTTCAACTGCGAATACGATAGGAATATCTGTTGATTTAAGTTTTTCTTTGTATTCCTCTTTAGTATTATCAAAAATCGTTAACGATCTATCATGTTGAATTTTTGCAATTTAAAATTGAGTTTTTTTTTCCAAGTTTGAAAATATTTTCCTTTGTCAAATTTTGGCCTAGGGTCATATTTAACATTTTTAAACCCCGAGACATTGTTTATAAAATTCTTTTTTGCATAGAAGTCTCACGTAGAACCTTTAATGATGAATAAGATTTTAAAATTATTATCTAAACGAAATTATAGCGAACTGCGTAAGTCAAAATTTGTTATAATAAAATAAACTCGCACTTTAGATAAGCCCATAAGAATTTTCAATAGTGTATATTTAGAAATAAATTATTAATTTTGATATATACATCATTGGAAAACATTAAATAATACATTATTAAACTCATAAACACCAATAAGAATCATCAACTTACCGAAATAACATTAAAATTTTAATTTACCACGTAGCAAAAAGTTTCGTTCACTATTTTCATATCACACTGTGGACTTACACAAAATTCTAATTGCATTTGGACTTACATAAATTTTTAATTTTGACATAACAAAAAACGCGGGAAAAATATAGAAAATCTAGTGTTACCAAATGAAACCAAATTTTCTTCTCTTTAAAATGATACCAAATTTGCAAACTGTTCCAAAATGGACTGCGAGTTTAGTCGACGATATGGAAAATTACATTTTCCTAAGAGAAATGTTTAAATGAAAACATTACAAATTCTTAATTACGATTACTGAAATGTTTTCATAAATATCAAATTTCAACATATATGATTGTCGTTTAAGTAAAACGTTTTAATTTTATTGTAATAATTGATTTGTTTAAACCAAAATTTAAAAACCAATTTATTCACTACAAATCGTGTGGCCACTAAGTCAATATACATTACATAGATGGCAGTGATGGCCGTTAAAATTATGTAAATTCGTACCAAAAATTACCACTCAGGGAAATTTCAAGTTCAACATTTGTTAGAAAAGCAAAACAAATTCACAAGATATTAAAAATGTGTGACAATTTTGTGATTAAATAATTTTTTTTTCTGATTTTTCTGTAAACATTTTAGACATCTGACGTACACTAGTAACACTAAAGATAAATTTATCAAGTTGTTACGTTTGTGCCTTGTCAATTAAGGTTCGTATCACTGGATTGTGAACAATACAAAATCAATTTAATTTATCACCAACGAATTTATTTAGTTAACACAAGAATTATTACAGCACAGTTAATTAATACAAATTCACAAAATCACTTTACATGAATTATTCTCAAATTTTACTGATCACTTTTAAATTTATTTTACACTAAAACACTTTTTAAATCACTTTTTTAATTCCTTTTAATCTTTACACTATCGCTTACCAAATATTACTAATCCAATTCGATCTCCTTCGCATTTTTAGATACACAAACCAAATTTCCCGAAAGTTCATGACTTTTCCAGTTAGAATAGCGTAAAAACATTATGTAACAATTTTTATCATGGAAAATTCCATTTTAGTACAGTAAACATTAAGCTATTCATTTAACTTCTTCTATTACATACTAGGTGTCATAGTCACAATATTGTGACGGTGACACCTAGTGTATAATAGAATAAGTTAAATTAATAGCTCAATGGATAACTGTACTAAAATGGAATTTTCCATGATAAAAAAGTCATGAACTTTCGAGAAGCTTGGTTTGTGTATATAAAAAGGCGAACAAGATCGAGTTGGATTATTAGTACTTGGAACGCGATAGTGTAAACTTGAAAGATTAGTGGTAGTATTTGGAAAGCGACAGTGTGAAGATTAAAAAGTAATTAAAAAGTGATTTAAAAAGTGTTGTAGTGCGAATTAAAAATTTTAAGTGAACAGAAAATTTGAGTATAAATTATATAAAGTGATTTTGTTAATTTTTATTGATAAACTGTGTTGTAATAAATTTTGTGAAATAAATAAATTCGTTGGAGATAAATTAAATTGATTTTGTATTATACACAATCTAGTGCTATGAACATTATTTGACAAGGCAAAAATGTAACATTATTGTTACGTTTTTGCATTGTCAATTAAGGTTCGTATCACTGGATTGTGAATAAAAAAAAATCAATTCAATTTATCCTAACGAATTTATTTATGTCCCACAAAAATTATAACAACAATATTTAGTAACGACAATTCACAAAATCACTTTAAATAATTTTCACACAATTTTACTGTTCACTTATAATTTTTATTTCGCACTACAACACTTTTTAAATCAATTTTTATTTACTTTTTAATCTTCAAATTGTCGCTCTCCAATTATTATTTATCCAATTCGACTTCGTTTGCTTTTTTATATACACAAACCAAACTTCTAGAAAGCTCATTCCAGTAAGAATAGCGTAGAAACATAACATAACAATTTTATTATGGGAAATTGCATTTTAGTACAGTTAAATATTGAGCTATTAATTTAACTTCTTCTATTACACAATAGGTGTCACCGTCACATTATAATATTGTCGAGAATATACTATTGTGACGGTGACACCTAGGGTGTTATAGAATAAGTTAAATTAATAGCTCAATGTTTTACTGTACTAAATGGAATTTTCCATGATAAAACAGTTCTAAATGTTTCTACACTATTAGTACTGGAAAAGTCATGAACTATTGAGAAGCTTAGTTTGTGTCTATAAAAAGGCGAACAAGATCGAATTGGATTATTAGTACTTGGAACGCGATAGAGTAAACTTGTAAGATTATTAGTAATTGGAACGCGACAGAGTAAAGATTAAAAAGGAATTAAAAAATGATTTAAAAAGTGTTTTGTGCGAAATAAAAACTATAAGTGAACAGTAAAATTGTGTAAATATTATTTAAAGTGATTTTGTGGATAATCGTTAATAAATAGAGTTGTTATAATTTTTGTGTGACATAAATAATTTCGTTCGGGATAAATTGATTTGATTTTGTTTTATTCACAATCCAGTGATACGAACCTTGATTGACAAGGGAAAAACGTAACATTATAATAAAACATTGATGTCTTTTTCAAAATTAAAGTTCGAAAAATATATTTTAGAAATAACTTAATTTTAATATTCCTTCTTGTATATTGTTCTTAAAGATATGTAGGCAACTTTTATAAAAATGTTTTATACTATTTTTGCTTTTTTCATTGAAAAACTTAAAAGTAATAAACATCATTTTTACTATGGATTCTAAAGCTTCTAAAGCTTCTCAAAAATCCTTCACGATGATTATGAATCCATACTCTAGATGGCTCTGATAAAATGCAATAAATGCAAACAATAGTCAAATAATTGAAGCAACCTTATTGCAACGATCTCTACACAAATTATAACATTCACCTCCCCCCACACAAACACATCCACAAAATTAAAATTAGATTTTTGCAATTTAAATATGCAATTAGTAAAGTAATTTTCGTGCTTTCATACTTGAAACGTGATTTGAATTTATTTAATTAGTGCAAACATTTTTTTTTTACTGTTTCCATCATTCATCCGTATAAGAGAATATTGTTATAGAAATTATTTTTCCAGATCATTTTCTTTTTATGTAACAAAAAAAACATATCGGTGTATTCTAAATAAAATAAATTATTATTATTTTTTTTTTTTGCATTTTTTCAACATCCTGAAAATTTATTTTGCTTGTTATTTAACACGAAATGAATAGAATAGTAATTTTTATGTATACATACATATATGCAAATTTCTACTCTAGTTTTGTTTTATGTTCTTGAAAATTGAATGTGCAGGCTAAATTGAAAATCCGATAAAGTATGAACGAAACTAAAATGGATGCTCAATTATTACGATTTTGATTATATGAATTTATATATCGTGATAGGTGAGCTTTTTGTTTTAATACTATTATTGTTGCCATACACGAAAGGTTAATCCATATTTTATTATTACTTTATGTACATATGTATGTCTAAAATAAACTTAAATTAAAGTTTAAAGTAAATTATTATTTTTTTATACTTACTCGCAATTGATTGATTCCATATGATTGATGACTTATTACTACGATGCATAGATGTAAGCATATGTCTCGTCCGGGTCGAGAAAGAGGAGCAAACAATTCTTTCGCATACATTTTGTTTTAGCTGATACCACAAATTGTAGAAAGATGATTTTATTTATGTCTCTCAGATATCATGCTATTGATTTGACCATTCTTCTTCATAAAATTGTAGTGTGTATAAATGGGTCTGTGGATTCATGCTGTGGAAAATGGATATATGTGTGAAAATGGATTATTATAATATATTCTTGTATGTAATATGATCGTTGTATCGTCTATAATCATTCATATTCAGGTCACCATATGCATTTTATTGGTTAGTTTTTTTTTTATTATTTCGATTTAAGCTACATGGCAACTATGTATTTTATTATATTGTTGGAATAATTTATCGTATTTTTAAAGATTATGAAATCTGTTAATCCGATAAAGATGTAACCGAAACTTATAAAAGTATATTATTGTACAATACATGTAGTTACATTATTCCGTAAGTTGCAATACTTGGTTACATCAAATTTCAAAAAAGACTAATATGTATCGCTGGACACTAAAGCAACCAGAGTCATCAAAATTCAAACATATTTTGGATAATAAAAGAGCTTTTGGTTGAAATTTAAATATTCCTAATTAAACAAAATTTCTACGCTAATTGAGCCAACATGTTACAAAAAAGAAATGTTGGAGGATACAAACCTAAGCAGCATAAATGAAAATACCCAAGATAATGAAAATATAAGAGACTCAAATTTCAAACCTGGTGTTGCGGTTAACCTCAAATTGGTGATGCTTATGAAAGCTCTTACATTGCAAATGGATTTTAAAAGTATAAATGATAACTGATCAAATTGTTAAAGGTGGTAAATACGGTCGTTATAAGTTTTAGTCATGTATAGATACAAGGTGGCACAACAAATTAAATTTAAATAAATAAATTAAAAATCGTTAAATTTATCAAACCCTATTATGAAAATGCCGGTCCAAAAAGAAATACAGATCGCGCATTTCATTATTTTTTCGGTGTTAATAATCAAGCGTACCATTTTGAATATCGTGCACAAATTTGAAGAAATTCGTTTGGTAGCAGTTGTGAAATAATTAGTGCGCGAACACAATGCAGAAACATTGGTGGTGTACGTAAAAGTATGGCCGAGAGCCAAAACACATCAACTCGTCTTCGTGCGCAGCAAATCAATCTGTTGTAATCAACGTGAATTCATCTCCCTCCACGTAAGGTTTAAATTTTTTGATTGCTAGTATCGCTGGCAAACATTCTAATTCTGTGACGGAATAGTTTTTTGTGCTTGATTTAGCTTTAGAGACTTATAAGCTACGGGTCGTTCATTTTATTCTTCGTCTTTTTGATACAAATCTGCACCCACGCCTCATGTACTTGCGTCACATCGTATAAAAAAAGGTTTGTCATAAGAAGCATTCACCAATACTGGAGCTGTCGTCAAAAGTATTTTTAACTGGCTAAAAGCATCTTGTGCCTCTTTCGTACAATAAACCTTACCCTTTTTTAAGCAGTTAGTGATAAGAGCTGTGATTTAAGCGAAATTTAGGATAAACCTGCGATACCAGCCTGCCATTCCGACCAGTCTTCTTGTCTGTTTTACGTTCTCAGGTGCCATAGTCAGTCCCGCCGTTCAATTCAAAGTGCTTCCTCAATGTGGCAGTAATGACCAGCAAATCATCCAAGTATACAAAAACTCTATCTTGAAGTTCGTGAGGAATTACTTGGTGCATCAACCGACACATTGATTAAGCTGCGTTATACAGTCCAAATGGCATCACCCTGAATTGATAGAGTGGTCGCTCTGCTACCGTAAAAGCTGTCTTGTCACGTGATGACTCCGCAAGCGGAATTTGTCAAAAGGCGTCTTTTAAGTCAAGTCCCGTAATGTATTTTGTCTCAGAGAGTCTACCAAGAAGTCAGTCAATTATGGGGAGTAGGTACGTGTCTTTTTCTGTCACCGAGTTCAGTTTTCGTGCGTCCAAACACAGTCTTGTCTTTCTGTTCGGTTTCCGTACAAGTGTCATCGGCGAACTCCATTAACTTTTACTCACTTCAATCACACCTAAATCCAACATTCGATCGATTTCCCCGTAGAGACATTTCTTTGTCTTTGAGACATTATCTTTGTTTTATTGGCTTAACGCCTTTTGTCACTATAATTTCGTGCTCGTACAGCTTTGTCTTTCCGAGTCGATCTTTCGAAAATGATATAAATTGGTTACAAATTTAAAAATATATGTTACAACTCTGAAAAATCTTTAAAATCTCCCAAAAATCGATACCAAGATATACCGGAGATTATAAGCTTGGTACAATACAGAACTTAATTTTCTCTGTTTTAGAGCCAAATGTTACGGGTAACCATACATCACCTTCTATGTTGTTTCGTGTTCCGTCAGCTGTTTTAATAAAAGAATTTAGTTTGCAATATTTAACATTTAGATCCTCCTAAAACACTTACCGAAGCTCCGCTGTCTAGTAAATCGTGAATGGATTTAGAGGCCAGAACAAGGACGTGGATCATATTTGATGAAATTATTAGAAATGGTGGAAATACAATGTTTTATGGCAAATCTTTTATGTTTGAAATACTTTAAGGATCTGTTGTGTCTTTTAGATTTGTATAATAAATGTGGCCGTTTAAGAGATTGGGTAATAGACTCTGGTTGATTTTCTTTCAATCGCTGTTGAAGTCAGGTGTTTAGTTTCTGAATGGCTAATGAGAAATCTGAAAAACTTTCTCGAAATCGTAAGAACTGAAAAATTAAATGAGTGATCGTTTCATAGAATCCCAGCTAGCATTTTGGTTTGTTGATTTAAACACCCAATACCAGTCTTCTATCATTTTGAAGAGGAATAGACAAGTTCCATCTCTGACGTAATTTGTAAAAATTGTCTTGGCTGAAATGTTGAACTGGTGGTTGATAGACTGGTGGTTGATAAAATTGGGGTTGATAGTTTTCAAAATGTATATTTTGTTCTAGAAATCTTGTAGCATCTTGATAGTTTTCTTTAACCGGTCCTTTTGGAATCTGTGCTGGTGGTTCTACATTATTGAACATTTGAGCCGCGGTTGGTAAAAACAAAGGATCTAATCTGCGTCTAGCTTGAGCAAAAAAATCAGTCACCGAATTTTTCGCTCCTTTGGTGTCCAAATTAGGAAAGTATGCTGATGGTGTAGGCCTGATCTCATTCTCAATTTGATTTGTCATTTTTTCACTAGCTGATGTGTTGTTCTTGGATATTGTAAATTAACTATCAATAATGATATCAATCTTTTCAATGAAGGAACTAGATAAATGCTTTATAAATGAAATTATCTCGAATCCCCGTCGTTTTGGAAAAGAAATTTCGACGTTAGTCTGTTTCGTGCCAGACGAGGGCTGGTGCAAAGAAGATGAAGTATTGTCTCTTTCTCCTCTTTGTCCTCGCAACTACGACAATAGTCATGTGAGAAGACACCAAGTCTACTCGCATGCCTCCCTATGCGACAGTGCCTCGTAATCACTCCAGCAACCACACTGATCTGACTTCGCTGAAGTGAGGTCAGCTGTTTGGATCTCGCCAAGTCCAACTTTGGCCAGACCTGCCTAATTATTACGCAAGAAGTGATACTTTACCATCTGTCATTCGTCAGCTAGCTTCTTCCTGAAGCAGCAGTTTGCATACCGCAAGAGGCATTTCAATATCCTTTCTGCTTTCCGAAAAGGGGTCCATTGTACCACTTCGAGCTAGTTCATCGGAGTTTATATTCCCTGTACTTATGAAATGTCCGGGCACCCATAAAATGTGGATGTTGCACTGATCTGCCATCTCGTTAAGAGATGGAAGACAGTTCTGGACTACTTTCGACATGTAGAGGTGTGATTAAAGCGCTTTAATGACAGCCTGACTGTCCCAATATATGCGAATATCACAAACTGATATTACATCATACCTCAACCAGTCTACGACTTCCGTTATGGCAGTTACATCAGCTTGAAAAATGCAACAGTAGTCGGGGAGACGGAAGGAGAGATTTAACAGAAGTTCCTCGCAGAAAACTCCAGCCCCGACTCTCCCGTCCCATTTTGAACCATCAGTAAATAAGATTATAACTTCTGGTTCCAAAACTGCACCCATCATTCAGTCCTCCCTGGATGGGATCCTAGTCGGGAACTTTGTGTCAAAAGATAGTGACGGGACAGTATAGTCGGTGGTTTTGGGAATTTGTTTGTTGCACAAAATAGAGGAGTGCCCTGCATTGTTGCAGGTCCATATTAAGACGGATTACAGCCGTATGGCAGTACAAGCTGCCAACTGTTTCCCCAAGATATCTAGAGGAGTCAAAAATAGCTGAGTCTCTAGTGCCTGAGTGCATGTGCTCCTCAGTGCACCACTGGTCCACAGAGAGATTGTTCTCTGAACTTTTGTCAACAGCTTTTGGTTGACAGTTTTGCCCAGAGCAGGCCACCAGACTCTTACCCCATACAATAGTATGGGTCTGACTACTGCGGTATAAAGCCAATGTACGATGCGGGGCTCCAGCCCCCATCCTTTCCCAATGGCATTTTTCGTAAGAGTATAACGCTACCGAAACTTTCTTTACCCTTTCAAAAAAATTGGGTTTCCAATATAACTTGCAATCCAAAACGAGACCCAGAAACTTCGCTTAAACTGTAAAAGTCAAGCTGAACCCATTTAAAGTGGGAGGATCGATGTGAGGAAGTTTATATTTCCTAGAGAAAAGAACCAATTCGGTTTTGTGTAGATTAACATTCATCCCACAGCCATTGTCCCATAGTGAAAAGTGCCCAGGGCATTTTGCATAAGCTCACTAAGTGTGCCGGGATATTTATAACGGACAACAGTCGAAACATCATCCGCATCGGCAACCACCTTGAATCCACTGTCCTCCAGTCTCAGCAACAGGTTATTTATGACCAAGTTCCAAAGTAAGGGGGACAGTACGTCACCCTGCGGCGTACCTCTGCCTGCAAATCTTTTGACGGAGGATTCTTCAAAACTGGAAATTATGATCCTGCCTCTTAGCATCTGATCTCTCCAGTCCTTGACTGATCCATCAACTCCCAGATCTGAAAGTGCCCGAGTTATAGCCGCTGGAAGCACATTGTTAAAGTAACCTTAAATATCCAAGAATGTTACCTTTGCGTAGTCTCTATATTCGAATAACTTTTCAATGAAAAATACAAGAGAATGAAGAGCAGCATCTACAGATCTCCCCTTGCAATAGGCATGTTGAGATTTAGACAGCTTTTCCGACACAATGGTGCCTCTAATTGAGCTTCTATTTGTCTTTCCAGTGTTTTAAAAAGGAAGGAAGACAAGCTAATCGGTCTAAGGTCTTTGGGATTTCAGTGTGAGCGTTTTCCCGCCTTAGGTATAAAAACAACCTTCACTTCTGTCCATTTACTAGGAATGTGACATAGTTCTGGGCTGCATTTGAAAATAACCTCTAACCAGAAAATTGTTAGATCCGTAGTTTGTTGAATATCCGCAGGGATAATACAATCGAGTCCAGGCGACTTATATGGTTTAAAACTGTTTGTCGCCCACAGTTTATTTTTTCTGCTGATAATTTGGCCTATGAGGCTACTTGCCCTTTTACCTACTGATGTGCTGGGTACAGATTCGGAACAACCAGGAAAATGAACCTCCATCAGATGTTCCAGCAATTCCGCACTATTAGTGGTCCAACTTCCATCCGGCCGTTGAAGATAACTTGGGATGGAAGGACCAGTTGCTAGTACTTAGTTATGCCGAGTAGCCTAGGGCCGAAATTTACCCCTAGGCCTGCTAAGGGGACTAAAGCCCAGTATCGCTTCATTAAAAGCGCTGGACAATTCGTCCACCAAGCCATTGAGCTCTTGCACAGTTTTTGGAGGTTTTGGCACCGGAAGTGGTTATTGATTTTCCTCCTATCTCTCTAGATTGGATTTTTGGAGAAGTCAAGTCCAGTTCAAATTGGAGATAACAATGATCAGAATAGGAGTGGTCCTCCGACACTCTCCAGTTTAATTAACTAATCGCCTGAAAGCTTGAGGCAAAAGTAATATCCAATACTTCCTGTCTATTACTCGTTATAAAGGTCGGCTTATTGAGTATGTTACATATATGAAGGTTAGTACTTAAAATGCAATCAAGGAGTAACTCACCTCGGTTATTTGTGTCCGTACTTTCCCAGATCGTGTGATGAGCATTTGCATAACCCCCAAGGATGACTCCAACCTTGTGCTTCTGAGCCTCCAAGATAAGCTCATCTAGAATGATTGGTGGAGTATCCACTTCATCATAAGCCAGGTAAGCTGATACTAGCCAGAAGTTTAGTTTATCGACCTCAATGCTGACCACTGCTACATCTTAATTACTGAAATTTGATAGCAGAAACAACTTATATTATTTTTAATGAAAATGCGCGACCGAACCTTACCTTTCTTTAATAGGGAGTCTTGAGCCCAAGTACCCGGTCTTCAGTGACCCAAAGTTCCTGGTTCAAGACGACATCTATCGCTTCTTTCCCAATTTTTAAAATTATAACAGCTGATTCTGCCTTAGAGTGGTGAAGGTTGACTTGAAGAAATGTCAGTGTCATCTCTACAGCCTCTTCTCCACCACAGCAACATCAGAGTCATCCCCTGATGAGCAGTTCTCTGAGAGCTTCTTTAAAGATTCCATGGACGTTGACATCTTCGTGTCCGTGGAGAGAGTTTTCACATGGCTGGTTACCTCCGCGCACGCAGATGAGCTATCAAGCAACGCGGTATTTTCTGAAGATTACTTCGGAGCAGCCGGCTTGTCCGCGTCCTTCTTTTACACCTTGATTGTGACTGCACTGAAACCATAGTTGATTAAACCGTTGGTTTTTTCCAGTGCAGTCAGTGACTCCATTTTTAAGATGATAACAGCTGACCTATAGTTAGCCTTTGTCTCCTCGAGCTTAGCAACTTTCCAGTTGTGCGTTGGCAACTCCGAGTTGCCAACCTGCAACAACTGGAGTATCACCTTCGGATCACTAGGCTCCGAAGGGATGTACACCCTAGCTCTTGGTCAGCAGGGGATCTCCTCCCTAGCAATCACATCCTCCAGGCCATACCTCGCCAAGTGCCCCTTCTGCTTTCTTATAAAGCAGCAGGAACCTCTCATCTGCACCGGCAATCAGTTTCTCCTGATTCCTGTGCCAGCCCGCGTCCCGACAAGTCGAAGCAGGTCCTGGATTTTTCGACAGGACTTTCAGGTAGGTGGTGGCTAAGGCCCCTTCCACCTTCCCCCAATTGGCGGGCATGATAATGCCATCCTCTTGGGATTTGTCAATAACTGCCACAACCAGCTGATTCTTGAGGACCTCGTTAAAAGGCCTCATAGCGGAAGCATGGAGTTTTGTTCGCTTTGCGATCTTAGGACTTTCCTACTGAGATCTATTTCTTTTAAGCTGAGAGCCAGCTGGAGGGCCTTCCGACTTTTTTTCGGTGACTTCATTTGCCCACGCAAGCGTCTTCTGGCGATATATTATTTATCTTAACCAGGGCCCTCCAGGCCTTCCTCTCAGTATTATAGGTTGGTTTTGAGGAACTAGTTTTATTCGTGCTTTGGTTCCGCTTTGTATTTGTATACTCAGATTTGGTGACCCGAGTAGAGGGACCAGCCTCGCTTGAGCTTATGTCCCGTCGAATATTTGTAGACTTAGAGGCAGGCTGAACGACCCGAGTCTCGTTGCCCACATTTTCCGGATATTTTTGAGAGCCAGACTCTTTTTGTTGTTGTTTGTTTTTGTTTGGATCCATGATTGGTCCCACGAGTAGCGGAGAAAGAAATGTCCGTCTGTGCAGAGATCCACAGTATACAGGTAAGGCTACTTAATCCGGAGTGCGCCAAGTATCCGGATCCCCGTTACCGACTGACCTAGTTTTAAATCTTAGCTCCCAGTCTGGTTGATTATCGGCACGGTACAATTAACACCTTAATACAGCCCAGCGATTTGTTTAAAGTTGACTTCTTTAGCACCGTGTTTTAGCCTAGAAGCCAAAGAATCAGGAATCTAGTTACCAGCGGTCACCACGTGGAGGTAACACGAGCACTTATGGAAGTTGCAATTTACGGAGCTGACCGCAAGTGCCAACTTGAATCCCCCGAGCAACTTCACACCTGACCATCTAAAATTACAAAAATTACAAAAAAAAAAAAAAACTTTAATAAAAGCGATTTTTGGGGTTACACCTGTTAAACAGAAAGACTGTTTGGATGTCTTTTTAAGACTACTTCATAACTGTGAAAATTAAATTTTTTTAAAAACGATTAATTTTCCATTGAACAAACGTATAATAATTTATCCAACTGGAAATTATCGTTAAAAAACTGTTAGTTAAACGACCTTTAGGTCCCTGTTTCGGCGCCATTTTGTAACCGATCGTTTGGCGGCCAACACGTTCCTGTTCATTGGGTATGCTGAAGCCGATACTTGGGCAAGTTCTGTGCCGCCAAACGAACTAGTGGATCATACAATAACTTTACATGTTGAAATAACAGAAACAAAAATGCACAACAGGTTCACACTAATCTGGCTTCCTCAGATCAACATCATCATCAAAATAAAAAAGTTATGCTTTCATTTTACGAAAATTTATTAGGCACAATTCAATAACTTTATATTTAAATAAGGTAACGAAGGGCCGTCGGACACTACCAGTCATTAAACGTTCGTATATCATTTTGTTCTGAGATAAATTTGTTTTGAACGGCTGTAACACTGAACCATATTACGCCGAATTTTAACAAAAAATTTGAGAAGGCACGGTTACAAAATTCAGTTAAGTAGAGCAAACAAATCTTTATGGCAAAACTTTTATTTAATCAACAGATGCCTCTAAGCATAATATTGAATCCTCATGCCGACAAGAACAATAAAATTGTAATTTACTCTTTACGAAGGCAGTATAACATTCCGAAGCTAATCCGTAGTATTATTCAAATTTCCTAAATAATAACAAAAGTTATTTGTTTAGTACTGCTACATAGAGGCTAAATAGACCTACATCCATTAGAATGAAAATCAATCGTTAATATTTCAAAAATAATGCGTCTGTATACCTGCATAAAAATGAGGTGTACATTTTTCTTAACACCAATACTGTAACACAAACGAGGGTTGTTTCTTCATCATAAATAAAAGAAATTACGCGAATTTATTGTAAGTAGCTATGTGTAAGTACAAAGAAATACAAAACAAAAAACGAATCGAAACTTAAACAAAATCTATCTTCTGCTCTTGTAAATCCTCCCCTATATACTAAAAAACACAAAAATAAAAAATCGAAAGACAATTTCGGTCTTAGATTTTGAATATTTAATTTTCACAAGATTTTACACCTTTGCTAAATTAGCATGGGGTCGATTATTCATTTGAACCTTTTTGTAACTTTTTGGCGTAACTTTGTTCTGTTCTGTTTTTTTACATTTATGTAATGATAATAATTTGAAATGAAAATATGGATTTGTAATAAATTTACATAAAAATTATATCAATTTGGGGGTCGTCAGTTCGTTTTTTTTCTCTCTCTTTTTATGTAGGTATACGAGACATGACGGCGAATTGTATACGTGAGACGAATTTTTAGATAAAGAAATCAGCATTATAAGTAACAGAAGTCTCCGTTGTATAAATTCACCGAGTTTTAAGTAAAATAAAAATTTGCAAAGTTTCATGAAACTTTTGCATGTTTAGATTTTCGGGTGAGCTAATTTAAGTTAAGAAATTAGAATTAGAATTTACATAATCTATATCGAATTGATTACTCATAATAATCGACCGAAATCATTATTATAAAATAATGAAAGGCCGCAGAAACGGGTGTTGTTTGGGGGTTATGTTATCAATGTAAAAGTTTATTACAAAACAAAAAATGATTTTATATCGGCATGAATTTGTCTATTAGTCCTTGACTAACGAGATATTGATTTTTAATTGGAAAACTAGGATTTATGGGCCAGTTCACTTTGAAAAGTGTTTACGAATAGATGACGAATTGTAAGCGAAAAAGGAAAAGCCATAACATAGGTTGCCCCTTTGTATAATATATGTTGCCCCTTTGTTTACGGGTATTCGATTCGTGATTCGGCAGTCGTAAGTGGAAATAATTTAGTGTTCAAGCACTTCAAAAGGTCCGTTGTATGTATGCATTAGGCTCGGGCAATTAGAAACACATTCGTACCAAAAATGGGTTCGGCTGATAATGCTTTAAAATCTAATTTGTATAGGTTGAATGAAGGTCAAGCAGAATCTGTTGCATCCCTCGGATGGTGGAAAAGGTCTGACGAGATCAATGTTTATGTGAGCGAAACTTTTCCTGTGTGTTTCAAATTCCTGTAACGTCCCATTGTATGATGCCCAATTTTCAACGATGATATTTCGGACAATTTCGAACATATTATGCAACATGGGACTGAAAGGCAGGTCAAACGAATCGTTTAGTCACCAATTTAGCCGTGGTACGAACTTCAGGTGGCAAGATGCCGTGAATTGCCTGAGTAAACTGATCTCGGATTTTTTTGGTAGCAAACGGACGGATATTACTTGTTGAGTAGTCGCAAAAAACTCGCTTTGAACAGGCTGGAATAGTAAAAAGATTTAATTTAATTGAACCAATGATATTATATTTTTCGAGCAATGATTTTAATTGGAAACGTGACAAGAGATTTATGCAATTACATTTTGGTGGCTTTTGACGAAATTAATGGTAAGTGGCTTAAGATTCCCAAGTAACAATTTGATAGGTAAATTGTCCTAGACAGCAAAACCAAAGCTGGTACAACGTCATGAAATCATAAAAATTACACAAATTAGTTATAAATGTTAAATAGATATTCAATAAATTTTTAAAACGTTGTGGCAGTGAAAAAAAAGCTAATTAGCTTAAGTTGGTATATACGACATTCCAGTAGGGATTTTGTTATGCGCCTTAAAGGAAAACAGTCGGCAGAAAAACCATTTTGCTGTGGTAGCCAACTAAACAAGTATTACAGCTATAATACTTTATTTATTTTTTTGTGTAATTTTCAAAAATATTTGCATTTAATCAAAATTACTGTTAAAATAACATAATAGTTAGTAAACAAGTCTAAAAGAAATGCATAAGAAATTTTGAAGGTGGAAAAGGGTTTTTTCGGCTATGATCATTTACGGATACAAAAATCCAATATGCTGTGCAGTCTAGGTTTGCGTTTGCGCTTTATGACATAAAATCAAATAAGTCGAATATAATGGCGAACCAACATTTATATAATTATTTGTAATTTGATATATTTATTGATTTATTTTTTATAATAATTGTAAATAGTGATGAGTCTTGCCAAATGCTCTATTTGAGAGGCATCTTGCAATTGGCTAGTACCAGTTGATGCGGATGGGTGTAACGTAACAGTAATATTTGGTGGTTTTCCAATGTTTTATTGCAACTATCGATTACATCTTGCGTCGAACGAATATTTGATATATCTTAATTCATTTTTAAATATTTTAAAAAATTCATTAAAAAATTAACAAAAATTAACAAAATAATTTGCTTTACTTGCTCTTTGGAAGTGGCTCGTTCTTCTAACCTTTGCATACCCTGCACTGCTCTGATACTCAGAATATTTGGCAAGCAAGCGTGCCGGTTCTGAGCACCATCAATTATCTGCTTTTTGCTCTGTAACCCTTGATATTTGAATAACTCTTTGGTGTCCGGTGGATAATGAACCATACCATTATTTTCGTCTCCTTCAAACCTGCACCTCGGACACACAAACAATTCCTTCTTGCTTACAGTTTCTAGAACACAGAAAACCTAATAATCATAACAAACATATTAAATCATATTATCATAATAAGCTTATAATATTAAATAAACTTAAAATCACTAGAAAAAATTATTGCATAGCAAACACTTACCATTATTAAAGATAAAATGTACGGTTTCAGTAATTACCTAATAACAAACTACAGAAATCCAACTGGATATGCCAATTGGTATGGAAAAGGAAAAACTGCTTAACACAAAGCAAAATTACTTATCTAACAACGAAACTGCTTAACACCCAGCGAAATTTATATGAGTAAACTAAACGTGGATAAAAAAGAAAAACTGCTTAACTCAAAGCAAAATTGTTTAACATACAGCAAAACTGCTTAACACGCCGCAGAATATAAATTAGTCTAAGTTTATAACTAAAACAATGTTGTTAACCCTCTAGCAGGTATTTCTGCTTTTATACGGAGCGCAGAAAACATGAATATTAAATAGAAAATTATTATTTGCTGTCAAAAATATTATTGGTTTATGTGCGTTAACGGTTATTATTTGCGTAATTCAAACACTTCAGTTAAATATTTATGTGAACAAAATTTGGCAAACAAATATTTTATTAAATTGCGATGATAATTATTATTTAATAGTTTGAGCGATGATAGCTGACATAACGAGGCAATAGTAAAATAGTTTGCATTGCTCAAAACAGGAAAACGTATCTCGCTTGATTTAACGCAAGTACGCGAAAGTAAGTTTTAAAAGGCTTCGTTTGCAATTAAAAGATTTGTATAAACAAAATTATCTCACATTGAATAGCTTAGCTTTGCTGAAAGGCGCAACGGACCCTTGTATGCTCTTGGTGCTTTTACAGTTTAACCGGGAATTATAATTTCAATTAGTGATGTGTTTGTATTATATAATCTTTGTTAATTTAGTAAAATGTTAGTAATTTTAACCTGAGACAATTTTAGACCTAATTTTCGATTTTTTCACATTAAAATTACCCTACCGTAATTTTCCTAGTCACAAAAAAATTGCCTGCTAGAGGGTTAAAGTAAATAATATTCCATGCAAAGTCCAACAAATAAAACGCTTAACACAAAACAATAATGTTTTATGATCAGTGATTTTCTCATTCAAAAGCAAATTAGTTACTTAAAATATTTAATATATTTTGGTTACTTTTTCGTAAGTGCGTAAGACACTTTAGCTGTAATAATATTTAATTTAGGACAAATAGTCAAAATGGTTATCTATTATGCTATTTAGCTGTTACATACATATATTAAAGCCATCTTTTAATTTAGTTTTTCTTCTCATAAAAATGACTGAATCATCTATCTGGTTAAAAAAGTTCGACAAAAACAACTTTATCACATGCAAATATTAAAAAAAAGCCAATCTTCAGCTTTTGGTTGATTAACAGAAGCTTTTTAACAGATTCGGATTTATTTTTCACAAAAAATCAATTTTTCGTAAAAATTGTTGATTTTAATAATATCAAATATTTTTAAGCCGCGTTTTTCTTTTCTGACCTACTTTTTCAAACTGGTCGATGAAATTTGTTTCCCGTGTATTTTTACGTTTAAAAATCACAAGCAAAATCATATTTTCCCTGTCAATATGTCATAAAATATTTGTGACATTTATTATTAAAGTATAGAAAACATAATTAGTATAGGATAGAAATAGGTTTTTACCAATCATTTAGCAACAAATTGTTTTGTTACAATAATTTTCAAAATAAAAGCTCTTTAGTTATATCTGATTGTTTTGCTATTTTGAAACCGAACGCACGGTGTTTGCTGCTATAACATTAATTTTTCTTATGTAACTATTTTGCGTGAAGCATAGCGAAATTGCAAATATAATTTTTTTTGCTATTTGGGAACCTATATTTTTAAAAAATTTAAACAGATGTCTCAAAAAAAATTTACCATTTATTACGAGTTTGCTGTTTGACGTTGCTATAACATTTTGGAAAGCAAACTACGATTACCATTTTTGCTGCTATTACGTCGAGAAACCAACAAACTGACGTTTTTGGTTATTTTTTAAGAAGTTATTATAACTAAATTGCTGTGAATTTTAGATGGCACAACGTTTTGACAACACCAAATTGTTACTTGGGTTAGTATAGATGCGACATCTTCTTACTCGCACCAAATTTGAAATGTACATTTATGTACTGTAGTGAAATCTCATCTTGTCGATTTTTTTTTAGAAAAAACCAAGCGGGTTTTGCACCAGCATCAATGTTGGGAGCATCGACATAGACGAAAGTTCTGTCTTTTTTATGGACCAGCGACTAAAGCAGCATTGGATAAATCGAGTTGCTTCTTCTTGTTCCCCGGAATCAGCCATTCCGGTGAAAAAGAGTGTAACAAAAAAATTGTTTAGTTGATTCTCCATGATTGGAATTGAAAACGTTTTAAGAGCTTCAATTTTTTTAGACCGGTGGCCAAAATCCTCAAGGTGATACGCAATGTCCAAAGAGTTGGTTTTGCTTGCCAAATTCGCACTTCGCAATATTTATTGCGATATTATATCCTTTAAGCAGTTCAAACAGAATATGCTGATGTTTGTTGCTCTGTTCAGACGAGGTTGAGACGATGCACAAATCGCCTACGTTCGCGAGCACAAAATCGGGGTCGCGGCAATCTCCGTAAATCAAACGATGAAATGTTTGCGCGGCATTGCAAAGTCCAAAGGTTTAGAACTTGAACTGAAAGAGTCCGAATGGCGTCGTAATAGGTGTATTTTTAATGTTTTGGTCTGCCACTGAAACTTAATGGGAGGTCTTTTGCTAGTCGATCTTAGAAAAAATTGTTTTACCTTGCAAATTGCCGCCGAACTGGTATAAACATGGTATAGGATAGCTGTTCGGAACTTGCCAAATAGCTACTTGGACGTCGACATTATTCCGGCTTTTATCAAAGCGGTCGACTAAAAATAGCCTGTCGTAATAATTGTATGTACTTTGGCGGTGGAAATTTATATTCCTATAGTTTTCGAGAAGACCCGCATAAACCGGATATAAGTGGTATGCCATTAATTTGATTTAAGCCAGTAAACAGCAATTATTATCGTCCGCATAAAATCACATCATAATCTGAGATTTACCTTTAGTCTTGTTAGTTTAGATTTCAGTGCCGTTTTGTGAACAATTTAATTTCATATGGTTTGTAGTTCCCTGCGGACTGACAGAGTTGCATGTCAGATACGTCGGCACCCGTATCCATCAAAAACCAGATATTTGTAGATTTCGCGTGTATTTTCAGTCGATTGATGGATTTGGATTTAGGTTGCTCGCTACCTGAATCCAACTGCTGCCGTTGAACGATTTACTGTTGCCGCGGACGATGTTAGATCTTCGTCAATTTAGTTGCTAAGCTTCTCCAGCATCGGCTGTTATTTTTCCCGTTTAACATATTATAGCGAAATCATTTGATAAATATTGCGATCACCGATAATGCAAGCGAATTGATTTAACTAGAGCATCAGATGCGGCAACGGTTTTTAACTGGCGAATCTCTTATTTGAATGATTGTATAGTGTGCACTATTTTTAGAAGTCCTGCGGCCCATAGATCGATGAGTACAGTGTCAGTCAACGAGTCGGAGGCGAAGTTCTTTAACTTCTGTTTATTGAAACGTTGAAGTGGTGATATAAAATTTTTTCGACTAATAAGCGCGTTGTCTGAAAAGTTTCCAATCTCAACATGAAGATGGCAGCACTCGTTAACAAAAGTGTGGAAATGTGTTTGGCATGCGTTGAAAGGTACTCACCAAAATTTCAGCCATTTTGGACTCGTAGTTTTTGTTTATATGCAACCACTAACGATAACATCGCTCCAGTTCATCAAATGCTGGTAGACAACCGTTGAATTAAAGTTAGAGAGAGATAGCAGAGGCTATGAATATTTCCAAAGAATCTATTTGTCACATATTGAATCAAGATTTATGCATGAGTAAGATCCCGGTTCTTTGGGTGCCGCGTTTGCTCACTTTGGACCAAATCCGAGTTCGAATGAACATTTCCAAAACTTTGTTGGCACTGTTTAGGCGCAATAAATCAGAGGTTTGGTCCCGAATTATTACTGTACATGAAACAGATCCAGCCCCGAGCGCCTTTTTTTGTTCCCTAAGCTAAAAGTTTCGCTCAACTTCGTAAAAAATATTTTGCAGAGAACGTCGCCGAATATTATTTGGACAAGTTGAAGAGATGGGAGCATCGCAGGGAGAAGTGTAAATAGGGCTTACAAGGAAATTATGTAGACAAATCTTATATCTTTGTTAGGTCGAAAACTTTTCAGATAACCCTCAAAATATTTAAACCGTGAAATAAATCGAAAAGGTGGTTCAATTTGTTGAATTACTTATTAAATCAAAGTTTTGTGAATAAATGATAAACATGTCACATCATGTTCTTCAATTGTAAATATTGCCCAATTATTTCACGGAAATTAGCATTTCTGAAACGGCGTTCATTGTTTCTTTTAAATGCAAAAAAGTATATACGAAATAAAGGGATGTTTAATTGCGTTATTTGTAAAACATATTCCCATTCCTAGCCCATAAAAATATTCAGTGTAGACATATTCAACGGTTGCCTGTTAATAAAGTGTGGTATTGCAATCTGGAATGTGGAATTCATAATCGCACAATAACCCTTAAACAACAACCGAATTTTGCTGAAGAAAACATTTATTGTTGTCTCCTATTTCTGTCAAATGGTGCTTTGACATTATATGGTTTCTTTTTCCCATTGATATTGATGCTGGTCTCCACATCGATTAGATTTTTATTGATTTAGTTAATATAAGATGAAATTGTTTGGTCCACATCCACTCTATGATACTCCTTCAGGATTTGCACAATCCGATCTTAGTACCATTACTAACCTTTGTCGGATTTGTCTATAGAAGCCTTCCCCAATTCATTTTAGGCATCCACCCCGTGTATAGTGGCTCGCGCATTATGTACTATAAGTCTTTATAACGGGAGTTTTGTATGCTACTTCACTCTATATTGGCCGGTGTTTCTTTCCCTTATAATCTAAACCCGTGTCCACTGATCAGGTTTCAGGTCCATTGATCACATTTTGCATTAGCCAGACGTCGATAATATTTTACTTTTCTTCTTAGGCTCATGATTTTAATTATCATCCACAATTACCGAAGATGGCATTTTCACAATGCAAGAATTGATGATATGCATAGTCTTTTATGTTAGTTCCATAATGCTCCTTGCTGGTTATTACATTTGAATGCTTTGTTCTTCTTGGTTAGCTCGAGTAAACTCTCCGGGTTTTGAAACCTGGCTCGAATCGTGTATAATAGGTGCACAATCCAAAGATGCAAATATTTATCCCTTTGCCAAACCGTTACCGTATCGTTCAGAAGTCGCTCCGAATTAAAAAAAGTACATTACCACAGTGACCATCGTTTTTTGTCTAACTTCTCTTAGACATCCATCTGCTAATAGTTGCTTTTCAAACCTAAAGTGGAAAATACTCGTGCGCTTGATAATGGTCTAACTTGTCCTCATGAATGAGACTTTAGGCTTCATGAATAGCTGTTGTTTCCCTGCACTGCATTGAGTTATCAGTTATATTCGATGCAGAATCTGCGAACTCCCTGGACTACAGCACCCTTCAAATGTTCTTGTTTTGCCAATGCTAACCTCCGGGGTGCTATGCGATTTGGCATCTTTGCTCCAATAAATTTGATATTTTTCTATTGAAGATCTTACGTTAGGATCCAATGTACTGCAGAATAAGAACATGTACCGTTTGAGCCGTTGTTGTTTCAAATTGTCCATGCTATGTTCAGATCTTTGGTTGATTTCTGCATGAGATACTCATACTGCGTGGGTTTTTATTTCTGCCCATGCCTGTTAACTTTATGAAAGTCGGGTTTTCCTTAAAACATTTCTTTAGCGATTCTCCACACGCGAATACATACCATACATCAGAACCAGCGCCTTTATTATTATTTTTTTTGGATGTATCCGTTAAGTTTGTTCTGAAATTCAATGTAATTTTTCGGCTACTTCACCTGTAACGGTATACGGTATGAAATACATACTATTAAATTTAGCAGAAAATTTTCATCCAAAAGTTATAAAATGTCGGTAATGCAGATAGTGTCTGAGCTATCTCAGCGGAAAGATACCAGCCGACATATTTCAGCTGAAACATATTTTAAATAAAATGAAAAATTAACAAAACAACCTTGAAACTGCTATTTTCATGAAGTGCTCTTATGGCTGAATAAGGGCTCATTTTAGTTTTTCCCTGTTTACCATAGGAATTATACTTTAGAAAGATTATTAGGGCAAGTTTCATGTGGGGAGCTCAGAAAAATTCGTTTCAATGAAAAGCCCATATAAAATTTAAAAATTTGTATAAATTCGAACTTTAAAGTGTCATGTCTGGAAAGTATTTCAAATAGTGTACCTAACCAACATTTATCAGTAGAAAAATTATTAGGTCAAGTTTCAAAAGCCTATATGAAAATAAAAAATTTGTATAAATTCAACTTAACATATTTGTTGTTTACACATGGACTAATATCACCAATAAAAAATTTTACATAATAAAACACAATATTTCGGTTTTGTCACTTTCTTTAACGTGATATTTATTTTATTTGTAAATGAAATTACGTTCCTTTCGGATGTTACTCCTTTATCAAATTTCTAACAAACATTAACTAAAATTATGCTAAAGAACTGCTTATACCCTATTTTTATTTTTTGTGTGCCTCCGTGCCTTTTGAATGTTTTTTCCCCTTATTTTGTTTTTCTTCTTAAGGGGGTGATACCGCCCTTCTTTTAAGTATATACCTGGTGGGTGCTTTCTGATAAAAACAGAATTTGTTAACCATCTGGTTTTTGTGGGTGTATATGCAAAATGATATTAATTACGGCTTTACAATGAGGTCGTAAATTTTGTGGCGGCCAATTTTCTCGTTTAGTAAAAATGGATTATATCGTTCCTTGTATCATTCCAGTTCTTCTAATTTGTTCATTAGTAACCCTTTTCGTATTCTGTGTAATACATGTGAGTTTGTGCTGATGCCAGTGTAATTATGTTTTTCTGTAGTCAAGTGTTGTGCATATTTCGAGTCGATTTTTGGTTTTCCGATTTCTTTTATATGTTCTGTAAGCCTAACTTGAAAACTTCTACCGGTTTGTCCGATGTAGAATTTGGGGCAGTCATTACATGTATTTTTATAGCTTCCGGTGTCTGTTGGTGTATTTATGTTACGTTGTTTGAGTCGATTCCCTAATTTGTTGTTTGTTTTAAATGCCATTGTGTATCCGTGTTTTTTTAAAAACCTTCGTTATATTCTTGTTGATGTTATTATTGTACTCTATGGTGATGTGTATTTCTCTGTTTCTTCATTTTGCTTGCTTAACGTGGTCATTATATTATGTTGTTTCTTCCAAATGTACCTATTGTTCATTTTGTCAATTAAGTCCGTGTTATAACCGTTTTTTATTGCTATGTGTTTAATGATTTTTAGTTCTTCCATATAGTCCTGATTGTTCATCGGGATCGTGTTTAGTCTATTTATTAAAAAGTTTACCGTTGCCATCTTATGTTGGTGTGGGTGGTCAGATGATTTGTCAATGGCGTGATCCGTTTGCGTGGCTTTTCTGTATGGCAACGTTCAACTTTTTAAAAAATAGACTAAACATGATCCAGATGAACAACCAGGACTATATTTTCGCAACAAAATTTACGACCTCATTGTAAATCCGTAATTAATATCATTTTGCACATACACACCCACAAAAAACAGATGGTCAACAAATTCTTATCTGTTTTTATCAGAAAGCACCCACCAGGTATATACTAAAAAGAAGGGCGGTATCACCTCTTTAAGAAGAAAAACAAAATAAGGGGAAAAAACATTCAAAAGGCACGTAGGCACACAAAAAATAAAAATTGGGTATAAGCAGTTCTTTAGCATAATTTTAGTTAATGTTTGCTAGAAATTTGATAAAGGAGTAACATCCGAAAGGATCGTAATTTCATTTACAAATAAAATAAATATCACGTTAAAGAAAGTGACAAAACCGAAATATTGTGTTTTATTATGTAAAAATAAAAAAAAAATTAAATACAACCTTTAAAGTGTCATTTCTGGAAATTATTTCAGTTAGTGTGACTAGCAATCATTTATCAGTTGAAAAATTATTAGGCCCAGTTTCATGTGGGGAGCTCGGGAAAATTCGTTTGAATGAAAATCCCATAAAAAATTGAAAAATTTGTATAAATTCAATTTTTAAAGTGTCATATCTGGAAACTATTTCAGTTAGTGTGCCTAGGTAGCCAACATTTATATGTAGAAAAATTATTAAGCCAAGTTTCTTGTTGGGAGCTCGGGAAAATTTAGTTGAATAAAAATCCCATATGAAATTTAAAAATTTGTGTAAACTCAACCTTTAAAGTGTCATGTCTGTAAAGTATTTCAATTAGTGTGCCTTACCAACAATTATCCCTTGAAAAATTATCAGGGCAAGTTTTATGTCGGAACTCGGGAAAATTCGTTTGAATGAAAAGCGCATATAACATTACAAAATTTGTATAAATTCAACATAACTAATTGAAATTCTTTCTAGACTTGACACTTTAAAGGTTGAATTTATACACATTTTTTAATTTCATATGGGCTTTTCATTTAAACCAATTTTCCTGGGCTCCCGGGAGTTTAGGTTAGGTGAGTACAATGTCAAAAATCCTCACCTACAATTTTTTGGTGAGTTCATGATTTTTTTGTTTTTTTTTTTGTAACAAAACTATAGCTACATAAAAATGGAAGGCAAGCACTTAAGTTTTTTTTTGCAGATATATAATTGTTTATGGTTTTGCATGGAATTAATTTATAATATGTACGTAATATAACTATAAAATAATTATTATGTTGTCCGGAAGGGGGAATGGGTCAAATTTATTTCGCAGAGATTTTCTAATTCTAGTAATTTGGTACCTTGCTTCTCTTCAATTTCCCCATCAAAAAATAAATCTACGCTGTTTATCATATTAACTATGATATAATTATTTAATTTAACTGCAATTAAATGTTTACAATTAAACACACTTAAAGTTATTTAATTATTTATTTATATAAAACGCAGAAAAATTAAGTTCTATACACACAAAACCTTTACGTAAAACGTCAGAAATTTTCAAAATCCAATAATATCAACTTGACAATAAAGAAATATATAAAATGACGCGCAGCGCCGCATACATACTATATACACTCACCAAAAAAAGAGGTGAGAATCATAATACCAAAATATGGGTCGCACGACTCTGAGTGGTGAGGTGAGGTGAGGTGAGCTGCTTGGTGAGGTGAGAACCATAATAGGGGTATTAAAGTATAATTCCTTTGCTAAACAGTGACAAACCAAAATGACCCCTTATTCAGTCGTAATATCACTTCATAAAGATACCAGTTTTTAGGTTGTTTAAAATATGTTTCATCAAAATATTTTATTTAAAATATGTTTTTGTTGAAATATGTCAGCTGGTAACTTTCGGCTGAATTACCGAAATTTTATATCTTTCGGCTGAAAACTTTCGGCTAACTTGAACAAGGTATGAAATACTGGATTGTGAAAAATCAAACCACTTCAATTTATCACACAACTAATTTATTTATTTAACACAAAAATTAACACAACACAATTCTTAAAAATAATTCACAAAATCACTTTTTACACTTTTACACTATTCGCACTATTTCAATAACATTTATAACTTTTATGTTGGACAATATCACTATTTAAGTCGCACAGTCACTCTATCGAGTTCATCGTAATAGTCCAATTCGATCTCATTCTTCTTTTTATATATTTGAACTAAACTTCCAAAAAAATCTTGAGATTTTTTTAGTACGATTTTCAAGTAAAATTTCGAAAAGTTTAACATGGAAAATTTTCATTTCGTTGCTATTAATTGACTTATTCTATTCTACTCTAAGTTTCACCCTTACAATAATTTGTATGACATTTGGATGTTCCATTTTCCACTTATCAAGATACGAGGATGATACGAGTGTTGTCTTGATTAACAATAGCTTCAAGTCACATGAAGCAGTATGTTTAAGTAATAGGTCCGGACGAATCATTTATTAAAGGCAGACGTTGAAAACTTTATCAGCTTTGTGATTCATTATTTGGATCTTAAATTTCCTTTATTTTTTGGATTTACATTAGCAATTTTGGATTTTCAACTTTTACATATATTACAGTATGTAGAAATGTCTTGTTTTGGAGTCCATTGAGTCCTAAAGATTGTATCTTCAAGTATAGTCTTTGCCAGTCTGAATGTCTATCGCTCCATCTGTGTCCGCTTTATAGCCCAGACGGTTTAACCAATCGAACTGAAACTTTATATTTAAGCTTTATCGTTAATTAAGTGCTCCCAGTAGGCTTTAGTAGACATCGACAAACCGGAACTAACAGCTTCCGTGGACCATAATTCTTTTCAAATGATACTCGTAAGCGATTCGTCGAATTCAAAGCGGTTTTCCCGCAAGAATTGTTGACATTTTCCATTATTCGAGCGGTGTGCGTTGCGCGAATTATAAACTCGAAACTGGCAGTTGTGTAGAAATAAAACAGCTTCACTTTTATGGTTTACAATAAATTTATTTTTTAGTCGTTACTCAACGCTAGTTACAATAATTCTAAATTTTTATATTTTACTTTTGATATATCTTTATAATTTGCAACAACTACTTACTAATGAAAAATATATTTATTATGATTTTGTTATTCTTATAATTAATGAAAGAAGAGTAATCGGATTTATCGATTACTCATATTTCTGTTTATCACTTTTTATTTTAAAAAGAAATGTTATGTCTAAGACATAACAAACATATTGTCGTAACTTGATGAAATTATGATGATGATTGCTTTGTGGAGATTTGCATCGTGGAGGTCAACGGACGTAACTCCTCCCCCCTAAGCGGTGTCCTTAACGTTCGTTTAAGGACAGAAGGTGATTTAGTGTTTAGTTTTGGTATTGCCAGTTCTATGTGAATCTCCTTTTCTTGTTTTTTTGTTGAGCCATCTTTTTACTGAAAAATATAATAAACTGATTACGGTTAATATGATGATGCTGCTGATAAAGATATTCCTCTGAAATGAGTGGCTTTCTGTGGCTGAATGTAATATTTCTATCTTTTTATTATTGTGGATTGTCCAGTTTTGTAGCGTTGCTAATTTTATTTGTTCCTGGATGTCGTTGATAATGATATCGTTGTATGGTTGCAAAGCTATAATATCTTCGTACATTATTGGTAGGGTATTACTGTATTCCTCTTGATTGAGATTAATCGTACAATTTTTGAAAAATATTAGCTTTATTGCTTTTATTGATTTCTGTTTTTGATGACATGTTGATGATATACGTATTTCCTCTTTGGTTGAGACGAGTATATACTCGGGTGATAATTGTTCTATTTCATTTTGGAATTTTTGTTCGGTTAAGTTGCATAGTGCTTGTTTGTTGTTGATTATTTGCGGGATGCATGCTTTTGAGCTGTCTGCTGGATCTTGTTTTTCGCAACAATAGATGATTTCTACTTCATTACAAGGTTTTGTTGGGTATTGATATATATGTTCATTTAGGATAATGTATGGGTTAGGTGGGATGATGGGATAGGTTTCGTTAAATGTTATTGATTTAATTTTGTATTGAGATATTATATCAGGGTGAAAATTAGGTATTTGAATAGAGAATATAATCTGAGATTGATTGTAATACGCTTGTAACCATAGTAAACTATAAAATAATACTTTCTTCAGTTTTAAGGTTAACATTAAATTTTTAAAAATGGTTTTGGATGAAATCTAATTCCTTGTGATTTAGAATATGTCTTGATATGATTTTTAGTTTTGCCATAGTAATTGCTTCAATGATGTCTGATAGGTGATCGTTTAATAGTTCTATATTATATACTGATCTATGGAAACTTTGATCCAATTTCAGGATATTAGCCAAACTTTGAGTAATATTTTCAACCGATTTTATTTCAAATTCGATTTTTCGCGTCTGATTATTTACAATATTTTGAATATCCTTAAAACGGGTTATCATTTTCGTATTGATATTAATTTGATCATTATATTTATTGTGAAAGGTGTCTTCGTTTCTGTTGATTTCAGCTATAGCTCGTCCTAGTTCGTCATAGTCATCGTGGTCCATATTACCTGTGATAGATTTTATTATGGATCCAAGTCCATAAATTAGTCCTCTTTTGTTTCATAGTCTAGGTCTTAAATGATCTAATGTTTCTTCTAATCTCTTAAACTTCATTTGTAACATGTCTAGTCTAATTTTGTAGAGTCCTTTTATTCCAGTCCCTTCTTTATCAAATGTTTGAATTGTGTTTATGTTATTCTTTATTATCTGTAAATTATGTTCGTGACTGTCTAAGTTAATGATATGTAAAAGTCTACTATAACCTATTATAATCCTTGCATTCCCTAATTTAATGGGAATTATACCCTTATTCAAATCGTAGTCTATTATTTCCATTTCTTGGGATGTAATGAGTTTACTGCACCTGCAATAAATATTTGACTTTAGCTTTGTGCACTTTTCTTTTGTTAGTTGTTAGTGTTACACGGTTATTTTTTTTTACGTGGTGTTTTTGAAATCGGGGGCTTAATTTATTCCTTCTGTTATCCTTTTCATAGATGGTTTCATTTTCAAGAAATATTTTCGGTTCTATTCTATTTTTATTTCTCTGGGTTATCAGTGCTTCTTTTTCTTTAGCGTTTCTATGAATTAAATTGTAGAGTTGTTCACAATTCTTTTTGTGATCAGTTAAATATTCGTTTGGAATTTTATCCGGAAGTTTATCTGGGAAAATTTCGGGTTTTGAAATATGTCCATTCTTGAGTTCAAATGGTGTCATCTTAATTGTGGAATGTATCGAGTTGTTGTAAGTAATTAGCGTTTCATTCATGATTTCGACAGGATCTTTGTCGTAGTTTTTAGCATATATAATTCTGTAAATTTCTATGGGGGTAGAGTGTAATCTTTCTACCGGAGAGTTTCCCGTGGAGGCTTTAGGTGTGGTTAGTTATCTTGTACATTTCACAAAACTGTTTGAAAATTATAGAAGTAAATTCAACAAACGATATGCTACTACAAATTTGGAAAACTTGTCTAATATTGTGAGAAATTTTTTATTATTAATAGCGAATATATCTATATGGATTATGTCTAATGGTTTCTTTGGATTTTCAGTCACTTCTAATTTTATGGGTTTGACATTCCTACCGTATTTTAATGTTTGAAAATATTTGACATTTGTTTATAATTTGGTTTATTAAATTTTTCATCTTGGGGAAATAAAATTTTTTTTTAACCGTTCTAAATTTTCACTGATACCACAATGATTTCCTTCTTGGTGTTGTTTTGTTATTACGTCCCTTTGTTGTAGTTCGTCTACGATGTCTTCTACTAGCACTTTGCTTCACACCAGTTTTATATTTGAATTAGAAAAGTGTTTTTCGTGAATTTTATTCATTAGCTTAAAAGTACTTTCGTTACACGCTATTCCTATGAGTTTACCAGGTATTATGTATTCATTATATACTTGCATTAGTTTTTACTCATCAAATTCATTACTTTTAATGAGATAGCGTCGTTTTTTGCGGTAATAGATTTTAAAGGATGTTTCTAAATGTAAGTATCTACTGTCTAATTCTAATATTATTTGTGTATTAAATTTATTGAGAACTGTGTTGGTAGTCGGTATTGCGTCTTTTTTGCAATTGCTCAATGTTTCATCTTTTTCTTATGAATGGGAAGATTCACTATCAGAATGAATATTTATTTCTATGATTTCAGGTTCCAATCGAGATAATGCATCAGCATTGGTGTTTTTGGTACCTTTTTTATACACGATGTCATAGTCATATTCCTCCAATTTGAGTCGCCATCTTACCGGCTTTGAATTGGGTTCTTTTAAAGAGAACAAACAAGTCAACGGCTTGTGGTCGGTAACTATTTGGAATTTATTCCCATACAAGAAGTATGGCCTAAAATATCTTACTGACCAAACAATGGCTAAGAGCTCCTTCTCTATGGTAGAGTAGTTTTGCTCTGTTTTAGTCAATGTCCTGCTTGCATAGTAAATTGGCCTGTCCAAACCAATTAGACCTTGGAAAAGTACGGCACCAAGTGCAACGTTACTTGCATCTGTTGTTAACACAAATGGTTTAGAGAAATCCGGATATTGAAGAATGGGGTTTTGGCAAAGCAATGTTTTACATTTCTCAAAACAATTTACATACTCCGGATTCATAGTAATCTTTTTGTCTTTCTGAAGGCATTCTGTCATGGGCTTTGTCAAATCTGCAAAGTCCTTAATAAATTTCCGGTAATATCCCAATAAACCTAAAAATGACTTTATTTGTTTCGGCGTTTTAAGAATAGGAAATTTCTTTACTACCTCAATCTTTTCGGGATTGGGCTTGACTACTTCTGAACTGACGATGTGTCGTTAAAAGGCCACTTATTTGTGCAAGAATTCGGACTTATCCAACTGCACTTTCAAGTTAGCTTCTTCCAATTTATTGAAAACTTGATTTAGATTACTAATATGTTCTTGAAGAGAGGTCGAAAAGACAATGATGTCGTCCATATAACAAAGACAACTTTTGCCTTACAAATCTTTAAGAATGTTATCCATCACTCTTTGGAATGTGGATGGTGCATTTTTCAGCCCGAATGGCATTCGAATATATTCGTAGTGTCCATTATTGACCGTAAATGCTGTTTTTTGAATATCACAAGGATTCACCTCGATTTGGTGGAATCCGGATGCCAAGTCAAGCGTTGTGAAATACATACATTTCCCAAGGTTATCCAGGATCTCCGTTATATTCGGAAGTGGGTATCGATCGTCTACTGTTTGGTCGTTGAGCTTACGGTAGTCTACAACGAGTCTCCATTTGGGTTTCCCACTTGCGTCCGCTTTTTTTGGAACGATCCAAATCGGTGAAGACCAAGGTAAATTACTTGGCGTAATTATCCCCTGATCCAACATTTTATCAATCTGTTTACGTACTTCCTCTTTGTGGACATACGGATACCTATAACTTTTCGTAAAAACAGGGTTTTCATTGTGAAGATTGATATCATGTTTGATTTGATTGGTAAAGGTCAGTTGGTGTGTTTCTTTGAAAAATATATTTTCATATTGTTTACATAACTTGCGTAAGGCTTTTGTATCTTCTGAGTTCAAATGAGATGTGCGAATTAGCTCAGAAATATCCTTTGATTGGTTAGTGTCATTGCTCGTTATAGAAGAATGATTGATTTCAATATTATATTTATCTTGTAACCTTTCAACTTTTATAGGTTGTTCAATAAAACATTTTTGTTCTGTATTTGACCAATTAACACATTCAACTAAAGCGTACCAATTTGCCGCTTTATATATATCCGCAGGTATAACTAGAAGTTCGTGTATATCGATTGGTTTCATTTAAACATCGCCCTCTTGCTTATCAACAGGTATTCGCATAGTTACTTTGCTTCTGGGTGGAACCGAATAATTTTTGGATATAAGATTTGGTTTGAAGAGTAGTGGGATGATTGTACCGTTAGTGGTTAAAGTAGATTTCTCAAAATCTAATTTAATATTCAACTTTTGCATTAATTCTAAGCCTAAGAGTCCGTCAAAGTAATTGTGAACCTGAAAACCAAGAATTCTAAGGGTTCCTTACTTTTAAACTCCATGAGACCATTCACTGTTACTTGATCAGTTATTTCAAGTCATCACTGACGGAATTTGTTGGATCCGTGAAGGATGCATATACCTTGGATCTATAAAAGATTTGTTTGCTCCCGTATTTGTGAGCATTTTAAGAATTGTTTTAGGATTGAGTTTAATATTTATATAGGGTAACATTGAAGATTAGTAGGAGTTCAAATGTATATACCCTAAAGGGTTTCCGAGGCTGGTACCTGAAAAACCGAGTCATCTACTTCGTAGTAATTCTCATCCGGATTAGAAATTTCGATTTGAAGTTCCTCTTCAATCGCATAATCTAAATTTGGAAAGTAATTTTGATCGTTATTTACTTCCCGATCATGGTGAAAATGCAAGATGTCATTTTCTATATTAAACAGTTCTTCGCTTTTGAATTTTGTGCCAGTGGGTTGAAAAGAGTGTTGTTGTTGTTGTTGAGGCTTATTATAACCAAAGTTTAAATTATTAAACCGTGTAGGTTGAGTACATTTATTTTGATTTGATATGGTGTCCATTGATTCAATTTTATTGTATGGTAATTTGGGTGGTGGTCTTTGGAAGGGTTTTTAATTTTGATTTTGTTGATAATTCGGTCTAGGTTGTGGAAATTGTTGTGAATTTTAAAAATATCTTTGATTAAAATAATAATTTTGTGGTTTATCGAAATGCGCCATTTGCAATCGGGGTTGTTGGTTGATATATGGTTGTCTAACAAGGTTGGAAAGGGTTGTCGATATAATATCCGATTAGGAGTTACTGCAGGAACATGTGTCTGCGTTTTAGTTTTAAGATAATGCATGTTCTGCTCTGTCATTCATAATGAGAATGCTTTATTTATTGTTTTAGGCTGCCATGCCCTGATCATTGAACCGATGGGATCCTTTAGACCAGCCAGAAATATCGATAAGCACATCTCTCGATGCAACTGTTCTTTTGCTTTGCTAACATTTTCATCGTCTTCGTTTAACCTTATGTGTGAGAATATAATGGACTGAATACCTATAATTCTGGAAAAATATTTTTCCAATGTATCTCCACCTTGGTGTATCATATGTAGATCGCGAATGAGACTAGTATCATTTCTCTTATCTGCATCGTGGGTTATTAAGTTTTCACGAATTGAGGTCCGAAAAACGCACTATTTCAAAATTAACTTTCACTATTAATATTAATTACTGAGCTGTGTTAGATATTTAAAAATATCCACTACCAAACTGCGCCAATTATAAACTCGAAACTGGCAGTTGTGCAGAAATAAAACAGTTTCACTTTTATGGTTTACAATAAATTTATTTTTTAGTCGTTACTCAACGCTAGTTACAATAATTCTAAATTTTTATATTTTACTTTTGCTATATCTTTATAATTTGCAACAACTACAAAACTACTAACTAATGAAAAATATATTTATCCACTTTTGATATATAATAGCCCGATAACTATGCTGATTTCAAATAAAGAAAATGTAAAATAACCCATTGTTATTGTATAACCCACGCTGCTAGGGGCAACGTGAGTTATATTTGGTATAACAAAATGTTGAGTAGTCATTGGAAAATTATTCGTAGTCAAATTTATTGACTGGCTATATTCCAAAATTTAGTTAAATTAAAATACGCCATAAGCGTATTTTGTTGACCAAAATTTAATTTGAATTATTTTGGGTTTATTTGTTTTCCAAGAAAATAGCTAATTTGATTTAATGGACAAAAGCCAACCTTTCGAAATAAAATATAAATTTGCTATGTATTATGACTCTGGTGGCAGGTATCATAACCAAAAATTAGAATTATGTTTAATTAAACCCAATTTTTTTTTTGGGTTAGTGTTATTCTTGCGGGGATTTCGCCTATGCAATTGTTGTTGTAAATTTGTCAAAGAAATACGCTACATGACAATTTAAAGAACGGTCACTATGATAAAATGTATTTCAAAATTCAATGCTCCACTGTGACAACACAAAATGGAACTATTTCTCATTAATTTACGAAATTTATTTTAACAAAAGTGGATAAAACGTTGTATGCCACTCGCGAGCAAAGAGATATTATCCACTCGGGATAATGTCCCACTCGGTTATCGCCCCGTGGGACAAACTTATCCCTCATGGATAATATCTCGTTTTGCTCACTAGTACCATAAATAACGATTATTATGATTTTGTTATTCTTATAATTAATGAAAGAAGAGTAATCGGATTTATCGATTACTTATATTTCTGTTTATCAATTTTTATTTTAAAAAGAAATGTTATGTCTAAGACATAACAAACATATTATCGTAACTTGATGAAATTATGATGATGATTGCTTTGTTGAGATTTGCATCGTGGAGGTCAACGGACGTAACTCGCGTAGTGAATAATTATCTAAAAAATGTCAATCCTAATTAATGCATACCTACAAATGTAATAAGAAATTTGGGTTTCGCAGTTTCGTATAAGCTTTTGTTACAGTTTTTAGCTTTCTTTGACAATTACAGTGTGCCATTTGTGAGTTGTGAGCCGTATGATTTTCAACAAAATTTACGCACTCTGATTATGTCATCATTTATTACATTATAATTGGTGCAAGTACCCATTGTCTCCATTTAACAAAAAGCGGGGTTCAGAAACTCTATAAATAAGATGAATGACAAACCCATTTTTAAACATTTTAAACGGTCGGAATAATATTTCCGTGTATTGAAAAAATTTGTATTGTGTTTGCGAGATTGTTACAAACAAATGACAGAATTTATTTTTGTAATAAGTTCGAGCCGAAGAAATAGTTAATGAATTTCGCTCCCCTCAGAACATGTTAAAACAAAACTTTGTTGTCAATTGAATTTATGATATCGAGTTATTTTCAATTTCAATTTTTTTTTTTTTTTTTTAGTGTGTTGTCAGCTTAAGATAACACACTACCAAACCCACAAATTCTCTTATAAAAGATTATAAATTTATTGAAAAGCTATTAATACCAATTTTATTAACATTTTCCATTTAATTTCTATTAAATTTCCTTAATTAGTCCAATCTAAATAAAAAAACATAAATATCGAACAAACCAAACCTCTTTAACGAAATTCATATAAAATAAACATAAAAATGAAGCATTAAACATAAAAAAAAAATATTTTTATCATTGGCACCAGTAATCGATAAACTATCATTCCATTACACTCAATTTTATATCCACTTTGGCAAAGTCTATAAAAAAAATTATTTTATTTTGTTTAATTTAAGATCTGATGGTAACAGTATATTATGTATATACTCCTAAGATTTTCGTTGTACATACACATATGTATCATTTCTCCCAAATGACAAATTAACATCTTAATTAATGTTGATTTTTTATAATGAACAATATAAACAATAACATTTTATAGATGTATGTCAATCAATCAAAAATGGTCATCAGATAAAATATTATTTTAGTGTTTTTTTTTTTTTTTTGGTGCTTTGCCTGTGGGTTTGAGTTCTTATTGAACGTGCTAACAATTTTAATGATTAATGCAATTAGCAGAACACGTAACAATTTTATTTATTATACATTTGGTTTGAAATTTTTTTATTTTTTGTAAAACTATTATCAATATTTTATGTATAATCTATAAAATGACATGTCACAGAATGTCACAATATAACTGTACAAATATATGTTTAAATTTGTTGTTATAGTTTTTTATTATTTCTGATTATATCGATTGGAAAATGTCCTTTTTGTAATATAAGTACGTTGTTTATGGAGCTTTTCGAATGACGGACATATAAATATTGTTACCATTTTGTTTTGCTATTTATGTGATGTGATGTGAGTGGTTTATAATGAATTGCCTTTTAAACACTTTGGAGAATATTTATACATCATTACTTGTCTATATATATATGTACATATTTGACTTGTTTTTAATGTTCAAAATGATAAAATGTTCATAATGGTTACCAATACAAACACAAAACAGAGGGAATTCTTTAAGCCGGGGTTTACCGAACATTTATAAAAATATTTATTTTAACATCAGTTTTGACAACAAATTAATTTACAAACAAATAAATAATCGGTTAAATATCAAATAACTCACATTTCGCGTATGAAACAAGGTAAAAATAATTTTATACTAGTCAAAATCTCAATCAGAATTATTCGTAAAGGGTGGTGATATATCAAAAATTTGTATATTAAATAAATTTAACATTTATAAATGTTTGACAAGATTTTGGAAAATTTTTCAATAAATTCAGATTCGTAATAAAATTTTAACTATCAAAATGTTAGTGGCTGGAATTTGTATGGCCTTATTAATTAATTTGTTGCCCGTTTGTGGTTAAAGAGCACCCAGATATTCTCATTTTCTTCAAAATTCCATGAAAGTAACCATTGCTTTAGGATCGACATATGAAGCATGCCATCATTGCGAGAACAATAGGCGCGTCTTTTTAAACGTTTGAACAATATCGGCTTAAACATGTTGCTGCCTAAGAAACATTCTGACCTGTTAGTAAATATCTGGTGTCCGATAGTACTGTTTGTTGAATTACAGTGTAGATTTTGGGCTACATATTAAAATTGATGTTTTAGATTTCATAGCAGACTATAATACAATGTGTTAGTTTCACGCATGCTCATGCAATTAACCAACCTGTCGATAATCCGCAAAAACAGCACCTACTTATATACATAGATGCATTACGTCGACTGGCCATAAGTGATTTTAATGTTTGGGCTAACCAAGAAGCAGAGCGAATACTAAACTTGCGATCACGCACGATAACATAGTGACTACCATCACTTAGTGGAGGAAATTATAGCGGTTCGTCCGAAAATAAGCATACATAAATCAATGTCAATGGTATCTTTGGCAATACATCAGAAATCGTAAATATTATATACATTAGATTGGGTTGATTTACGTGAAAGGGTTCTTCGAGGCTAGAATTGACCCATTAAAAGTTTCAATTTATAACAAAGGCTGTTTTGAAAAATGAATGTAAAACTAGGGTTATCGAATCGGTCCACGATACATGTACATTGCGTTAAAGTTGAGAACAAACTTTCAGGAATTTTTTGCAAGTAACTAAATTCCGCAGTCCAGTGAAACTAGAACTTCGTCTTCAAGACTGCTTGGTAATTCTAAAGTCAACAGAATAATTGATCAGGCATATTAATTAAATAAACAGTTAAAAAACAATTATTTATAAAGTTCTGTAAGTGCGAGTTCTGCTATATCGCCATGCAACAGACTTTGTAGAATGTTGCGCATGCGACAAAAATCAGTTTGTCATGTTAGTCTAGCTATTTTAATTTTTTCGAATAAATACGATTACTTGATTTTCCGGAAATAAATGCTGACAATTGACAAGTCGACATGAGCAACTAGGGCTCAGGCCAGGGGTCAGGCTTTTTTAATAAATTATATATGAAAATGTTGCATCCGTTTTTGTCCTTGCATAAGATGTAATAGTTTTTACTTCTCAAGTAATATTACAATATTTAAAATGGTATGTTATCGATCGGGGCCAAAGCCTTAATAATTGGGCAAGCTAAAATAAATATTTGGCTATCCAACAAAAATATGTGTATAAGGTTGCCACGCGATTTTATTGAATCTATTTTTTCTAATACAATAATAAATTTGTTACTTTATTATAACAAGTAACACTCCAATTTTTTCCTTTTTTAAAATTCTACGTTTTAGCCTCATCCGTTTTTACAAAAATTGCCCTGGTATTTAATAATTACATAATTGGACCAAATATTTATTTTAGCTGACCAATTATTAGCTTCGAGCGTAATCGATTGCACATTTTTTTGTCATCGTTATTTAGGGTGCCATGTTTTTTCCAACAATTTATACACAGTCCAATTACCAGGACTTACTTACCAATTATGATCAAATAGTGTTTAATTAGGGGGTTGGGCTTGATACCTTCAAAACGAAATCCCCAAGCACATAATCTCCAAATCATAAGCCCCAAATTTAAAACCACCAAATTCAAAATCTCCAAGCACAAAATCCCCAAACTTAAAATACCCAAAATGTTCCCAAATTTTGTTAAATAGGCTTGGGTTAGATTAAAAATCTCCGCGATTTTTTTAGTTTATTTTTTAGTAAATAAACTAAAAATTTTAATTTGTATTGAAATGCATTCGCATATCGCGTTTTTGTATTATGACCGCAAACTGAAAAGAAAACAGTATATTGAGTTGCGCAATTCGTTAGATCCTTTTAATATATCCGACCGATCAAATATTAAAAATACGAATTATTGTTAATTTACGTTACATTCACAAAATAAAAAAATTAATTTTTTTTTTTATTTAATGTAATAGAACTTTACTAAAAGTAGAATATTCAAAAAATACTTACCATATTGTTTGAACAATAAACAACACAAGATAAAACAATTTTACATACTATTATTATTAACGGGTTGAGCTTAAAATCCCCTAAAAACAAAATAAAATCCATATTAATAACCTATATGGAAATAATTTATTACTTGGGGATTTTGAACTTGAGGATTTGGTGCTTGGGCATTTTTAATTCTCAAAACCTTGGGGAATCCGTGCTTCGGTATTTTGTTAATGGATATTTTATGCCTCTCCCCTAATTAGCTTCAACTTTTTTTTGAGTAATCTCCTATATTTTTCAAGCAGCATAAAAGTAGTTCTAAAATACATTTTCTTTAAGCCTCAAATAGAACACAATCAAATATTAGCGCCCAATTGTTGTCTAGACCCTTAAAAGTCGTAAAATATTTGGTTTATTTTTAATATAATCTAAAAATCTAAAATAATATAGCTATTAACAGGCTACATAATATAAACATTTTGCCATTGATCCCTTTCAAATTTGCGCAAACATCTTTTTGTCTAAAATAACGACTGTATGATTGATGATTGCGCAAGGCAATTTTGATTTATACTTATGATTGAATCATGTTGGATTTTGTGGAAATATTTTAAAATTTATGGACATATTTCTGTACAGATTTGTGATTTATAGAAAAAAAAATGTTTAGAAGATTGTGAAATCCATGATTAGGCTTCTCTACTGAGACTTTAACTGGACTTATTGTATTCCACACTCAGAAAAAAAAATAGTAAAATCTAGGTAAAATTCATATATTTTTCAGGTATTTTTCGGTCAACTATATGACCATTTAGTTTTAAAATGGATTAAAATAATATTTTAATCTGTTCATTATTTAAAATTTAGATTAAGACAACATATATTTACTAAATTTTTTCATTTAAAATTTAATAGAATCGTAATTATTTTTAAGTGCATTTTAAAAAAAAAATTTACAATAGAACAACATTATTTCGAAATGATACGAGTTCAATTTTAAATTGTGGTTCATTTGAATTTAACCCCAATTTTAACATTATATGAAATTAACTTGAATTTTCAACTGAAAATTAAATGAACAAGTTGTAATTTAAAAATGGTCTCGTTTTAATTTTTAAAAAATTTTTTTTTTCTTAATTATGATCTTCAATTGCACCTTTGGGTAAAATTCTCAAATTCAATTTATTTGTTGCATATAAAAATAAATAATACGAGTATACTGATAATTTGCATTTTAAATAATTTTTTTCAATTTTATTTATTAAGATGTTGGATACAAATCAAAGTACATAAAAACATAAAAAATCATGTTACAGTAAAATACAAAACAATTCTAAATGGTATTTATTTATTTTCAAAAAAACATTTTTCTTACTACCATCATTTGTGGTATAGAATGAAAAGGGGCTCCGGTTTCATAAGTTTCAATTATTTCTAAATTACAATTATTCAAATTCATAACAAATGATTGTACCAAATAAATAAATTAAACCGGTATTAGCTTTAATTATAAATTCAATTCTGTAGACATATTCGACGACTTGCTGTTTGACAAATATGAAAAATCCTTTTTGGTACAACTATCCTTTAAAAGTTAATCGTTTAAAAACAAATGTGTTATGTAAATTTAACTGATAATAATCTTCTAGCCCAGCACAAATTTCTGTTAAGTTTAAATAATTTTCGCCTTCAATAATAATATCATTTAAAAAAAAAAAGATTGTTTAAGCAATAACCTTGAAAACTTTAGAGACGCTTTCCGAGCAATCGTTAATGGAGGGTTTACCCGAGAAGATACATTCCGCATGTATATTTTGTGTTCTCTGTGCTGCGCCTCGAATCGATAACTCCACATGTTTCAAGAGGTCCACATTTTTTAATTGCGGTGACATAATGAACCATAAAATGGTGTTTTGGCTTCAAAGTTTGTTGAAATATTGAATGATTTTCTAACTTTTCAAGCAGTTCTAAAGTTAAACTTGAAAGTGTTATAGTATAACATCAATTATTGTTAACAATGTTAAAAAAAAATGCCATATTTCATCAACATTGTCTATTAAATCGCCAATTATTATGGGAAAATACGTTACGAATGTTTGCATTTCCCGAGCATTTGATTTGATTTTAGATTTTTTTATATGCGAAATTTCTAGTGGACCAAATATATTGCCAATTTCCCATTCACCGTAATCGAACATTTGTTTCATGTAGTTAAAAACATCAAGTGAGAACTTTTTTTTTGCTTTAGGATGTAGTATCGCACTATTTCAACCATATCATATCCACATACACCCTCAAATAGATCGTGCATTACATCAAATACAAAATTATCTGTTATGTGAAAATTAGAAATGCTGTTAAAAATCGAATTTTATTTGACACCTGTTGAAACGTAGTTGTTTAGTTCAATGGAATTATCGTAAGATTATCTTGTTCTTAAATGTTTCGTGTGCTCAACACAATCCTTTTTTATTTCTCTTTTTACTCGAGTACAGGCTCGACAACAAGAGTTTGAATTAAAATAGTCATTAAAACCTAAAATATTATTCAATCCTTAATTATTTCCAAGAATTTGAGATAACATAACATAAATCACAAAAGTTCCTTCTTTTGTTGCTACTTCAACACCAGTTTCTTGAAGTTTATTTAATTCTGCAACTAGTGGTGCAAGTGCTACATTATTTCCACATGCATAACGGTGTTGATTATTGTAAACTGCAGCTAGAAAAATATTCTCAAGTTTGGATATGTAATGACTTGGAATGGTTGGAAAGTTATAGTAAGCTGCTGTTATTGTGTGTACATTTGCGTGTGGTCCCAAACTATTATCGATTTGAAAATCATCAAAAAATAAGTTAATTGATATCAAAATTCTATCTTGAGAATGTTCCATTTTATTTTTCCAAATCTATCCATTTACTAAATTTTCGAAATAGTTGTGAGGTAATTGCTTTAGTCGGGTCATATTTTCCAAAGTTTCCCTTAATATACTTTGAGATTCAAAATATTTTTGAATTTGGAACGATATTGGCATCAGTATACCGCACATATTATTTGGCGCAATAGCAGGGGTATGATGCAATATTATGTCAGTCATTTCATTACTCATTGAATAAGCTTTTGGTTCTTGATACAGCTTTAATTCTTTAAGTCATTTAATCAACCTGTATTCAGTTTCAAATACACTAAACGGATTCTCTAAAGTTTCAATTATATTTTTTGCATTTGCCACACTTTTATCTTCTTTAATTAACGGTATTATACTACACGTAATTATATTAAGGATCGGTTGAACAATATCAGAAATTATGTCATTTTGAATTCCAGTGACATTTCCTCTAGTTAAATTATTTTTATTGTGAAGGTTTAGGGTAAGAAACAATGCATTCTTTTTTAACATTTTAAACTGATTAAAGTGGTTCATCACTTAACGTGTTTAAATTTAGTAAATCACTATTGCCAGATATTGGACGTAGATGCATTGTTAGCATTTCAATTAGTCTGAAAGTTATGCTTTTCAGGTAATTCACTAGTTTTATTTATATAATTTTTGTGCAATCTATTTAGATGTCTTATGAAAGCGTATATATTTTGAAAAGTTTGAGTGTACCCCGATTGTTTACATTCAAATCGACCATATTTATTCATACAATGTTCATTCAGTAAATGTTTAGTTAATATTTGAGGAAAATTAAAAGTTAAATCGCACATATTACATTTATACATTTTACTTTGATTAATTAAACTTATTAAAATATATGTTAAATGTAACTTAAATTATTATTTCACATATTCTTCGATTTTTAAAAAAAAAAATCACTTTGGACTTTTCGATATACCAATAATGAATAAAATATCCAATACGATTTAAAATAATTAAATTAAATTAATGATCAACAAAAATCTATAATACTCTATATTTCTACTACCACACTTCGCACAGCATTCTTCACTTACTTTAAAATAAAACACGAGGTTGAAACTTTAACAAAAAAAATAAGGAAAGTCTAAAAAACTATTTCAGAGGAATGTGAAATTTAAATGATTAAATGTTAAATGTAACAAATTTTACTTACGTGTTTAAATTTGTTATAAAATGATTTAAATTTGAATTACGTATGTATATCATAAAATGTATTAATTCCAAAAAAAACTTTTGAATAAATTGCCAAAAAATTTGACATTCTTTTGGATATTTAGGATTTAAGGTATTTGTTAACTTGACAATGTCCAAACACTTTAGAAAAGAGCTAAATCTGTATATGCAATTATCGAAGGTTACATAAAAATCGTTTAAATTATTTAAAGCTTCTCCTACTACTAAAATTATAGGTTGCAAACTTTGTCCTTTGGTCAAAAGCTTACTTTTTAATTTCGCGAGTTTTTGCTCTTTATCGTTAATGTTAGAAATGTGTATCAGTAAAACATCCTGGCTGTCAGCTATAGATGGGTTTAACGTGGTATTTTTACCATTAATCACACATGAAATTTTTATCGGTTTACAAATAGCATGCATACCTAATGCTATTATTGCATCTACTGAATCTGAAAAGTTAAAACGAGTTTTAATTAGATTTAGATTTTACAACAATAAAAAATGTGTTTGGCTGTGTTTAGGAAAACGCGTTCAAATCAAATATTTGAACTTAATGCTAAATTTAAAAAAAAAATCAAATACACAAAATTTATCAAGATTTAAACTATTTATGATTTTACAAAGTTTACTTAAATCATGCATATCCGCTAAAATTTCATTTCGGATTTCATAACAAGAATATCATAATGGGACGTTTGCCGATAGAAGAAAGTTTTGAGATGCCGATTTTCTTATAGACATGGATAAGATTAAATTTTTTAGTTTGTTAAACATTGTCGATTAATAGGTTAATGCTTTGATCCATTATTAAGTTTAAGGGGATTAGCTTTGTGAAATTTCAAATAGTTTAAATCTTGATAAATTTTGCGTATTTGGATTTTTTTTAATTTAGCATTAAGATCAAATATTTGATTTGAATGAATTTTTCTTTGTACATTTAATAAATTCGTCCGAATGTATGCTTTTCTAAAAACAACAAACGCATTGTTTTGTTGTTGTAAATCTAATATTAATTTAGGATAAACATCATTCGCATAATTATTATTACTGTAAACATGGTATAGCTTCAGCTACAAAAACTTAAACTTAAACAAAAACTTTTAGCTGATTTTGACAGGTATTGAATAAGGCTTTCAAATGACATATATGTCCATGATGTACTATAACGCATAAACAAGTAATGACATCTAGTATCAAATTCTGGTTTTTAATGCATACACCCAATGTAAACTCAGCCTCTTGAGTGTTGTGGTTGGATATAGTTTACATTAATGTGCTTTGTCAATAGCTGTCGCCGGAAAGTTTTATTTTCCAAAGAGCATTCGGAACTTTAAATAAAATGAGCCTTTAGAGTGTTATGAGATTGATTACACTGAGGTGATTTGTTATGAGCCATTGCTGGAAAAAAATTAGTTCAAATTTGACGTGTAAAATGTGAGAAAATTCAATTTTCCAAAATTTACTAGAAGTTCGATTTTTCCAGAGTTCACACATGAAACTTAATCTGAATTTTATCATAGCGACAGCTATCAACAAATCACATCAATGCATAATTGATCTCCAGGCGAAAAACTCTTGAGCAGTTTGTTCAAAATAAATATAGCAATGCAACTTCAATTAAGCAAATCCAGTTGGACAACGCCTTTAATTATTTTTGTATCCTGCGCCAAAGCATTTAACATTTTGGAGCTGGGTGGAGAGCCACCGCACCAGTTATTCCATTTTGAGAGTTGCGGCCGCATGCCACAAGATGGAATAACTATTCCTCACAATTTCCTCACATCAAAGTTCTATTGTTCTATTTATTCTGAAAATATGTACATATCCGGAAATATTTATTAGGATTAAACACCACACGTCTAGGAGCTGAATATACATAGTTTGACATATTTTTTTGAAATTCGAATTATTGCAGATTTCCCAGATGAAACTTAATCGGAGCTTGGTGTTCTGCGATAGCTGGATCCTTACAAGCTGATTTTATAAGAACTTTAAACAGTTTTTTGGATTCGCAGAGCTCCCACAATTGTTCACGAGAAAGTGGAACGAGAAGTTTTTAGCACATATAGAGACTATAGAGAAAAGCCTTCAATGATATCCATGTAACCATTGTAACTTTTGGCTAAATACTATCGCCTGATAACGATTATATTTTTTGTTTTCGGCCGGGATTTTACTGGAAACTTTTGGCTAATTTTCGCAGTACGTTGCTAACAAAGTTCTCGTCCTGGTACGTAGTCATCTTTCTTATTAGCCATTTCATTGAGCGAGCGCGATATAATCCTTGATTTGGTTTTACAGAAAGAAGGGTTTGCGCCACATTGATTGTCCAAATTTATATGAACATGCATTGATTTAGTCTAGACTCTTTAATCTACATTGTTACTTCGTTAATTAAATGAAGCAGTTGTTGAGTTTAAAGGGGACCAGCAATATAGTGCCTCACAAATATATTTATTTATTTATTGATATAAACACAATCGATGAATATTATCATCAGTGGTGATTTCAAAATATTAATCTGCATACGTTATATTATAAAAGAACTGAAATTCCAAAGATAAAATTATTTAATTAAATGAAACCACACTTGAAATAGTTACAAATCATTCATTCTTGAGCACTCCAATAAACATGATTTTTAACCTAATTTAAATGTTACGCATAGGTAAATTATTAAACATCTTAGAAACTAATTTGTTCAAATTTAATTTTAATAAACCCATCATTTATCAAATTATAACTGGTATTGACATTTGACCGGTTGATATTTAGAGACAGTTACATATTGGAGAAATTTCCAAAAATTGAAATAAAAGCAAGCGGCTAAATTCTAGAATATTAAGTGCTATCTCAACAAACTAAACCATAAAATGATTTCGAATCAACATGTGTAAAGTAAATATTTTTAGAACTGCAACTAAGTACATTTGTCCTAATAACTGATGAAATATAATTTCGGAGGGTATTTCTAGCGCATATTCAGATTTCAAAACTAAACAAAATCAACTTTAAAACAACCGCCAAGACGGACCACTTGATCACATTTCACTTCATGATAAATATTATTAGGACCAGTAAGAATAGCATTCTTGTTATATCCTGTCTACATCGCCATTTATGTTGTGATATTTATTGTTTAATGTAAATTTATGAATATTTATGTTGTAATATTTTTATTATTTTTGTGTTTGCTATTTATGTTGTAATAATTTTATTTGGTGCACGGCTATTTTTACGATGAACGAAATTATTGAACAAAGAATTTGCCTTAAATTTTGTGTTGCAAACGAAATTTATGTTGCTAATGTTATAAAAGTGACTGTAATTATGGGGAAAAAAAAACTCGTGGATTTTACACGACAATAACGCGTGGTTAGCTTTCAATGATTTTAACAAACATCGACTGCAAAGAAATTGGCCTGTAATTAATACCTAGTACCTTAGCAATATATAAAAAATCTTCCGAAATGTATACATAAACGGAAACTGTTTCGATACGGATCCTGCTTAAAAATCATTATTGCAGCCGAATATGCAGGTTTGAGTTCAGATACAACATTTAAAATCTCAATCGGAAGTATTTCCAAAAAAAAAAAGATAAAAATTATTTTAGTTCAGTTTTGAAAATTAAATCAGTAACACATTCATTGTCAAAATTTGTGGAATTCTTCAAATTTAGAAACAAATTTACGAAAAAAATATTAAATAATTCAGCAATTTAAGACTTGTACTTCTTTATTAGTTCAAAGGGATAATTGATTTTTCTGTTTAATTTTTCTGCGTAAATAAAACGAAATCCAAAGCTTAATGGATCTATCCTTCGCTTTAAATGCCATCAACGAAGTATTATTTTCAACCTAGAATTAAAATTGTAGCATATGATATATTTGTTTGGGAGCAAATAGTAATCCAGTATTCTTCTTTAAAATCACTAGTTAGATTAGGATTAGATTTCGAGGTTTAATTTTAAAATCCTTTACTAGAGTTCCTGCTGGCCATAACGGTAGTCATCAACTTTTGGAAATCAGAATCTAACACCATTTTAAATGCAGAATAATTTCGTTCAGAATCATTAAATTTAGGATGGATTAAAACTTTCCTAGTATCACATGAATTGAAATTGTTAGTGAAAATACGATGTATTTTCACAAAAATGAATCACAAAATAAATATTTGTTAACGTGGTACAAACGTATGTAAACTAAAAATGTTCCCAGTTCAAAAACAAAATCTTTTTTAACTTTTCTTGATTCAAAGAATTCAGGAATGCTATTATCAAGGTATTTGCCAATATTTAAAGGCAGATGCACTATATTTAAAAAATATTGTGATATGGAACTGATATCATCGAATTTAGCAGGAGGCAACGTTATAGTGCCAAGTAGTTGCTGATTGTTTTATTCGAAGGCCTTAGCGCCGGCTTATAACTAATTAATTTTTCATTCAATTAGCCTTAGGCGCTTTAGATAATGATTGTGATGATGCTTGAGATATTTGCACAACTGCATACTACCTGGGTGATCCTGATTCAGTAATATCAGTTAAAATTGAATTAATGGCACATAAATCAACACTATTAAATTTCACTGTTTACACTTTTCTGAATTATTCACTGTTTTTTTAAGACAGTTAAATTTTTAAAAGGTTATTGCAATTCGAACAAACCAATGCACATTATCACATGTATAAATTTAGCAATAAACTGATTTTTTTAAACCCACACCAGTTTATGACAATGCCCACTACAAACCACCAGATACTCAATTACCGCAATGTCACAAGCAACGCACAAATAGGCGACCATTTTATAACACCATCAAACAAAAATTAACAATAAACACAACAATGAATCAACAATTGCAATATTTAAATATCAATGTTATAAATTTTAGACGTTTTACCATTCCACCCTTATAAAAACAACATTGCCCGTATTTTTAAAACTAAGGTTATTCAAGGGCACCAGACAGTTTATTCTTCCATCTGATAATTTTGATAATTGGTATTTTCTATGTATATTTAGCCATTTTCAATAAATTTGTTTTTCATAATCAAAATTCATAATAAGCTTTGATTGCCCAAATTGTAGCCTTTATTTGAAAAATCTACCCTAATATATGGTTGATGTTAGAGATTCTTCGAAATTTTCTAGCAGCGATGAAAATTTGCAAAACAATCCCCCAACCCATTAACCCATTGTATATACCCAAGTATATGATTTATTATTGGGGAAAAAGCTGTTAGTAGAATCATTCCTACGATTAATGGGCGCAGAGAGATAAATTCTTGAAATATGATACCAAATGAGAGTTTTTCATTTTCAATTTCCAATTTGCTCAATACGCCAACTAAAATTTTTAAGAAATTTTGCGTATCGAATTAGGTGAAGGATAAACAAATGTTGAGATGTTAAAAAGAGACACATCAAACTGGTAACCTTAGGAAATGGCAGACCTGTGATGTTGGCAGACAACATAAATTTATAATTTCTAGATACGATCACTGTATTAGTCGTATCAATCATATACACTATTAAAACCGTAAAATTTCCAATTTTCATTTTGTACTGTATGCATTTCAACATCGTTATAAGTCAACAATATTAAGAAATTTGTAATAAGCATTTTATGCGAATATTTTTAAGAGAAAACGAAGTTTGTATGTGTATTAAATCAATAAGATTCTTTCGGCTTTTTATATACAAAATATATTAACAATAATGGCATTCACAAAATTTTACGATTGGTTAATCGAAATCTACCAAAAAAATAGAAATATCAAACCCCCCTTACATTTTTTTCTATAAAAAGCGAAAGAATCTTATTGATTTAATATACAGCCTAACTTCTCTTTATTTTAATTATTTGTGTGGGCATAAAACACCCAGAAATGAGGGTTTTCCTTGAGTTTTTTGATTCAGTAAATATAATTCGCTAATTCAGTATGTTCGTACTTGACACTATCTGTGTTAAGTAGGAATTAAAATTTTGTAGTTTGGTCGTAGCTACCTGATGATTAGAGTAACTTTTTCAGTACAAAACCAAATTACCAACACCATGAGCTCAAGGAAAGTTCTGATTTTTTATTCAGGGTTATACACTTTGTATAACTCTTGGGGGTAAAGTACGAGGGTCTTGATATTTCTACTTTTTTGATAGATATATTACGAATGATTGGCCTCTTCATTTTTTTCTCATTAACCAATCGCAAAATTTTGTAAATGCCATTATTGTTAATATATTTTGTCTATAAAAAGCCGAAAAAACCTTATTGCGAATATTTTTATACAAATAGATACTTTCGCTATAAATCAAATGTACTAAGTACTTGTTGTTTATACACAATATTTGGTTTATTCTCTTTTTATGAAACATCGGCTGATGGTTCATATTTGAAGTGGATATGCTTAAGCTAGTGAATAGTGAATTTCGTGTGTGTGAATTTGTTATTAACTTGCATTAATGGTCAATTTTGTTGCTTAATAAAATGATGGTTGTTTTAACATTTAATGGCGGCAATTTTGGGTCTGCCAATATCAAATTTGTTTAGTGTTTATCTTATATTTTCAGTCAGCGACCCAAACAAGTTTAAGGCATCATGTTTCCAATGAAACAAATGACAACAAATCAATTAAATTTTTCTATTTAGTCCTTCCCCTCGTTTCTTGTTTGCCTATGTAATAAATCAATAAACGTAAGAACCGGATTTTATTTACCTTTTAAGGGCCTATATGGCTAAATTATTTCGTAAGCAACATCTTGTTCAAGCAATCGAAATTACCTCCAATCCTAGCAAAACTGAATTCTGATACTATTAGGCAAACAATGAAATCATTAAAAATCGTAAAATTTCAAACGAAATTGACGCCCATTGGGCTTAAAGTGTCGGTTTTGAATTTGTACATTACAAACAATTTACTGATGAATTAAAAAAAGTAAATGCATATAATTTTTCCCATAAACGCTAGATGAAAACAAGACTTCTAGATACTTTCTCTTAGGCTTACCTTCATTAAAGATCGATAAAGTTGAATAGTATACATTAAAGAAACTGGACTCAATCCATCAAGAATTACAAAAGTTTTACCTAAAAACAGCAGATCATATTATTGTGCTATCCATTTTGCTTCTTTTCCGAATTCACTTAATTACAACCATCTAAAAAATATTCGCAGGATTGGTAATATTGCATTTACTTGGGATACACCTCATAAAAGACGCCAAACGTATTGTAAGTAAGGCGAAATCGAAGCGTATATTGCAGCTTTTCCCATATTGAAGGACAAGAAGATACCGATACTAAATTTCTTTGTGCAAATTTTAACGGAACCACTCTGCCAATTCAGTTGTTTGTCCAAAAAGGTCCGAGTTTCTTCCTATTTGAGAAGAAATTAATCAAAAAAATTCCAAATCTTCTATTGGTCAGCAAAACATTTTCCTAATATGGTAAACAACGGTCGTATAACGTTGAACTATCAACAACACTGGAAGAGCTCCAGTTTTCAGTCCATCCTTACCTGATATTCTCCAGAATAATACACTGTCTAACAATCCAGGTCAAGCTAATCAACTGTACCGTACAAAATTATATACTTCAATAGAATTACTTTAAATCCTTAATAATATCATGGAGGTACTCAGGTGATGTAGTAGGTTCAGACTATTTTAGCTACAGCCATAATATATATCTGTACATAATAATCTAACGCTCTTCACTCCGAACGCTCGTAACATGAATAAAAGACGCATGAGGTAATTTAATTTCTTAAGAAGTTTAATATTGATGTTTTGCTAATTACAGAAACGAATCTTAAACCCACCACTGCTTTTCACTTACCAAACTATCAGCTATATCCGAAAGCTGCTATAGCTATTAAAAATATCATTCATGCATACATGACACGATCTTAGCGGACTTACGAACATTAATTCAGCTTTCATCCTGGGGGCAGGTGGGAGGGTTTAACTGTAAATATTCACTTTGGAATTGTAGCAGAACAAACACGAAGGGCGTATGTTACATGATTTTTTTAAATAGGAACCATAACTGCATCTTACCCTATCCAGATACTTCCACCTATTTTCAAATTAATAGATCTGATAGTACATTAGATCTTTTTATATTTAGCAGCCCGATTCCGGTTAGCAAAATCGAAACCAAAAATGAATTAATTTCTGACCATTCACCGGTTGTATGCTGGGTCAACATGACTACTTCACATATTGATCCTTCTACTAAGCCATGTAACTATTTACATGCAGACTGGATTATGTCGCGACAAAAAATATATTAACACTACGACCGACTATAATCTAATTGATGAAGCTATTGATTATTTTAATTCTTCTATCAATCCTGCCGACGACCTGACAGTTCCAATCAAAACGTCTTCCTCCAGATATAATTTAATACTGTCGGATGAAGTATTGTCATTAATAAGACTTCGAAACATTTCGAAACTAGTTAAATATTCTCAACCCTACTGGCATACAATGCGGTACATAAAAAAATATGGATCTATTCCTCCTTTAAATAACCCACTAGACAACAGCAATATAATTTCGATTCCAGAAAAATGTAAAATCCTCGCTGAGATCTTCCAAAAAAATTATGAATTGTCTCCTAATGTGATTGAATCCGACGAGATAAAAATAAGTTTTTAAAACATTGATGATTATTACGAGCATAACCGATTAATTTTACTGTTTCCGTCGACGATGTTAAAAGCATCAAACGCTGCTTAAGGCTAAATTATTTTCCTGTTCAGTGGAAGATTTCCAAAGTTGTAGCAATCGCTAAATCTGGACAGCGATTTTGGTCGCAATTTGAGGATTGAGTTGAGTATTACCGGAAGGCAAAAGTATTGGTAAATTGTATTGGTGTCCAAAGAATAGAGAAAAACAGAGAATAATCATTTGAAATATAAAAAAAAAATTCAGTGTCATCTCATGCGTACGAAAGGTTGTACATTTTTTTATTTCCAGTAATTTTTTGCAAAATTTAAAACTAATAAAATTGTTACTTGAATAGTGATTTAAAGATAAATAAATATTAATTAAAAAAGGCAAATAAATCAGAAAAATATTTATAAACTATAATTTTATTAATAATTTTAAGTTAGAAAAATTACACGACGTACATACTCCCTTTCCTGTGCTTGGATCAACACTAAAAGTTAAAATCACTGATTTACTTCTTATATTTTTCACATTATTCCTCTTATCCGATGTTAAACAAAAAAACCTTATGCCATGTTATATTAAACAAAAAACTAAAAAATACGCACATTTGACAGTGTCTAATGGGCGTTTTTTTAAGTTTTTTGTTTAACATGATGCAAATAAGAGAGATAAAATGACACGAAAAAGAGGGATATAAAATATAATGTGGAAAAAATAAGAAGTAAATTAGTTATTTTGGCTTAGTGTTAATTCAAGCACAGGAAAGGGTGGATGTACGTCGTGTGATTTTTCATCATTTTAAATTATTAATAAAATTATAGTTTATCAATATTTATCTGACTTATTTTCCATTTTTAGTTAATATTTATTTATCTTTAAATCATTATTTAATTAACAATTTTATTAGTTTTAAATTTAGCAGAAAATTACTGGAAATAAAAATATGTACAACATTCTTTTCGTGCGCATGAGATAACACTGAATTTTTTTTTTATTTTTCAAATGTTTATTCTCACATAACTCAAAAAAAAAAAAATTAAAAATATTATGAATGTGGTCGACGAAGAATGTAAAAATTAAAAACCATTTATTTATGCTGCTTTTTGTTTTTTATATTGAAGATCACCACGAGCAATTGATTGCGTATATTGTTTTGGATTTTTGGTAACCAAGTAAAATGAATGTCTCGTTTACAACAACAATAGATAGAAAAACATGAATTCCTCATGTTAAAAGGTAGGGAAAAATAACTCAAGGCGAGCGGAAGCAACAAAAAAGTTGAACCGATTTCACCCGCTTAGCTTATTTTTGATACTTACCATCATGAGAAAACACACTAATACAATAAAAATATTTGACGGCACACAATAGCAAAATGTATATTATACGCCGTGTACATATACATAATTCTCAATCCTCAATCCTCATTTTGCGACCAAAATCGATACCCTGATATTATTATTATTATTATTGGAGGGTCATGTGTGCGATTAGCCACCTCGCACTGCGACCTAAAAGATCTATTGTGCTGGACCCTGCTTAATTATCCCTTCAGTCAATATCCAGGTTCTAAATGAACTTGATAATACTGCCAGCCGATAAGTACATACTATCTGGGATTATTGCTCTCCCAGATGTTTGCTGTAGCATGTAGTTCCGCTAGAAAGATGGTAGCATTGGGGCCCAAGAAGTTCAAGAGGGCTATTCCACTCCCGTATATTCCTACCCCTGCCTCGTCTAGTAAAGGCTAAATAAAACTGGAGGGTGCCTGGTATCAGAGTCCGCATATTTTGGACTGATTAACCTATCAGCCATTCATCCATCGGCATATGCTGTTCCACCTTAGATTAAGGTGTTTTATCAAGATTTTCTGCTTTAGCGCCGTAATTTACCCTGTGCCAAATGGCCAAAATATACCAAATGGCCTTAGTTACCAGTCGTTGCCACGAGGAGGCAGCACGTACACTTTGCGAATTGTGAACATGTTAGCCCTTAAACAATGGTACCCATCACGCAGCTGCGTAATACATGACCAAAACAGCTTACGTGATGCGCACCATACTGGAAGTACTCAACTTTGGTACCCCCGCTCCAATAGACGCAAAACCACTAATAATCGCTAAACCTGATAAATATCTCTCCAATATCAAAAGCTATCGTCCTACTAGCCTGTTTAGTTTTGTAAGCAAAGTTTTCGAATGTGTAATGAAAAACAGATCACATAGAGACAAACAACATCTTGATTCCTCAACAATTCCGTTTTCAACGCTAACATTCTTAAATTCACCAAGTGAATCGTATTATTAATAAGGTTAAAAATGAAAGAAATGTTAACAAATCTACAGGAATGATCCTTCTTAACCTAGAAAAAGCTTTTGATTCAGTATGGATAAACGGGCTCCTACAAAAACTGCACAAACATAATTTTCCTATTAACATCACTAAATTACTTAAGTCGTCGGAAATTTTATGTTCAGATCCTAAACTCTAAGTTTGGATTGATGAATACATGTGCAGGTGTTCCTCAGGTTCTATAATAAACCCAACATTATTTTGTGTCTTCCTAAATGATATTCCACTTATGGATGATGGTGAGGTTGCTCTGTTTGCAGATGACTCTTCAACTTTCACGTCTTACAGTATCATTTTCTCACATTCAAATAGAGGGACTGTGGTCAAATGCTGTAAGGGCGCAAGCTATCAACTTTTCGCGAAATATGAATCCTTCTAAATTACCTCAAGCTAACATAAATATAAATGGCCAGCAAGTAAACTAAGAGAAACAGTTCCGAAGCTGAAAGTGATTTTGGTTTCATTTTGGTTTCATTTTAAGTTTATATCCTAGTTCAATTCGATATACATAATAATGTATTCAAATTAGTAAAAAAATTTCTGTTGACCACATTCAAGTGTGTTGACAATTGTATTAATAGTATTAAAAGGCTAATATTCAAAGGATCAAACACTCAAAATTTTAATAGTATTCATACTGGCAACGACTCATTTAGTATTTTGACAACAACAACATATCATACGAGGTTAATTATATTTATGTTAATTTATATTAAAATGGGTATTCAAAATATCTTAAAATTTAAAACCGAATTATTTGAAGTGCTATTATTACTAGCTTATTAAGTTTGTATCTAATTAAATCAATATTTTACCACTAATAAAGTTCAAACTCTAGTACAAAAGCTCACGAAAGTTTAGATAATATTTCGTTCTTTTCTAGGTATTGTGGCTAAGTATAATTATGAATTATTATCTTTTTCGGCGGGTTGTCGATGTGGGTAATATAGACACGTGAACGAACAAAATATTAGATTACGTGTAAATGTCCGATAAATTCTAACGCCCATTTAGTTTTCGTAACAATATAAAATCTTAAACGAAAGGTCAATAAATTTGAAAACTAATAGGATTACATTTGACATTTGGAATGATTTTTAAATTGGAATTTCAAATTTCGAACCAAGTTTTAAATAAATTGAAAATTTCAAAATGTGAGCCATATACCCACACCCAAAACACAGTGTCCCGTAAAAATTAATATTAGTCCAAGGTAAGCAAATTGCAAACTAAATCGTTATATTTATAAAACACAGATACATTTATGTCATAACATACAATCAACCAAACACGAATTTCGACACCAATCCAACATTCACAACAAGAAAAAAAAAACATTCAACACAAAATCGATAAAGCTCGCTAATAAAACGTGCTTTTCTCCAGTTACAAAATAGTAACCCTAACATAAAAAAGATCCACACAATATTCATAAAATATTCCATATCATTTAATTTAAATCTCGTATATCCTTTCCAGTACATTTCTATTTGTTTTCTATCCTGACGAAATAAATAAAATTTAACATATTTTCGTCATTTTCTGTAACAATAATAATTTTCATTTTGTCTTAAAAACGTTAAAAAAAAATCCTAATAAATTTTTCATACAATTTTTGTCATAAACCGTTCGTTATACATTTTTTGTCATAATTTTCAATTTTCTATGTATGATATCTTGTTTATGGACTCACTCATACACGTTTCATGGACATATGTATGTATTAGCGTAAGGAAAATGAAAACCTGGAAAATCAACAAATTTTTTTTTTCTTCATTTTATCGAAAATGCATGTCACATTATTTTTTATAACCACAAAGAGGGCTGAACACTTTGTGAAGACGGAAAGGAAAGATATTAAGTAAAGTATGAAGCAAAAACGATTTTTATTTTTATTTTTAAGTTTTCTACTTCTTTACGATTATTACGATAATTTTGAACAATTTATTTGTTATTGTTATTTAAAAAAAAATAATAAAAAATAAAAACTTTGTACGATATGGAAATAGTATATTTTCCAATCAATAATGTGGAAAATGATTTACTTTGTTAAACTTAAATATTAGAAAATATTGTTATTATTCGAACATAGATTGAGGCATTATTGTGCTAAGTAGAAAGGTAGATAGCAGCTACATTGTATTTTCCATAACTAGATTTACATGCAACATAAGAAAAAGTTTGGATATGTACATCTCCATTCAACTGTTGATAATAAATAAATTCAATCCTCTAAACCTCAATAAAAGTAAAACGTGTATTTTACTTTCTTACCCGTAAGGTTTAAACAAAAAAAAAAAAAAAAATCAATACAGAATCTGAATCCACTTCTAAATCTAAAAGTCAGTCGAAAAACATTTTTTGTCACATTCCAGTCTAATGTTGGTACCGTCTATACACTCGAATTTCTAAATCACATTTTGTGAACCCCACTTTATTCAACCCAATAAAATTTATTTCTCTATTCCGACCATATAACCGACGCACTTAGTTACACAAACTATCAGATGAATAAAAATACGGAAACAAACACGCAGAATAAAAAAGTTCCAAAGCAATAAAATATAAATTGAAACAATAAAATTGTTATCATACCACACAAGAAACAAACGAGAAAAACATTTTTCATGAAAAATCTTAATTTATAATGAATTTTCTTAAATAAAAGCACACACACACATACACACATTCATACGCCATATACAAGGAAAAAGTTTTTCAATAAAAATTACAAAGTATTACAAGTATAATGTACAGTAAAACCACCATAAAACATTATATTGTTTTCATTACATCAACATAGAAGATTTTGTTATACCTTTGGTTTTATGACAACATGCGGCAATAAAAAATAGAAAATATTACGTAAAGTGTGCTTTTGGTTTACGGTTACGATAATATGTAGAGTAGTTTTGATTTTAAGGTGTACATTAATATTGATGAATTTCGTTTTTGTGGTTTTAACAGAGGGTCCAGTTTACTTATTAATTGTTAGCAACATTACTCTACGTGTTTAATTTATTAGAAAAAAATTACAAAAATCAAAAATTTGGAACAAAATTTGTATAAAAGCTTAAATACTAATATTTAGGAGATGTTCGGTAGATAAGACCACTTTTATGGACAAAAAAATTTGTTTAGCAGAAATAAAAATCGATCTGTACAATTATTGTTCAGTTGTATTCCTTTCCACAAATAAACCGAATTTTTTGTCGCGATATTTTGGTGAACCAACAAAATATAGTTATAAACTGAGAATAAATATAACTTCTGTTTGTTTATTATACGCCAAAAAAATATTGATTGCATATACCAGTATGCTATTAGAAAAACTTGTTGTTGACTGGCGTATAGTTTATTTTATTCTTAGTCTTACTATCTGTTGGTGAAAATGATACACGGATTTATTTATTTATTTTTATTAGAGTTAAACTATACAAAATGTTACACATATTTTTCTCTTGTCATTTCACTATCGAAACTATTATTTAAAATATCCAGCAATGCACCCCAGCTATCAGTGTCATCAACTATCTCTCAATTCATATGAAATCTAAAAGTAAATGTATAACATTATGTTAATATACTTACCAGGAAATTTAGATTCAAAAGTTGAATATGATGAAGCCTAAAATGATAAGAAATAGTTAAATTTCTATAAAGATTGTTCTATATAATTTTATTATATAATTTAAATTACTTACATTCAGATTTATGTTCTGCATAATGTAGACACAATTCACTGTACATATATAATTAATTTTCGAGATGAATGTCAAATTGTCAAATCTGTTACTGTTGATGTCATAAAATTGTAATAGACTTATTAGTCGAAGATCGTTTAGTTCACTTCATCGAATATAAAAATCTGTTGGCGTATTTGTAAAGCACAAACAGTAAAACATCAAAAATGGCAGATTTGACAATCAAAAAAAGAAATCAAGCTTATAAAGCTTTAATATTAGCTTTTTATAAAACATTTAAAACATTTTTAATCAAAAACCATGTGCTCGCGATGTGACGCATTGGAGATGTGTGATGCAACAACCAGCCGAGTTAATGCAAGATCCAGTACGAAATCATTTGTCACTGCAAACTTGAATAACATACTTGAATGCATAATCTGTAGCCAGCCACACCCATTATTTAGGTGCCCAGTATTCAAAAATATAAATTTGGCTGCAAGGTTACAATTTGTAACTAAAGCTAAATTATGTCGCAATTGCGTAAAAAAGGGTCACAGATAAGCGCTAAATGTTTTTCCAAATATTCATGCTTACTTTGCAAAATACACCATCATACGTTGCTCCATCCCAATCTAACTGAAATTCAATCAGATTCCAGTAAAACATCGGCGAGTCATCACGTATCTTTTAATGAATCTTCAAAAACGTAACCAACGTTAAATATTGAACCACCGCAGAATATTAGCCAGAATAGTAGTCAGATTAATGATTCTCAAGTATTACATACTCTCTACTCGTCGCCAACTACGGTCCTACCGACTGCTGTTGTACTACCAGAAACTCGTACTGGTAAACTCCAGCCATTTCGAGCATTGTTAGATTTAGGCTCTTAATCTTCAATTGTGACCGAAGCGATGTCAAATATCCATATCTATATACGGCCTAGCATCTGCAGCCGCTGGAAACACTAAGAGAACGTGTTGACAAACACTTTAATTTAAAAGTTACAGCTCATATCATCCACAACAAAACAAACGTATTACCAACGAAATCTATTCACCTGCAAGAGGAAATTATAGGATTGGAGTTAGCAGAATAACAATTTTTTAAACCAAACAAAATATATATACTACTCGGAGCAGACGTATTTTTGGAGATACTGAACCCGGAAAAGTTCGGTTTGTTAATGGCAGGAAAGTGAACTAATAAATCATCGAACATTGTCACTTTACACACCACCAATGAACCGCTGATTGAAACTAGCAATGATGATCTCAATCAACTACTCAGGAATTTTTGGGAAGTGGAAGAGATAGCAGCTCCAGAAAACCCAGATATGTCTAACAATTCGTGTGAAATATATTATGAACGAGCAACAAATAAAACTTCTAATGGTCGATATATCGTGAAGTTACCATTCAAGGAACCCAGATTGTCACTTTGTAGTTCGTTTAAAGCAGCACATCAACGACTGCTCGCAATGGAACGGAAATTTGCAAAACTACCAGAGTTTTCCGATGCTGATCATGACTATATGAAGAAGTACATAGATTTGGGACATATCACCTATACACCAATGCAATGATTCAAAATATTATTTGCCACATCATGGCTGTAACAAAGGCCAGCAGCAGTACCACAAAATTACGAGTAGTATCCGATGCCTCCTGTAAGACAAGCACAAACGTATCATTGAATGACATTGTTCAAATTGGCCCAAACCTACAAACTGATCTATCAATAATAATTATACGATTTCGAAAATCTGCAATCGTACTAGTGACAGATATTGAAAAAATGTACCGCCAAATAGGTGTAGACTCGATTGATGCTAACTACCAATTAATTCTGTGGAGTGAAACTTGTAGTGAACCGTTAAAAGTATATAGGTTTAATACCGTAACATACGGTACTGCCTGTGCTCCTTACTTAGCAATCAAGGCTTTGAAAAAGTACGCTGAAGATTATAAGCGAATATATCCGAAAGCAGCTCACATAATCAACCAAGCATTCTATACGTCGATGATTTATTAACTTGATGTGATAGCGTGGCAGAGGCTGTACGACTAAAGGAACAATTTAATGAAATTCTAAGTAACAGTGGATTCCAGTTACGAAAGTGGAAATCTAACTCTCCAGATTTTTTGAACTCATTCTCACTTGGAGAAATCAAGAAAACTCCTAAATTAATTGAGTTTGATATGTCAATCAAAACATTGGGCATCATATGGAATGCAGAATCCGACAACTTTAGCTTCAAGGTTCCACAAAATCATGAGACAAGATGGACAAAGCGTAAGATACTGTCCACCGCGATCATCTGACAACACCGTATAGTTATGGATATTTTTATGTGAAACCTACTACCGCCTAACAACAGTGGTTTGTGATACAGAAGTCGACTAGGACTGCCATAGACACAAAACAGTTATTGAAATCAATGCGCTGGATACTCCAGACGAACATCCTACTGGGATCCGTCAGTTCATTTGCAAGGAATGCCTCTAGAAATTTTAGTCTTTTTCGAGCCAGAAGAGGGCAGGTGCAAAGAAAATGAAGTACTCTTCCTGCACTTCGTCTTCACAACCGCATCAGTAGTTGTGTGAAAAGAATCTAAGTCAACTCGCATGCCTACCTATGAGACAGTATCATGTGGTCACGCCAACAAACCATATTGGCCTGACCCCGCTGAAGTGAGATTAGTTTGCATCTCGCCGAATCTAACTTTGGCCAAAGCTGCCAAGTTATTACGCATGAGGTACTCTTTCACAATCTTTCACTTATCAATTAACTGGCTTCTTTCATTTTAATATCCATTCTGCTTTTTGCAATGTGCCCCAAGGTGCCAAGCCGAGCCAGCTTGTCGGCTTTTATGTTTCCTCTACTATTGAAAAGCCCTAGCACCCATTAAATATGGATGTTAATCTAACCTGTCATCTCATTAAGAGATGGTAGACAGTATTCTGAAATACTTTCGACGTGAGGAGGTTTGATTGAAGCACTTTAACGAGAGCCTGAATATCCGTAAATATGCGTATATCACCAGCTGATATTACATTATACCTCAACCCGTCTGCGACTTCCTTTCTGGTAGTTACTTCTGCAGTAAATGCTACGATAGTCGGGGAGACGGAAGGAGAGATTTATCAGGAAATTCTGATAAATCTCTCAACAAATCATCAGCCCCGACTTTCTGATCCATTTTACAACCATTAGTGTAAAAGTTTGTAACTCTTGGCTCCAAAACTACATCCAGTGGTTTTAGGAATCCCTTTATTATAAAATATAGATTAGTGCCCTGCATTGTTACAGTTCCGTATGCAGCTGGATTTCAGTCGTAGAGAAGTACAGCTGCCAACTGTTTTCTCTAGATATGTGGAGGAGTCAGATGTAGCAGGGAGGCTGTTCTTTGATTTTTTGTTAACTGTTTTTGTTTGGAAGCATTGTCCAGAGTAGGGCACTACACTGAGGGGATCCAGCTCCCATACTTTCTTGCACTGCCGCAACTTTCTTTACCCTTTCCCAGGAACTTCTCTTCATCAATAAAATCTAGCTCAACCCAGAGGATCGATATGTGAAAATTATACTTCTCGGAGAAGAGAACAAATTCAGTTTTGTGTGGGTCCACAATCAACCCACAACCATTGGCCCATATGCTAAGAGTGCCGTAATATTTGCCATGGACACGAATAGCAACTTCATTTGTGTAGGCAAGCACTTTGAAGCCCTATTGCTCAGTTTTAGCAACAGGGGATTTACGACTAAATTTAAAAGTAAGGAGGGCAGTACGCCACCCTGCGGTGTACCTCTGCTTGGTAATCTTCTGGCGGAGGATTCCCCCAAACTGGTATATTTCATCCTTTCTCTAAGCATCTGATCTATCCAGTCCTTGAGCGATTCATCCACTAGCACATACAAAAGTGACCGAGTTATATCCCCCGGAAGCAAGTTATTAAAGGCCCCTCAATATCCCAAAAGGTTACCATGGAGTAGTCTCTAGACTCGACACATTTTCCAATGAAATATATAAGAGAATGATATAGAGACACATAAAGAGAGAACAATCGCGCCTCTAATATGAGCTTTTATTAGTATTTCCAGTGTTTTAAAGAGGAAGGAAGATAAGCTAATCGGCCCAGTCGCTTCCGTCCATTTGGTAGGGACACTGTGATATTCGTAGTCTGTGAATATCTGCAGGAATAATACGATCAAGTCACAGAATCATTCTTCTGCTAATAATTCGTCCTACGAGACTACTTGCCCTATTACCTACTGACATAGTAGGCACAGATTAGGAACAACCCTGAAAGTGAGTCTCCAACAGAAGTTCCAACGATTCCGCACTATTAGTGGTCCATATTCCATCCAGTCCGTTAAATACTACTTGGGATGGAAGGGTCAATGGCTAGTACTTTGCTTCGCCTTGTTTTGCCGCGGTTTAGTCTCGAAGATCTATTCTTGACACGTCTTAGTTCATATTTGTAAGTTTCAAGGATTCCATATAGAAGTCCCAGTCTACAGCGGCTATGGTTTCCTTGCTTTTTCAAAGAGTCTTTTGCATTTTTGATATGTTTATTGAATCTCCATGGACCACCAAGGTGGCCGAGATTTACCCCCTTGGCCTGCTAAAAGGACTAGAGTCCAATATCGATTCATTAAAAGGGTTGGACAGCTCGTCCACTAAGCCATCAAGTTCTTTGCGAAGTTGTTGGAGGTTTCGGTACTGTAACAATGACATTGTAGATTTGACTTTAAGGAGATGCCATGTCCATTCGAACTGAAGATAACAATGATCAGAAAAGGAGTGGTCTCCGACACATTCCAATTTAATATCAAAATGTTTGAAACAAGTATAATATGTAATACATCCTGTTGATTCTTAGTGTTCACGCGCGTAGTGGAGGCCTGTTTACGGGATTACAAAAAAAAAAAAAAAAATTTTGAATTCTCAACCTTAACTGTTTTGTTGATAAATGTTACAAACACTAAATTATTCACTTAAGTTATTAACAGTTTACTAATCACTTAATATTGTTCACTTATTGTATATATTATAGATGTCTATTTAATAATTATTAAAAATAAAGATAATAAAAAAAAATAAATCCTTAAATAGTTTATTTATCACTATCACTATTTATCACACACAAGAATATGATTTTTTTGTAGAACAAAAATCAAACGACGTACTTCCCGTCTAAATATATATTTATCATCACAGCAAAATGCACATTAATTTTTAGAAAAAAAAATTAAATATTTATGATTTTTAGACATCTGTATCGTAACAGAATTTTTAATCGACTCCCTATTTATTAGCTATCTTTCGACCTAAAAAAAAAAAATTGTCAATCAAAAAGCACCGAATTTATCATAAAAAAAAAACAAAAAAAATGAGATTTAAAAATTTGTACGATCATTGATGGGTCATTACATTACAATTGATGAACAGGAATCCCATCATTTATATAAAGGCCACTCCATACGCATACATAGCATCACAAATCATTACATCATAACTCGTAAAGTACCTCCACTGCCTTTTTATATAGCAGCAAAGATCTCTGATTTGCACATGCAGTCAGTTTCACCTGGTTCCTGTGCCAATACCCATCCCGACAATTCGTAGCAGCTCCATGGTTTTTCGACAGGACTTTCAAGTAGGTAGTGGCTAAGGGCCCGTCCACCTTCTTCCAATTGCCGGTCGTGATACCATCATCCTCTTGGGACTGGTCAATAACTGTCACAACCAACTGATCCTTGAGGACCTCATTAAAATGCCTCATGGCGGAAGCGTGGAGCTACGTTTTCCTGGCGATCTTACGACTTCCTCCTGCCATCTGACCATTTTTGGCAGTAATCCAGCTAAAGGGCTTTTCGACTTGCAGAGCAAGTGTGGCTCTGTCTTTATCTGTCCTTTCTTCTGGTGAGATGTCGCTATAGGTCAGTCTTGAGGAACCAGCTTCAGGTTTGGTAACCCGAGGGTAACCCGTACTCAGGTTTGGTAACCCGAGTGAAGGGATCACCCTTGCTTGAGCTTATTTCCCGTTGTTTGATTGTAGACTTAAAGGCAGGTCTAAAGACCCGAGTCTCCTTCTCTATATTTTCTGGATTTTTTAGAGAGCCGGAATGGAATCTCTTTGTTGTTGTTTTTATTCTGGTTATTCATATTAAGCCCCACAAGTAGTGGAGGAGCTTGAATCCATCTTTGCGAAGATCCACAGTACCCAGATAAGACTACTGAATATAGAGGGCGCCAGGTATCCGAATCCATCGACAGTGACTGAGATAGCTGTTAAACTGGGCCCCCAGTCTGGTTGACTATTGTGTCGGCAAGAATAACACCTTAACCCAGCTCAGCGATAGGTTTAAGGTTGACTTCTTTAGCATCGTGTTTTGGCCTAAAAGTCAATGTGGGCAAGACATGGATGCAACACTAAGCTGACCTCGACGAGCCTTGCTTTGTTGATATTTCCACAGTTAATGAGGATTTTCGGTTCCACAAATGCAACAGTTTTGTTTATTAACGTATCCGGTGAGGTTAAAATGAGCTGCATCTGAAAAGACGATTTTTGTGCGAGGATTTCGTAATAAGTTTGGATAACCAAAACTAGTTTTTGTCTTGTAAAAGAATCCATGACTAAAAATGGCATAGTTTTGACTTTTATTTGTCAAAATATTTTCGGGTTGCCACCGCACAATAAATGTTTTTTGTTTTAGCTTAAAAAAAGCAACAGATGTTCTCTTTTAGTTGTGAGCTCAGTGATGGCTGCATCAAATTTTGTGATTAAATCTGCTTGTATTATCTTGATCAAGAAACACTATACTACTAAAAAAGCGTGAGATCTTATTAAAAGAAAATATAAAACCTTACGAAGAAATCTACGGAATGTCGGCGTATTTACCATAGAACTGAATTTGGCAATTTGACATTTCTAAACAAATACAATTGTTAATTGCTAACATTATTTGCTGAATATTAACATTCCAAAAGGTTTAATGTAAAATGACGATGTGCTGGTGACATTTCTGACACAATGTTTGATGCAATGAAGGACATTTTTTAGTTCATTACACTATAAAATATTTGGTGCAGCAATACCGACTAAATTATTTGAAAAATGCTACCTTTACAGAATTCAGTTAAAAACCATTCATAATCAGATTTACCGATTATAATTTAATGTAGATTAATACAATTTAAGAGCAGCAACAAAAATACTGTACTGCTTCACTAAGCTTAGATCTTTTACTAAAATCAAACGGAAATTAAATTAAACGTATTCTAGAAATTAACCGAAAAATATCGCCGGTAACTTTAGCATATAAGTAAATTTAAATTTTCGACTGAAATTACTTATTTTACTAGAATGGCCGATAGTCCAGATAGTCCATGTGTTATTTGGCTGCATACAACAATATTGCCATATTTATCACAGAAATCGGACGTCCATTCAATTCTATAGCAGGTCCATAGCATTCGAAATAAAATAAGATTAATGAAGATGAAATAATAAACTTTAAATACGGCTGGGCTAAACCGGGAATAATTAATTCACTCATTATCTCAGAACAAGCATTTGAATTCTCAAACATTAAAAAAATTAGAAACAACAAATCGGATTAGGAAAATTTATGAAAAATTATTGATAAAGCCTTGTATATTGATGTATTATTAAGAATTGTAGAAGCATAAATGGAATTGTAACTGAAATTGCATCCTAAATATTGGTAATTCTAGCTGATAATTCTTCCAGCTTTCTACAAGCAACACCGCAGGAAATTCAGTTCAAGAAAATTCTGTCGTTTCAAATGATGATGAGGAACTAAATCACCAACTGTAGCCTGATATTATTTGCTAAACCATTATCACCTCTACCATTGAAAAGCCCGATACACTATTACATTAAATTATAGACATAATAATAATAAAAATTGGCCCCTGAATTGCTTTAAAAATTGAACGATCAGATTTTATCTCACCTATCAAAATAATATTTTAAGTTTTACTGTTAAAACTAATAAAGCGTGAAACTGTTAATTTCGTTTTGTAAAAGCAAATACCAATCTATAGCTAAACCTTAAAAATAGCACGTAAACTTTCATGCGCTTAAGCTATTAAAAAAAAAAATAAATGAAACTCAAACTTTTGAATCAATAAAATTTTAAATTAATTTTAAACAAAAAATATGTCAAAATCGTAATGAAACAAAAATTATTTGAAAAACTTAAATAGCCATTTGCTTTGGATATTATAACCAATGAACATAACATTAAAAAATCAAATCCATAAATTATAACATAAAATATATTATAATAATCTCGATTAAAATGTCTAATTGAAACATAAAAATAAAAAATGTTTTGGTGCCGGAAAATGTTACGACATTAAATCCATAATTTAACACCAAACCGTATCCATAATAAAAAAAATCAAATCAAAAATTATTTTGTGGATATTAAATTATCAACAAAATAATTTTTATTTGATTTTATTTTTAGTGTTTGTACAATAACGGACATGTAAATTATAAAAATTAAAAATTAACCATACGTAGGCGCCTTTAAATGTAAACACGCGAAATAATTTTTCATAATATTATAATTATATTTTATGTTATAATTAACATTTAAATAAATTATTCTAGTATTCACTCTCTTTTATTTTTAGTTTTTTGTTTTGTTTTCTTTTAATTACTATAATTTTTAATTTTTGTTTTAAATAATAAATTGATGTAATTATAGAATAATTTATTTTACTATTTTTGTTTTTGTTAAACTGTTTATCAATCTAAAATTTAAAACCCATTTTTGTTTGTGTTATGAATGAATAAAAAATCAATAAATTAAATAAGAATGTTTGCCAATTAATTGTGTCTGTATAGAAATACTGGATTTTAGGATGAATTTATTAAGATTTATTGTTCTTAATTTAACTTGGAAATGGTTTAATGTTTAAAGGGTATAGCTAGGCGATTTTTTTTTTTTTTTTTGTTTTTAAAGCATATAAAGTGGTGAGGATATTGTTTTTAAAAGTCTGCCACATATCGCGTGTGGCAAAACAACTAGAAATAAAAGCTAATTTTTAATTTTTAACAAATTCAAACTTTTAGACGATATGCTTGTATTCTATAAAACAAAACCGGGAAATTTAAAGCAACAACTAAACAAAATTTGCACAAAAAGTCGATTCGCCTTGGTTGGCGAAAACTGATTCAGGTTAACTGGTCCAAAATAAAATTGAACCAAATTTCGATAGCAAATCAAAAATTTTCATTTTGTCATATGCATATAATTGCAATGGCAATTTTGACTGAGTGCAATTAAAATTTTAAGTTTTCGAATTTAGTAACGTAATTATTTGAATATCAAGGCGGTTAAATTTCTACTAATATAAATACCATTAGATAATATACAAAGCTAGAACAAAAATTAAAAACATTTTTTTTAAAGATATTATATACAGTACCACGACTAAAATAAGAAACCAAATAACTTAGTGCTATATTTAGGAAAATGTGTACTTTGTTTGCTTATTTCATACTAAAAGCTCACAAAGCTCCGATTTTTTTTTCTAAAACTAAAATAATATTACTGTATAATAACATGCTTGCTAAATAATGTACGAGTATAAAAGTTCAAACTATTGAAAGGTTGAATATTTGAAAATTTTCTTGTTCTAAACTTCATAAATATTATAAACAGAGTAAACATTTATAACACATTAGATTAAATCACGAAAATCAAAAGAATTAGAAATTTTGATAGATTTGACAACAACAAAATTTCGTTTGATAATTTTAATTTTCACAACAACCATATATCGTCGTCGTATTTAAAATAATGCTGGAATATGACCCCAAATTTCTTTAAGATAATTTATTTGATGTTGTTTCTAGCTGGTTCCAGTGTTGTGCCGCGTAGTCTACATGAATTAAATATACAATTGTCTACTCGTGTAGACAATCTATGTAGATAATTTAAAACATGGTGTCACCAATGTAGACAATGTCGACAATGCGCCGACAATATATGGATATGCACAGCAGCCAAAAGAGTAAAAGTTTTGTTTATCACAGGTGTGATTTTCATTTAGGCTTGGGCGTCAGATGAATATACTATATATTTTTAGCGCATTGAGCTCTAACAAAAACATTGATTTTTTAGCGTGTAAAATATGTGAGTGAGACGTTATTATTTTTAGGGAAGCCTAATAACGCATCAAACGAAAATATGATAAATCAATATAATTTTTGCTTAAAGTGTAGAAAATGGCAAGTTTTTCCGGCTAATCGACAAATAAATAGCGTATTTAAAATTATCGATAAAAATTTCCGAGGCAACGGAGCAAATTTCATCTTTTCTATCTTCAAGAAATTAAAGAAACAATATTAAAAATGTTTTCTGGACAACACAAGATTTTTTCAAAATTCTAAATTGCGATACTTTCAGATTTTTTGAAGCAATGAAACAAAAGTAATTGAGGAAATTTTCAAAATTGATTTGTCTAGAGGTTTCTTCACCAACGCAACCTATACCTGCTGCAGTAGAAACAACCTTTCAAGAAAGATTTTTTCACGTGTACTAGTAGCTGATTTAGAAATTTCTAACTTAGACGAGACAATACAGTATAAACAATAACAAATCAAATCAATTTTTGGCTAAAGACGTTCACAAAGATAAACGGTTCTTATGTGAAAATCGCGCTTCGCGACACTTTTAAGTTGAATTACTTTTTCAGCTAACTAATACTTTTTATAGAATTATTGTTGATCTTAACCAGTCCAAGTACCTCAAGTGATGTTACCTTTTGTTTTCTCTCGTTGCACCATAATTATGTTAAAATGATTATATTAAAAAAAACCTACGAGAAATATAATTTTCAAAAGCAGCCCAAGTAGCACCAAATAACTTTATAGTTTTATAACCCGTTTCAGACGTCGGTACAACGTCACAAATTTCTATAAATTCACTTGTATGACATCGAACTAACAATTTTTATTTTTTCGTCGGCACGACCACAATGCGACGTTATATGTTAGCAGCCGCCAGAGCGTTATTTTATATCTACTTGACAACTTTTTTTGACTATTTTCAACTATTGACCGACTAATATGTATTTTATAACCGTGTACCGATTATTTAGTTATGTTTTCGTATTATGTGGTATTTAATGACTACCTAGCAACTTTTTTGCCGTGTAAAAACCAATATCCAACCTAAATATTTTGTGGTTACCTGCACGACCACAAGATAACATTTTTTACTTATGCATACAATTTAGTGAAATAATTGACAAAAAAGATATTTTGTGACCGACATTATTACATCATCGGCAAACAACCTTATTGTGTCATGTCAATTTTTATATAAATAATTTAATATAAAAAGTTTTTCTGACTTCAACTTCTTTTATCTTCCAAAATAGGTCAATCATAATTTTTGTGTTATACTAAGGATTTAATTAATGAATAATTATCAACATAAATAACACAAATGTTTTACGTTTTTGAAGTTTTAATCATGTTTTTTATAATTCGCGAATGTATCATTAAAATCAAATACATTTGTATCCATACAGCCTCCTTTGTCTTTTTCAGGGAATTTTAAATTAACTATTTCAAGTTTTTCTTTTTTGTCGTTAAGGAATTTTTGGTGAATGCACAACGCTATTCAATATAACTTATTTGGTGTGCAAATATCTTTACAGTTGAATTTTTGAAAATTTGGTAATAAAATTAAATAAATCGTCGGGAGAATGACTAGACCGTCGTGACAGTAACTTTTTTGGAAATAAAATAACAAATTTGTAATTTTTGAGTCGAATTTGTTATAAATTGGTTCTTAATCTAACTTTTTAGTGGTTTAAATATATTTTAATACATAATATGAAGTTCGCCATTTTTAATTATACATGCATATAAAAATTTGTATTTTTTGAAAATAAAATTCTGATTTTCATACTTCTCATGACTAAATATTATTGTAATATCATTATTTTAAAGGTGGGGATTATTTCAATATGGTTTAAATTGATTTTAGAAAATTTTAGTCAACCTAAAATAAAAATATTTTTGAAATAACAGAAATATATTTTTAAAAAAGATGAATTTATAAGGCGCATGAGATTTTAGTTCACTGATAGGTGCACATTTACGATAAAACTTGCTTTGTTTATAAAAATATGTCGTATCTTGCCAGATTTTTGGGTTATCATTATTACAGGGAATGTGAATATTACATTTACAATTATTATGAAGTAAATTTTCATAAAGTCGTAAATAATGAAATAGATGATAAAGGAAATAGACAAATAATTATTATATTTATAAGATAAAAGAAGACAACATGATTATTTATATATTTTATAAAAAATAGTTGTCCTTTCTGCTAAAATACAAACAAAATAGTGGTCAATATATCTATTTCCTGACTTGTATTCTATGGTCAATTGACAAGTCGGATAATAGTTATTACGACGTTGTTACAACCCAAAATTTATTCCCCAATAACGTTGTATCTCAGTTGTCATACCATTGTCACAACGTTGGCTAGCCGACCAGAAGTCATTTAGCCAACCACAGTACAACGTTATACCAACTCACTCGTGCTACTTGGGGCTAGGTAACCGACAATTCCAGACGGTTGATGAGCTGAGAATTGCGGTTGAAATTGTGTAAAGTAAACCGCCCGAAATCATTAATTAATCAATTAGAATCATGCTGAAGCACTTGAAGTTTGTACATTTTCCAAAAGGTAGTGAATGGAACTTCCAAGTAATTATGAAATACAGCGAATTTTAAACCCTGATTTTTTTAACAGTACAAAACTAGAAGTTTTTGTTTTGTATAAGTGTAGCTATATAACCAGGAAGGACGTTTGACCTTTGATTGGTATCATAAAACAGCTTGTTCTGGTCGGTGCCTTAGCTATGGTTCATTGCTTCCATCGTCATATAAAAACAATATGGTCCGTTTATTAGCTGAAAAAAATTAAAGCTATCAAATGAATCTTTTCATTCCTGAAATTTTTCGAAGTTATATATAAATGTACTAATATAATAAAGAACGCTTATCCAAAAAGTATAATATTCAAGAACATAAAAAAGTCGTGTTTTCCATGAGAACTGCACTAGAACTCGATAAATTTTAAACTCCAGTTATTCTATGTAGACACAGAAAAAAATTAATTTGATAAAGTGCTAATGTGTAGTGCATTTTACATAAATACACATTTTAAGTTGTTACAGCAATAAATAATTACAATTCTGTGGTCACAAGGCGTAACCGCTTAAGTCAAATTTGACAATTTTTGTAGCGACGTAGAAAAAGTTGAATATTAAATTCATTTTCGTTTATGCCGACTAAGGCTACTACGGCTTGCGACCACAGCATTTGGCCACATGGCTTTTACACTTAAGTCAATCATTTAGTGAAGTTAGAAAAGAGCTAGAAAACGTTACACACTGAAAATTATTTTTGTCTTACGTCGACTTAAGCGGTTATGCCTTGTGACCACAGAATTGTAGATTATTTTTTAGTTACACTTCATAAACCGATGAATTTATCGAGTGTATTTGCTTGTAAAGACGTCAGAAAGAAATTAGAAAATATCGATGAAATAACTGATGGGGGAAATTTTTACTTAAAATATGTATTTATCTCTAATACATTAAACATTCGCTCTTTATGAATTTATTTTTATTCAGTTTACAAAAAATAAAATGAATTTAAAGTTTATCGAGTTCTATTGCAGTTCTCATGGAAAACACGGCTAAAGGTAGTAACCGATAAGTACAACGTTGTTTAGAAACTACCTCTCATTTGCAAAATTTAAAATTATGTACTTAGTAAAAATCATTTTCAAAAAAATTAAACGTGCGGTTCAAACTTATGATATCAAAATTGTTGGTAGACCATTAAAAAGTTTAGAAAAATTTTTGTATACAACACTGAAATCTCACATTCCCTTAATTTTATTAGATGTATAACTTTAAACGATCTTGTGGAAAAAAATATGTAGGACAGACGAAATAGTTTTTAAAAATTGGTTTGGGAACTTCAAATGTAAGGTACTATTTTCTTCGCAGAAGTGAGGAACTCAATTCAAAGAGAAAAACAACAACAAAAGGAATATTTTCACTGTCTACGAATTGTCTACGAATTTTCTACATTGTCTACATATCGTCGATATTTGCGTCTACGCTATTGTCGATATTTGCGTGTAGACAACCTTAAAATAAGCGTAGATGCACAACACTAGCTGGTTCGAAACATAAAAGCTTGTAAAGTTCTGTACAATTTTCTAAAATAAGGATAATTTTTTTGTTCGTCTCTTATAATTTTATTAAAGGTTTTGATCGAATTGTGTGCTTATTACGAACATTCATAAAAACAATACATTTATTCAATTATAAATATATTTATTTAGCAAAAACATGATATTTCGGTTGCTACGGAACCATTCTCAAATGTATGTACAATAAAACTAAAAATATAATATAAATAAAAATCAAAATAAGTATTAAGAATAGATCACTGGTACTAATGTGTATGAAAATATGATGCACACTCACTATTTGTTTTGCCCGTATAAAACAATCAAATTAACATTAAAAACTCCATCCTCACATGCAATAGATTTTTTTTTTTTTTTTTTTTTATTTTTTAAAAAAATTGTATAAACTTAATATAATTAAAATTGAATAAATGTATATTAAATTAATAAATATTAACACAACAACAGATTAAAATAATATTTTTACTAGAAGTAAATTCAAGAATTCAGAATGCACGGAGAGAAGAATTCAGAAGTGGTTACTTCTAGTAAAAATATTATTTTAATCTGTTGTTGTGTTAATATTTATTAATTTAATATACAGTTATACAATTTTAATTATATTAAGTTTATACAATTTAAAAAAAAAAAAAAAAAAAAAAAAAATTCTATTGCATGTGAGGATGGAGTTTTTAATGTTAATTTGATTGTTTTATACAGGCAAAACAAATAGTGAGTGTGCATCATATTTTCATACACATTAGTACCAGTGATCTATTCTTAATACTTATTTTGATTTTTATTTATATTATATTTTTAGTTTTAATGCACATACATTTGAGAATGGTTCCGTAGCAACCGAAATATCATGTTTTTGCTAAATAAATATATTTATAATTGAATAAATGTATTGTTTTTATGAATGTTCGTAATAAGCACACAATTCGATCAAAACCTTTAATAAAATTTTCTAAAATAATTGAAATTACTGTTATCATAGTGTAACGCTATTTGTGCTTATTAAATAAATATATGTGCTTATTAAATAAAATTAATAGTATTTTTTATATACTAGGTGAATCGAAATATCCAAATATCTCCTGAAACTCTTAAAATACAACAGTTAAAAATAAATTTATTTAATGCCCTTAACCTTCATATCAAATTTCAAAGTCGTTTGAAAGTCAAGGAATTTTTTTTAAATGAAAACCCGTATTTTTGAAACCGGATTCGAAAATAGTAGGAAATTTGATGTTCAAATATGTATTTTCCATGACCTCCCAATGTCACCTGAAGGAATATATTTTAGTTATAATACTTATGGGAGATGCACATGTTTAGGTCTTTCTCCGTAAGCATAGTCGCATTGATTTAAATGAAAAATGAAAATATTCAAAAAAATATTTGGGCGAGGGATTCAGTATTTTATTTTTCACGTAAAATATGTACTAAAACTAAATTATACGCATTATGAATGAGGCCGAATGTGAATTATCACTGGCTTCACTTTGCATAATTTAGGATAATTGTGAATTTTCCTGTTTTTGACATTTCAATAATCAACTGATTTTTAAGGTTGTACGTTTTTGTTACAATTAAAAGAATTTTGTGTAAACATCTTTTCATTTTTATTATGTTAATATAAAAATAACAAACAATGAGTGGGAGAAAGAATGTAAAAAATAAAAAACTTGGAAAAAGGCGGTGAAGAGGCGTAATGTTTGAAATGTGATAAACATATGTAAGGACTTGTAGCTAGTTAAAGCCACATTTTGAATCTTGTATTGGCTTTTGCAGTAGTAAATAATTGAGAAATGGAACCGAAACTATTTCAGCGTCTATACATCAACAGTTCAAACTATTCGCTGCTGTGCAAATTCAGCAGGAGATATGATAAAATTGGACATTTTCGTCCGGGATACTAACCACCTATCCGGCATTGAAAACATACGAAGTAAAAAACGATAAGATTAGAAAATATATATCGCTTTTACTGATAAAATCAAACGTATGCTTGGCAGTTGATGGTTGGTCAAATAAACGAAACCAACAAATCATATGTGCCTGTATCGTTACCGATAAGGTTATTGTGGTTTTAATAAATACTACAGATACTTCAGTGAAAATTTGCAAGTCCTTATAGTCTTTAACGTAATAAGTGAAACTGAAGCAAAATTCGGTATTAGTTTCGGTATTTTTGTGACTGATAATGCACGAAACATGGTAAAACTGCGTCGAAATATGAAGGAATTATCTCATCATCAAATAATCCCTTATGGATGCGCTGCGCACATTTTAAATTTGTTAGCATCTGATATCGCAGGACAAAAAAATTTCCAGACAGTAATAACCAAAATTACTCAGGCTGTAAAATATTTTAGGAACCATCACTTACCGAAAGCACGGTATGCAGTAGCCGGAAGATCTTCATTAATATTGCCAATCGAAGTTCGCTGGAATACTTACAGTGACTTTTTACAATCGTACGTTGAAAACTGGCCAATTTTAGCGAAAGTTAGTGAAGAAAATCAGGACGATACTGCATTTGATGAAGGTATTGGAAGTATTGTAGAAAATTCTTCATACAAAGGAACAGCCGAAAATATTTTAAGTATATTAAAGCCTATTGCAGAAGCTGTAGATGCTTGTCAACATAATTGTACCAAAATTTCGCACTGTTTTATGATATGGAAAAAGCTAAAAGTTACGAATCTTGAATTACGCCATCGCATTTAGCTGCTTTTCTTTTATCGCAGAAAAGTGGCACCAAACTGTTAATTTGACCAACGTGGAACAGCAAATCGGGATAACACACGCAATATTATCGACTTTTGTTTTGTGTATCACATAAATATTCCGATTACCTTATCGACAATCAATTATGAATGTATTTTGTGTTTTTAGTGCAATAACTAAATAAATGTATCACGGTTAGCTAGTAGTTAACAAAAAAATATACTGTAATCGATTAATTATTTATTAAAATTCATGTGTTTTTAAACTAATTCCTTATTTTGACAATACGTCTACAATATCAATGTAAATTTGAGTGAAATTCCGTCATTGTGTTTTTTGGTAGCAAAGTCTTAAATAAACATATTGCGTAGACCAGATTTGGCGTGGACAGCTGGAGATGGACGGATGTATTAAAATATATGGTTGGTCCTTCTTTCAGTTGTACGAGCGTAAACAAACCAATTTGTTTTTGTAATTTATTCAAGGTGGACGTGCGAATATTTGTTAAAGTTCAAAATTATTCGTTAGGGCCAGATTAATATAAAAAATTGAGGTGTGGCCAACACACGACTTTCTTTTACGAACAGAGAATTATGAGAAATTTTATTTTTTACTTAATTTTTTCTTTTAATTTTTAAATTTTTTTTTTTAATTTTTTCTATTTTTTTTTCTATTTAGTTTTAATTTTTGAAAACATTTTGTATCAAGTAGTTTTTTGTAAACCTTATACTTTTTAACAGTTTTGCAAAATAAATTTTCTGGACCAAGGGAGTGGCCACTTCCGGTTAGCCGATTTGGAGTAAAATTCACTGGGTCTGAAGTTTTAGTTCGATTGGTTAAACTATCTGGGCTGTAGAGAGGACACAGACAGATTGACAGACTGACCGACTGACAGACTGACAGACAGACAGACATACAGACTGACAGACAGACAGACACCATTACGAAACCCACTTTTTCGGACTCAGGGGACCTCAAAACAAATAAATCTCTAAAAATCTCAAGGTCCAAAATTTTCATGATTACTATACTTTATTTTACTAGAGTAAAAGAAAGTAAAAGGTATTAAAATTGTAACTAAATATTGTTCTTTGGAATATAATAGTTTTGGCTTATCGTGGCTGAAAGTTGCCTATTTATATAAAGTGGAACTCTTGTTTTCACCTCAATTCCCATAGTCGTATCACGTCATTTTGCATAACTAAAGTCACGTCACATCAATTTTCCTATTCTCTTAGTCGTCTGTTACGTCGAGATTCACTTTATATGACAGATGTCACTTGAATTTTGTTAGTGACAAGTGACTAAAACAAAATGGAAGGGCGAAATTTAAATGTTTATTTAATAATATGTCAATGATGGATAAAGTGTATCCATTGGGTGCCTGATATTATGTTAAAGACAATCGTATTATTCTTAATTTTATACCTTTTGTTTGAATAATCCATGTGAACTAAGTTTTGTGCTAATTGTGTTGTCCTAATACTAGTAGGAATTATTTAGTATGTATGTCCTTAAGCTGTTTAATGTGTTCAAGATTTAATTTGAACTTTTTCGCAGTGGGAATTTAAGCAGAATATGATGTAGATGATAGAATTAGAAATGAAAATTTTATTGGGTTTCAGAATTTTTTTAGAAGATTTTTATAAATTGGATTTTGAAATTTTGGCTTAAAATATTATAGATATTGAGAATTTTAATTATCGAATTGCAGTCTAATTTAGAGTTTCGGAGTGCAGAGAGTTGTCACACCCGAGGGTCACACGTTAATGATTTTTACTGAAATAAGCATAAACTTTGATTGCCCTCACAATGACTGCATTATGTTGATACTATTAGTTTCTAAAATAGCGAATGTTAGTATGTAATTGATTTAAATTCCAAAGGAAAGACTCTAACTTTTGTAGTCCTGTATTACGTTTTTTCATTTAGTGGCAGTCAACGTGTTGAAATTCGTATAATAGAATACGTCGACATGCATTTGGAAATGGCCAATATACTTATCATTCGATATTAGTGCGGCCTTGGATAGTATTTTGGTTTTATGATCATTTTGTTCTCGATTTGAACGTTTTCTGTAATAGTATTTATATCAATTGGATATTTAGATATAACTTTGGGTGAACAGATAAATTGGATTATTTCTTAATTGTTTAACCGAAAATGGGAACTACACACCTATTGCAGCAAGCGAATGCGGAATTATAGAAACTTCTTAATGGATTTGTTTTACTGAGATATTATTTAGAAATAACTGACTAAATAGATTTTAGTTTACAGAGATGCGGATTATCATAAATATGTATTAAAATTTGTTGGGTATAGGTTTCCGTAATATTATTGCGTCTTCTTTGACTTACTAAGAGGATGGATTTGGAATTGGATCTTACCTACAGATTATTTCAGATATTGACAAATTTAAATATTTAAAATTTAACTTTTATTCTTGAATTTGAAGTTGGTAGATCTTTAAATCGGTTATTAGGAGAGGGGAGGGGGTGGACACATGGACTGAGTTGGGTTTAATTAAAAATAAACAAATTAAACTATTTATTAACTTGATTCTTATTATTAAATAGATACGACTCTATTTAAGTGAGTAAAGTTTTAGAAATTCCTTTGGAACCTGTTTTAGCCTTCCATAATCTTTAAACCCCCCTTTGCTTTATTTTTATTGTTATGCTGGAGTACCTAAAAGACAAATTTATAATCCGTGCAGATTATTATTTTAAGGCTTGTTATTTTAATGATGAATTTGCTATCCTTGCAATTTGGATGCCTAACTTAATTTATTTGTACGGTATTTAATAATTAATTTTGTAGTAAATTAGGATTTTGATTTTATTGAATAGGAAACGAACCAGTTGGTTATTAAATAGTAGATCGTAATGAAATAAGCGATTAAGTTGTTTTAGTTTAGAAATACCTGAGAAACTTGATCGGGTTTCCGGAAGCTTCAAACATCCAACGACACGAAGTTTGGAAATTGAATTGTCTTGTGCTAAAATCAGATGCCATGATTTTGATTTATATAAGTTAAATGCTGTTGTTTTCAGAGATTTTTGAGAAATTTGATTTAGCATTCAGAGATTTCAAATATCCAAGGGTGTAGTTTAGAAATAGTGTTGTAATGGTTTTTGCCTTCTTAATTTACAAGCACTTCTGTTTGGACTTCTTACTTTAGGAACTAATTAAAGTCTTATCATTTTGATTTTGGTTACTGGTTGCATTAATTTTAATTCATTACAGGACAGTATCCATCACTCTCCAGGTTCATGTGAAATTTAAATTAATAATGATTACCTTGACCTTCAAATGAAAGTGAAAATTGGCCTGAGGCTCAAGGGGAAGAATACAGATAGATGACCCCCATTGTTCTTTACAATTTAACAATCCTTGGATTAAAATAGCCCACCCAGTATACTATATAATAAAACGCAATTATTTTGGTTTTTTCACTTCCTTATTGTGATATTTAAGTTTTAATTGAAAGTTAAAATTACGTCCGTTTCAGATGTTACACCTTTACCAAGTTTCTAAGGAACAAGGCTGGGCAAATTACATTACACTGAATAATTTAAATACTTTTATGAATTACAACACACTCAGTAATTAAAATATAGATTACAATTACTTTGAAGTGGATTAATTAAAATACAAGTTACAATTACTTTGAATTTAAATTTGTAATTAAAATACAAATTATGATTACTTTCCGTTTGTAAGTTGATCAATTTAATTTAACAAAATTCGTTTAGTGAAAAAACGTATCATTAAAACAACGACCATTAACATTAAGTTTTATATCGATGGCTCTGGAACAAAATCTTAATAAGTCTAGTAAAAATGTAAACTAGAAATTACAAAAACTGATGTAATTAAATTTAAACTACAATTAAATAGATTTAAAGTAATTAAAATACAAGATACTGTTACTTGGAAAACGAGTTATTAAAATACAAGTTACAAATTGTAATTTGTATTTTCATTACATAATATGAATACATGTAATTCATTTCTGCCCAGCCTTGCTAAGGAACACTTAGGTCCGTAAATTTGAACGAATAATAATCAAAAACCAAGGAATAATCCACCGATCTCTATGACCACACAATGGTTAAATCCTCGGTTCTGGATTAATCGTCGTTCAAACTAACCAGTGTGATTAACTATGCAGCTTTTCAGATGGATTTGCATATTTTAAGTTAAGATATTTGATTGGTTAAACACAGCATTCCATAAGCTGATCGATATATTAAAATGTTTGATAATCGTCTTATGACTTTATAATTGACCTTATTATGGTGAAGTTAATATTCTCCCTGTCCAGAGATTTCCGAACAAATATGTAATATTGCTTAGATTACTGTTATGTTTGTCATACAGTACGCTTCAGATATGTAAAGTAATCGACATATGTTATAAGGTTAGTAGAACCAAATCGACGATGGTGGAATTCCGAATTGGTTATTTGGTGATTTAGTATGTAAACTTTAAATTTTTGGCAGGATAAAATGTTGCTCACCAGGCTACTTGTAAATTCGATTCGAGTCTTCGAAGAATTGGATTCTTATTTAAATTGGATCAGATTCCTTAGTTTCTTATTAAAACCAAATTCGAAAAGTCGACTACGTATGAATGAAGCTCCTAAATAGCCCCTCAGTATATTACATATAACACGCAATGTATAGGCGATGGTTGACTGTTAATGTTTCGCAATAGATATTCACGCCAGATAATCTGAGAAGCAGTCATCCATGCTAGCAGTAGTGTGACTCGAAACCAAAAAGTAAACCTGGAAGTTCTAAGGGTGTTTTGTGATAAATAATGATCATTTTAATGTCGATGTCTGTGACGTGATTTCTTTAACTGAATTGTTTGTGTGAGACGCTTGCGAGTCCCGACCTTCAACAAAATATTTGAAAAGATTAATTGCAAACTAACTTTTAGATTATTTCTAAGCTGTGAAACTAAATAACTGGAAGTAGTAAGATAATTTAATCGTTTCTTGTTTTTAACTTGTGCTAAACCTTAAAGCTCATAAAGCTCTGAACCATTTTCAATAACTCAAATAATATTACTGTTACCCGCAGTCTTACATTTTGTGCTTGTTAAATAGTAAAATAAATGCAAGATCGAACTAATGAAAACTCACCTAAGATGTGAAAGTTTTCAAGATATGCTGGGCTCAACATTTACCTACCAAACATTTTATATAACTTCGAAAATCACAGTCATTTTAAATTTTAATAGATTTTACAACAACACAATTTTCATTTATAATTTTGACAACAACAAATTATTGTACGTACTTACTGGTTTAATTCAAAATTTTATGTAAAGTAGGTATTTAGAAAAAATGGTACAACATGAAACCGAAATACTTAAATTGATATTTTAGCTAATTGTATAGTTGTTTGTGTTAAGCTTGTTCCAAACGTAAAACCTCATTAAGCTCTACAAAATTGTATGTAACTAAAAATATACCTATTACTGTGCTACTAGACTAACAGATTAATTGTAGATTTCCCTGCGTTCAATAATTAGTAGCATCGACAACATTGTCACGAAAATCAAGAAATCTTTTTGAGATATATAGGAAGGCAGGCTATGTATGGGAAGGCAGGCTCTATATAGGAAGGCATATTTGGCATTATTTTATTTAAAAACAAGAAAAAATAGCAATCTCAATACTTTAATACTTGTTGAACATAATCATATTTTAATGTCAACAAAAACAATTCTCTAAGCTTATCTCGATTGAAAATCATAAAAAAAAATCTTTATTCAACAAGCTCTACAAAAAAAAAAAAAATCAAAAACCCTAAATTAATCAATATTCAATGCAAAAACCACTGTACTAAAAATTATTTCAATTTTCCATTTTTCCCAACTTGAAAATATAAAAAATAAAAACGAATTCGTCACTCTTATCACATGTGCATAATATACATACTAACTTGTATATAGCGACAATAAAAAAAAATCAGTTCTCCTTTATCATATATCGCCCCGCCAAGAAATATTGACAAACAGACAGAATTTGCTGTAAAATTGTAACTTTCAACGAGTTTTTTCCCGATTATTTTATTCGGTATCTTCCATTTTTTTTTTTTTTTTTTTTTTGTTATCAATTCTCCTTCATCATGTACCGCGCAGTTTCCATAAATTATACGACATTGTTTCCCCACAATCTTCTAATTCAATGTTAAACACAAACACATTGGGATCATTATTAGTGTCCCCTTTACCCCCTTATTACAATGATGTTTATTTTACAAAATTGACATTTTGGCCTCATTGAAAATTTAAGTTTGTCTAACAAAAAATGATAAAGCTTCTTCCTATTAATTATTTTGTTTTGTTGTTATTTGTATTCACGGTTTCGAATTTTGCGTGTCATCGTTTCCTTATCGGAAACAAGTTCATATTCTTCCTAGATTAAATCTGATTTAACGCAAATTATGTGCAAATTATTTTTTCTAAATTAAATAGCATTTGGTTTGATTTGTAAATAAGCTTTTCGGTAAAGCTTTTTGAAATCCAGCGATTGTACACCAACTTTTATTCATATAAAAAGTAACTACTATATAGTCACATAATTCGAGACAGAAATAAAATTACTGAAAAATTTAGATTTAACCACAGTTCTATTTACACCCTCATATACAAAAACAAAAATAAAAATTACCCCATTTTTTACAACAAAAACAAAAGCAAGGAAAAAATCTATAAACAAACTGTTGGAATAAAATACTATGTACATGTAAAACACTTACTCTAGATGTTATATACTCTCTTGAAAAGTACATACCAGAAGACAGTAGTTTAGAGTAGACGAAAACAAAAAAAACAAAAAAAGCACAGCATATATACACACACACACACACACCAACAAAAAAAAATTATTAATGCTTTAATGGAAAAACAGTAGAAAAAAATGTTATTATTTTCAAACGATGGAGGATGATTTTATAAATTTTCTTAAATATTGGGGGATTCTGGAGCCGCACAGCTATCTGAGAAAGTTAAGTTATTTCAAAACATTTTTTTTTAATGATTCGAGAAACGATTTAAGGTGGATTTATATTATCAGTTCCTTTCAGTTCCTACTCGTACCGTGTCAGACATCATCAATTTATATTATCCGTACTTTTCAATTCAGGCATTTTCTTCGTATCTTTTGGTTACATATAGAGTAAAGATAACACACAAAAATACAAAAATGTTTTAGTAGCAATTTTACAATTTTTGTTTGTTTCGTTATTCTTTCGTAATTTTTCGCCTTCGGATATCAGACAAAACATTCTTTTCAACAATATGTGTCTGTGTCGGTACGAGTAGGAACGGATAGGAAAGGATAATATAAATACTCCTATAGAAAATATATGTAACAATGTTTTTTTTGTCTGACACGATACGAGTAGGAACTGAAAGGAACTGATAATATAAATCGACCTTTATTTCTTATTTCGGTAACCAATTAAATTAATTTTTTTCTTCGTTTTAAATTGTCATCGTTTCTGTAAATAAAAAGCAAACTTGAGTTAAGGCGAAAATATTTACAATTGTGTTTTTGTATAAGTAGAAGTTATTATCATTACTTGTATCAAAACAATAGCTTTTTGACAAAGTGTTATTGGGCGGACGATCACTTTAGTTATCCCAGTACATAACTCACTAATTTTTTATTTACAGTTTATTTAGGTATTTTATTTTTAGGTGTAAGGTTTTATTTTAAAAAATATTCTGAATTGGAACAAGGCAACAGCAAGGAAGTTGGGCATAAGTTCATCGGGTTCTAAATTTTTCTATTTTGTTTTACAATTTACGATTTACAGTAATTCAGTTATAATAATATACCCTTGTATTTAATATTAAAATACCTATATGAACATATTTATTTGTTACTGCCTTACATCACACTGCAAAAATATGTTTGTAAGATTTACAAATTTTAATTAGTATACTATAAAAGTCTATTTGTATGTAATTCGAGTAAATTAATTTCTGTCGATTTTATTTAGTATGGTCATTTAGAAATGACACGTTAAAAATTTATTGCCTATTTGTTTACATATAGGTATATACATAACATAAGTATACAAATTTCCTTAAATTTAATTATTACTACAATTTATAAACTTTTATATTTATTTTTTTTTTTTATTCTTAAATTTAATTATTCCGATTTACAAATTTTTATTTTTGTTTATTTTTTTGTATATTTAATTATTACTCCTCACCCGTTAGAAATTTATGAATTAAAGTAAAGGCGAAGTACTTTAGGGACAGCGCGCTCATTCTTAATTTGCTTTTTGTCTGTCTATGGGTTGCCGGCGCTCCCTTTTTAGCTTTTCGCTGCATGTTTTTTAAGTTGCAAGTACTTTTTAACTATTCACTTGACATTTTTTATCCAACTAAAAGGTTTTGCACTGGACACCGCCGTTTTAGCTTTCAATTTACTTCGAACTATCCTGTTTTACAGCGGACATTTTTATAAGACCCAGATTTTCTTTCTACGCTTTTTTATTCCGAGCTAGAATAATTGATTATGAGATCTCTAAAATAGTGATAAATTTGGTTTTTTTGGTCAGATTTTCTACTTGGGACAGTGACATTTTCGAATCTAATTTTCAATTGTGGCATTTGTTGTTATTTGTGTTATATGAATAATTGCAGGATTTTCTTAGTTTACATTCGTTAATATCACTTAATTAATAGATAAAGAGAGATAACAGTGGGTGGCCATCACAATAGGACCATTTTGCGTTTTTTGATTTTAAATATTTGTATATTAAAGTGTGAGGATAAATTAGACTTCTAAGTTTAAAAATATATTTAAGCTGTTATTCAACTAGAAACAATTAAGAGATCTGACCGGATTCCGGAAAATACAAGTCCTTAGTGCTCTGTAGTTTAGAAAGTGTGTGGGCTTGTGCCGGCAAACTTATTTTATATTACTAACAGAAAATTTGATAAAATTTAAGAAATAGGTGTAGTCTAAACTATAGCAATAGTCGGTGAAGCCCAACCTAGATTTCCTGAAAAATTAAGCTCCAGCTGATCGGTACTTTTAGAAATTGTGTTGTCTTGATTTTCATTCTCTTAATTCATAGGAACTTCAATTCGGAGTTCATACTTCAAAAACTAATTATAATGTTATCATTTCAATTTTGGTTACTGGTAAGTTTAATTTTAAATTATTACAGGAAATAGTTCACCACAGATCAAACTACCATAATTTTAGTGGCAGGTTCGCGGAAATGCTCCATTATTATAGTAGTTGAGCTTGTTCTTTTTTATTAAGTGTAACTATTCAATTATTTAATTAATTAATATTGAATTTAGGATGCCAACACATTGAAAGCAGTAACAAAAGTATTTTTTTAAAATAAGTGTATTGTCCTTAGCATGAACTAAAGTAGTAACTATTTACCGTCAAGGAGTCTGTAACCGGTACGATCTGAAAATCTTTCCCATTTAATATTAAAAAGGGGTGTACGGTGGGTCCGGCGTCATATTCAAAAACAATCAATCAATCAAAAAAAATTTTTGTTTATTTAATTACTAATTAAGCTTCTAACTTTACATACCCAAGTATACATTTCAAGCAAACTTTTCTCTGATTTTTCGCTAAATGGTTATCTAATATGGACATTTTGTTAAATTTTGGGTACTCTTTTGTGGCAAATCATAAGAAATTCAGAACTAAGTGGCAGACAGAAAGACAGTAAATGAGTGTTCAACCCAGTTTGCTAGTGATATATGACGCATAATTTATGAATCAAAGGAAAATGTGCAAATATTTTTCGCTGACTAAGTTCTTAACCATAGCAAAATGTCAGAAAAACCAGAGAAAATGTTGCCAACATTTTTCTCTGAATTTTGAATTAAAGAAAAATTAGTGTCTTAATCAAGTTACAGCATCTATTCAAAATTCTATAAATATTAATAATGGTAATGAGAGGCCCGTTCTCATTTATAAAATTACGAAAATAATGTCTTTCTCTAAATCAGAACTGAAAAGAAGCAACATGTCCGAAATTAAAAAAAAAAAAACGAAACATTAAAAAAGTGTTTTGATTCTAATCCATTATCGGTAATACCGATTACAAAATTTGGTCCTTCCGTTACCGGTAATACCGTTATTGCAATCCCTTATTAGAACTTATTTTACAAATAAATTTTTTTTTTATGCAATTGATTTAACCCTAATAAGGATGGATTGAGTTTCGCAGGCTCATTTTATTTTATTAGCTGAACAAAAAACACGAAAACCAATATTTTAACATATATATTTAATTTTGTGTACTAGTTTGATTAGTTCGTTAGTAGACTATTATAAAAAATATATGAGATAGGTTTTCTAACCCACTGGTTTCTATTTTTAATTCATAAATGAAGTAAAGGGCTGGTCAAAAAATTACGGGCAATTCAATAATGTTAAAAAAAAATTATATGTGAATAGAGCTGTGTGAATATCGTGAAGAAGAAAAATTGTAAGAGAATTCATCTGTATTGGTATGATTCGCTAGTACTTGGACGCACAGTACATTCTGTATACATAGAATGTAAATTGTGGTATAATCAGTCCAGTCGCCGCGGCCTGATGAGAAGATTGATTTTTTCAAAATCATAAGCTCATCAGTTCGAAACTGGATTGAATTATCATACAATCTTTGGAACATATAAAATTGTTCTATGTGATATTTATCATAAAATTTATAAGGTAATCTTTAGTATTTAGTACAGCCTGCTGTTTATTTTCAATGACTCCCTTGCATCTACGTGGCATAGAGTCACGGCAACTCCATAAAGTCCTGCAAATTTTGAGCAAGACTCAAATAAAATCGAATATTCACGAACATTTTCAACCATAATTCGCGCTGATTTTTTTTATTTTTTTTTTTTTTTTTAAGGTACCAGCAACTTTGAGGTATTTCCCGTAGATGCTTAATAGGATTGAGATCGGGAGACTGCGCTTACCAAGTCATGACGTTGATTTTTTTGTCCACAAAAAACTGTTTAGCCTTCCGCGCCTAATCTAATAAAGAGGCCCAATACCATATTATGAAAAGCATCCCATAATTTAATGTTGCCTCCACCATACTCCACCGTTTTTTTTTGTATGTTGCGGGTAAAATTCTTTAGTTTTTTGGTTTTCGGGCGTATTGTTTGCCATCAGAAACTTTTTGGTGAATTACATAAATATGTTAACAAACAATTTCCTTATAATGATGCTGTTACGTTTTTGCCTTGTCGATTAAGGTTCGTATTACTGGATTGTGAATAATACAAAATCAATTTAATTTATCACCAACGAATTTATTTAGTTCACACAAGAATTATTACAACACAATTTATTAATAAAAATTCACAAAATTACTTTATCTAAATTATTCTCAATTTTTTACTGTACACTTATAATTTTTATTTCCACAAAAACACTTTATAAATCACTTTTTAATTCCTTTTTAATCTTTACTCTATCGCGTTCCAAATTGAACTAATCAAATTCGACTTCGTTCGCCTTTTTATATACACTAACCAAACTTCTAGAAAGTTAATTTTTTTCCAGTTAGGATAGTCTAGAAACATTTAGAACAATTTTTATAATGGAAAATTCCATTTTAGTACAGTTAAACATTGAGCTATTAATTTTAACTTATTCTATTACACACTAGGTGTCACCGTCACAATACTTTTTAAAGCTACGGCTAAGTGTAACTAGTAAACAATAGATGTCAGTAAAACAAAATGATTGATACCTTTAAGTAGATTGTTGACAATCCCAGTACTACAGTATATAGGCTATTATGAGTTTATTGGTTTAAACGGCCGCAAGTGACCAAAAACAACTTGTTTTCAAAAATCGTGTTCCAATGTTAACTTTGCTGGTCTTTCGATAACAAACAACCATGGAAAATTTGAAATATTCTCAAAATGGGTCTATGTAATTCAACATCCCATAAGATTATCAGAACTGAGCTCGATGCCAAGAAAATTTCGAGAAAATAATCACTAATTCTGTAAGAACACACTCTATATATAGCTCAGATATTCACAAAAAATTTCGAATTTTCCCAGAAAACTCAAATAATTTTAGAAACTTATAATAATCTTGAAAAACGAGAAACCACTATGGATTTCGTTTAATCTGAAAAAAATCAAGCAGATTTCGCTAACCTTCGAATAGCTGAAAAATATTGTATAATGTATTGGTTATAATTTTGTTGTCATAAGCCACTCAACGCTACGTAAATTTTGAAATCGTCACCTCAGTATTTAAATATCGAAAATTCGAGGTCCGCCATTTTATTAATTATTTTTTTACAAAATCTAATAAATAATTCAAAATACGGTTATTATTGGATCGATTAACCGAAAAGTTTAGATTATTTGATGAACCTTTACCGTTTGAGATTTCCCTATACGTGCCTGAATTCTGGTTCTCAGGTAAAAGCGATAGAGAAATGTCTTGATTATTATTTCCGTTTTTATTCAGATGCCAAATAAAAGGCAAATTGAAAAAATAAGTCATTTCTACAAGCCACTGCGAAGGGGTCTAGCAAGCTAATTGCAGCCGCCACTAACTTCAATTATTAAAAATAAAAATTGTCATCAGTGAATTTATCACAAAACTTGGCTTATAATTCTTTAAAGTCAGAAATTTGCGTATTACTGCGGAATAATATTTCTTTCAAGCTCTACATTTTATAAAACTTACTAATATGAACTAATATACATAGAATGTAAATTTAGTAGATTTGCGATAGTTCAACAATAAATTCACTGAATTTGCGAAGAATTCCTTGTTTTTGAAAAGATAGTCCTATAAAAATGGAGAAGACTAGCTGTGTACTCTATATAGTCATTGCAACGTTACATTCGAGTAGTAGGTCTAGAAAAGAAATTGAAAGGTCTAGAGGATTTACTTTCAAATCGTGAAAGCCTAATAAATGAAACGTATTCGGTTTTTAAAAATTGAGCCCGGTATAAATACAAAGTAAAATTATTCTGAATTTTACCAACAGTTTAGCAAAATCAGAACATATTTTGGAAATATTTTTTTCTATTTATGTACAACAGATTTAAGCAAAATATTTTCACAAAATCAGAACTGAAAAGAAGTAAAACGTCCGTACTAACACTCAACAAAACTTATGAAAATCCGTTTTCCTTGAAAATCGTAAAATACGTTAAGTTTCCTAATTGGTGAAATATTTCATTAATGTGAAGAAGAGGAAACGCCTAACCGACTGTTAGCTATTTGCTAATTAACTTCAAGTTTTTGGCTGTTTGGTATACATATATACTTTAAGCAAGGGGGGTTTTGTTGAGCACAGTAAAGAAAAAACACGATGTTATTCTGCTGAAGATGTGATGACAAAAAAAAATATATATATTTTTGGTAGTATATACAGCGTTAGTACTTTTATATAATATACAGTAATACTAACACTATGTAGAACTACCGGCCGGTCAAAATGACCGGTTATACATTTATTGAAATAAATTTTTTTAATTGTTATGTTGATACGTTTATGGGAATCTGTGATGACTTTTATTATGACAACAAAGTAATTATGTTAAAATTCATCATAAACATCCAAAAAAATTTTAACATAATAATTAAAAGAATTGAATTCAATAAATGTACAATCCGTCATTTTGACGTGCTAAGTATGAGTGCTAAGTATGTGTATGTAATAAAATATTGAACAATGCAATACACAATAAAGGAAAATTATTTAGTGTGCAGTTAGGCTTATATAATTAAAGATTGTTTTTTTATTTATTATCCCAACACTCCCACTTAAACAAAAAAACTAATTTTCTAATGGTAAATTACACACACCGATCATAGAACGAAATTTATCAAATTTAATCTTGCTTAATACATTTGTAAAAATGTCCCCCATTTGTTCGGCACTTGCAACATACCGATTTCTAAAACTCCATCTTCGTATTTTTACCTAATAAAATGATACCTGACGTCAATATGTCTCGTGCGTTTATGAAACTCGGGATTCTTTATAAGCTTTATTGCGCTCTGATTGTCCATGTATACCACTGGAATTTCATTTGAACTTGGAGTTAAATCGCCAATCAGTTGTTTTAACCATGTCATTTTTTAAAATAGTTTGTGATGCCGTAATGTATTCTGATTCAGTTGTTGAAAGAGCAACACATTTTTGGTTTTCAGAGCTCCAACTGATGGTCTCTGTACCCAACAAGAAAGCATAGCCACTGGGAGATCGTCTTGAACTTTGATCTCCAGCATAATCAATCATCAAACCAAAAGTTGTTTTGTTTAGATTTATACAAAATATCTTTTCCAATGGTTCCTTTGATGTACTTTAGGACCCTTTTTAGTGCCACAACATTTCCATTCCTGGGATTTTCCATAAAGCGACTTATGTATCCTGCTGCAAATGATATATCTGGCCTAGTTGCTACTGCCAAATACATCAAACTCCCAACCCTTTATTTGTATGTAAATTTGTTGATAAGAAAAAATTTGTTTGTCTTAAATCTTCTGGTAAATTTTCAAGATTTTAGAGCGGGCATAATTTTATGTTAATAATAACATTTTATATAATTTGTATTTTTTTCTCTTTACAGGTGAGTCTAGATCGTAACTATGTATAACTGCAAGTAAGTACTACATTTGATTTATTTCTCAGTATAAAGTAATTAAAATTGAATGAATTTAACAAATTAATTAGTCACATCCCATATTGGTTTCTTTTATTGGACCAATTAATTATGATGTTTTTTTCAAACAGTGAAATTATGAAATGTTTGCAATTTCACTTTCAATCGGATGACAATTGCGAAAAATTTAAATTTTAATTATTAATTTTTCTTAATGAAGATAATATTCAGAAATGTAACATGTAGTAGCAGTGGCGGTTGGATTGACAGACTTATAAGAAAATTCTGTTAGAATCCCGAGAGACACGCTCTCGCTTTGCGGTTTCTAGCTCTAATATTTTCAACAATCCCGCTCGTTCACCATAGAGCAAATTTTCAGGAGCTCATCACACGTTAAGTTTGTTTTGGTAGATGATTTTTATATGTATAATAACGTATGTCTTCACTACTCTTCGACCTGTATACTCCAGCTAATGCACTCAACTCGTAGCTCACCGTATTAGAACATCTGTACGAACTAAAAATGCTAGTCTTCTTTTGGATCTCTTCTTAACTTCATATCACAGCCGGATATCCTTACAGGGAAAATGGACAACTATGCCTCATCTTTTACGGTCAATGATTAAGTAATAGACTCTACGAAACTAGTCGATGAGCTTGACTTTTTTAATTACTAGGAAAATATGCTGAGTGGATCAAATTCATAAAGCAGTTGTGGGTGCAGCGAGATGCCTTAGGTTTCTACTGCGTTGTGAACTTTGATATTCCCCCGTAAATCATTTATTAATTTATAAAGCATAATTAGACCTCGATCTAAATTTTACTCCCACATTTGGGCGGGCGCATCAAAAATCTAAGTTCAATCGAGACCATGTCGATTGATTTTGGAATGTACCCTTAACTTTTTACTCAATTCTCGATACTTTCATTATATGTACTTCGATCTCATGCATATTTTTAAATAGTAAAATATTTTCAGAATGGACAATTGGAAGATTCAAATATTAGAACAGATTTGTGCGTCGGAATTTAAAATATACATACTAAACTATTCTGAAATAATTTGTCTTTCAAGTAGCTGTCATTCGACAATTTTATCTTTCGCAATTATACAACTTTCATTGTTTAAGCCAGGAATCGGTATGTTTACGGTATCCCACCGAATACAAGATTTTTTTTTTTTTTTTGTGTAGTACTGCAATACCAAGCAAACTATATTGGGCCTATTGCAGTTATAATGCTTATTGGTATATGTGTATGCAAATTATAGCCCGGCTTGTATGTGGTACAAAGTAAGTCGTCACAAATTCGTTATATGGAAGTGGAAGTCATGTTTTAATATTATGATTTTTATATTTTGAATGTGTAGCTCTGCTTAAAAAAAATGTTTGTCAAACACGAATTTTTGTTCTTGTTGTTTTTAAAATATGAGGTGTGAAATATTTTAAAATATCGGGCAAATGGTGTTATATTTATTGCTACAGAAAAAATAAATAATTATCCGAAAATTGTAATGTTGGGCTCATTTTAATGATAAATAAATAGTGATTATAAAATAATTAAACAAATGGTAGCTCATTTATATCTCCGAGGTGTATCAGCTTATCATCTTCATCACAATCTACTAGTAACAGTGACCTTAAAATGCAAAGTTCGCTATTTACATCATAAGCAGTTATTCACAAATTGCAAAAAACTTATTATTCTTTATATAAGCAATAATTGAATATTTTTTTTGGTATGAACTTATTTCGATGATCGAAAGATTTATCGAGATGAAACAATTTCAATGATTGGGTAAATAGTGTCCGTTGAAGAAAATTTTTAATTTTAAAAATAGCTAGGTTTGAATAAAAAACAAAATTATAGCGAGTTTTGCAAGTTATTCTGGAAAAAATAGAGAACTTTAAAATAAAAACTGCCATTAACATTTTTTAAATAAATTTTATTAAAAAATTAAGCGTATTCTTTATGTAAAATTTATAGTCTTCGCTAATAAAAAATTATATGAAAGTAAAATATCACGTTTCTTCCTGAGTAATGGAAAAATAATAAAAAATAACTACAAAATATACATACATAAATAGTTCAAAACTAACATACTACAAACAAATTAAATTCGATCACCAATGTGCTCATCATGCGCTTCGCAAATCGGATCATCCTCTTCAACGTTTTGCGAGGAGTTGTTATTGTTAATAACATTTTTATAAAAAATGAGGTCGTCCATTTCAGCCCAATTTTCACCGAAATGATGTTTTAATAACTTTCGAACATCGCTTATTTTTGCATTAGATATCTGGACCCCGGGTTTCACTATTTCTGGATTTATATTTGCAATGCTTTTTCCTTTTTTAGGTATAGATCGATGTGCCCCAAGATCTGATTTATAATTGGCTTCGCCACGCACTAATATCCTGCCATTTGATTTAATCAAAATTAACCGCTTGGATTCGTTGAATAGAAAATGCCATTTTCCTGGAGGGAGGATAATATTTGTTGCCTGCGTTTTCCATAGATCCCGTGGGATCTATATATTTCGTGATATTCTTCGGGTTTAATTATAGATTGTCTGTTGCGTACCTAAAATGAATATTTAAAAAAAATCATAAGCAAAACGTACAGTTTGAAATTAATCAAGAATATTTGTATATAGTTAAATCTTAAATAAGTACCTCGTTTTCGATTTGGGCAAAAACGCGATCCGGTGGTATAAAAGAATGGCCTGCAACAGGAAATATCAACTCTAATGAGGTAATATTGGCTGGGGCCTCTTTTAAGAGAAAATAAGCACACATTTCTATCATTATTGTATTTTTGTTTTGGCCCCCACAGCCATCTGAAATTAAACGTACCTATCCGTTTTTGTTTTCTAAATTTAGCTTTTTAAGGCAATGGTGCACCGCGGATGCAATGTGATAGGAGCCTTTTGAATACTGATTCTCCGTCCAGGAATATAAAAATACATTATTATTCGTTAGGGTCGATTTTGATGATCCAACGACGATCCCAAAATTAAACATATACCTATAATTGACGGCTGTAGTAAGCTGCCTGATCTGCTACCTTAGGCAAAACCATGTTTTTTTGGCAATCATAAGATAGAGTGACTAGATCATCATTTTCTTCCTTCAAAAGCTGATAAAAAGCTCTAGAACTTCTCTTGTGCACAATCTGTTGCACCAGGAAAGATTGCTTTTTGCACGGATCCTTTTTAAATTGTATTTCTTCTGTCAATCGAACACACGTTGAACAAAGGTATGCATAAGGGGTTTTAAATCCAATGTTAAATTTACGATTAAAAACTTTTCGGAACATACTTTGAGTAACCGAGACTTGCTCTGAATACTGGCTTTTAAACATTATTAATGTTTAACTCGCTTGGAAGGTACTGATGGCTGCTAGATTTCATTCTACAGTAATGAATCTCCAAAACCTTGAATTTTTGAATAAACTCGACCACCATATCTTTAATTATTTGATTTTTATTTCCAACGCGATCTCTTCCCGGTCTTTCTGCAGGTGGGTGGCAAGTACGTAGATGGTTTTTACAAACTCGTACAATCCTGTCTCTTTTAATACCCAGGATGCCGCAAAATCCTGTTTGGCAAACTCTTACAATATTATTGTTTGATTTGCGCACAAAATATTTAATTGAAACCGCTCTTTTATTAGTCGAATTTCGTTTAGGATTCGCTACCGATGTATATTGAAGCAGAAAGGCATCCTGCTGAATTTTATTTTTTGTGCAATAAAATGCTTTTGCAAAGAACATTGCATCACTTCCTCGTATGTTCGAACATTTAAACGAACCAGCGCTCTTTTTATGAATGCAGTTTGGAACAACTGGAAGTCGTTTCTGCCTATGTCTAAAAATTAAAGTACATTAAATTATCTATCTAAAAATTAAAGAATCTCAATTAATTTGAATATTAATAATATTTACCTGTTTTCTTTTTCTTGTTCACGCTTTGATAGCCTTTTGAGTAGTTTTCTGGTGTGCCCGCCTTCCTGAATAACAATCGGATGCGTATTGCTTATCATTTTACTCTAAAATAGCAATAATTATAATGAAATAAACGTACAGCACTCTTATCAACAATATAATATTTACCTAATTATCATAAAACTCGTCTTTACACGTCTAAATTTTGCGTTGAACTTAAATAAATATTATTTCTGTCAAATTTTGACGCTAAAATATTAATTTCTATAGTAAATAAATGTAATGGTTTGAATTTTATTGTTGTAGTAAATAGCGAGTTTTGATTGAAACCGTAACTTTTGTATGCAGCAAATAACGAGTTTTGCATTTGAAATATTTAATGTAAATAACGAACTTCGAACATTATTTTTTTTTGTAAATAATGACTTTTGCATTAAACTTCAAATTTCAAAATGCAATTTCTTCACCAAATAATCCGTTTTGTAATGAAAAGTTTTTATGAATTTGTTCGTTTAAAAAAGACGAGTATTTTCATATATCTAACTCATTTTTCCCCAAACTTGCAAATAGCGAACTTTGCATTTTAAGGTCACGTTGTTTGTATATCTAAATAAAATTTATGACAGAAATTTAAGAATAAAGACAAAAATTTAAGAATTTTGGCAGTTATAATTTAAATTTAACGTAATCTTCACTAGTTAAATATTTCTTAAAATGTAGATGGCTGTCCCTTGAATGAATCACTGCCTGAGAATCGTGAGTTCCTCTATTGTTTATAATTTCTTGAAACTATGTTTCATAAATAGTTAATTTTACGTTTTTATGGGCTGACCAGAGAAAATTTGAACACCCAAATTGTTTTACTCTCTTCCTGTTACATTTCGGTGGCCATTTTCAAAAGAAAAAAAATGAAAGAGTTAAAATTTTTAGAATAATTTTACTATCCCTATTCGTTTATCTTTAAAATGAGCCCAATTTTATAGTTTTCGCATAATTGTTTTTTTTTCTATAGCAAAAGTGCAACACCTTTCAACTGCACGTATTTTCCACATATTTCAAACCCTGTCTCTTAAAAAACAACAAAAACATAACCATCATGTTCCATAATAATTATTAGTGCAACACATTTGAAACCTTAAAATCATAAAATTAAAACATGATTTTTAAAAATTTATGATTTCACGTGTTTTTAACCATGTATATTTTTCTGTCATCTCGAAACGTTAGAAATAATAAACAATAGTTTAAAAATAAAAATATTAAATAATGTCAATCAATCTGGGTTCCTCGCTGTGAATTTCATACCATCATCAAAAATAAGCCGTTTAACTGAATCGAAATGAGAAGCAAGTTTGATAATTTGGATTTCACATGATAGCCCGAATTTTTAAGATGTTATTCAATTTAGTCAAGTTAGTTAACCAAAATTTAATATTTTGTTTCATTACTTTACATTTCATAATATTGCATTCAAGCTACCTAATCAAACACAATAAATTAAAAATGAGTTAAAATGCGTTGCGTTCAGGAAAAATTCCAAATCAGCCACTAGAGTGTTGTGCTTTGAGGTAGATCGATGCGGGAATTCTTCGAAAACCAGATTTTTCAAAAATCATTAGACACTTTTTATAACATTAGGCTCTACTTTTCCTATGATAGCCATTGTCAAACCTCATTAATATAGTCTATTTCCAAATATAACCCTCAAGAGGCTGATTTTATAAAAAAAACTTTAAAAATTGGTGGGGAAAAAAATTTTGCAAAATTTCTTACAAGACCTTGAATTAAATTTTTTCCAGCGACAGCTATTAAAAAATTACATCGCAATTATCTCCAGACAAAACGCTTTAGTGGTTGATTTTACACCCATCTTAAATTTTTTTGGTTTCACGGATTTTTCACAATTGGAGCCCATATTTATGTAAGAATATTGATGAAACTTGATAGATTTTTACTACCCAAGTACACATTGTTAAGTCAACTGGCACATTTTATATTTAAACAAAAAGTTAATTAGGTACGGTAAAATCCTTCGCGATCACTGAAATTTAAATTAAAGGATACAAATGTTATCTTTTATTAGATGTACATACACATATGTATATGTGCCTATTGTAATAAACTTTGTGATGCTTTTTGTGCAAAATAAAAATAAAAACCACAATTTGTTTCACCATTGTGTACTATACGTATTGTTTAACCTTTCATGTTTAATAAAAGCTGAACCGGTGTTTCTAATGAATGTTTATGGTGATACCAGAAACATAAAAATCACACAACACACCAGCTTGGGGGATACTTATTATCTTATGTATATCTACAATAAACTAGGTATGTTATATTATTGTAAATTTATAGACGATACAAAAACAAAAACTGCATTTTAATTTCGATTTTCCGTCCTCATTTTCCGTTTCTATTTTTTTTTTTTCATCTTCCTATACACTATAGCTGCTAAGTTAAAAATATACAAATAAAAATTTACTGTTATTTTAGTTATTCTTTAGTGTGCTCTCCATGTATGTGATAAATGTTTTCCTTTTGCATGAATGAGTTTTCTATGGAAAACAAAAATCACATACATAAGTATAATAGGATGTTCTTTACTGTGTTTATACTGGTACATAAAGAAGAATTCTAATTTCTTAAGAAAATTGAGTAAAAGAAAAACGAAAACTTAAAAATCTTAAATCATTTCACTTGTTTCTTGTTATATACTTAAGAGGAAGAAAAGAATGAGTTTTCTTCAAAATAACACAAGGGGTATATTTTAATGCGATATGGTCGGTATCGCCTTATTATGTAATGATTTGTTGTTATATTCTTTGATGGATTAGAAAGATGCTGATGAGAATATTATCAATTAAGCTAATCAATCAAATAAACAGAGAATGAAAGTCTTTTCTTTATAAATTTGTTTCGTTTAAATGGTTCTGGTTTGCTATTTTGTTGTTTATTTTGATTGGGGTTTGTGCTGATACAATTTACTATATAAAACATCGACTTTACCAAGTAAAATTGAAATAATACGTATTGAGTGTATGGGATTAAAATTGACAACTAATTTCATGTTTCCTCGATCTATATATTCGAATTAAAGCTATTTATTCCTTTTTTTAATTATTTTTAGGGTACAGCAATTTGGTTTGGGTGAACGTTCTTTATGCATCCTATATGCATACACAATAAATACTGGTTTGATTTCAAATTAAAAAAAAAACATTGAATATCATCAGCTCAATCTCCAATGCCTTACGCAATGACTATTTCTAAACCAACCGTCAATCCAACGCTCAAATCAATTACAAATTTAACCCCAAATCAACTGTAAAATCAAGCCAGAACCTAACCCCAAACTTATCGCTTAACTCAATGCACGAAATAACCCTCAGATAATTCACGTTAGCTAATTCAACCTAACTCAATCCAACTCCACACTTAGGACCCAAATCAATCCCAAAATCAACCCGATTCGAAATCTACGTGTATGATCTCAACTTAAATCAACTCAATCTAACCTCCCACCGAACCATTCACTCAAATCCAATTCAACTTCAACTCAAACCCTATTGAACCCTAACTAGACCTCAACTCAATTATCAACACAACCATAAGCTCAACTATAACTCAACCTCAACTCAATCTTCAACTAAACTTTCCAAACCACTAAATCAACAAAGCTCGAAAACATCGTGCGCACGAGAACTCAGCATAATCATAACTCTAGCCCGACTCAATTCCTAAAAGAATGCCCAACTGAACATTATGGTTCAATCCCAACTAAACACCTTACTTCATAGTACCTTAACCCTCAGTTCAACCCAAAACTAAAGTCCCAACTCAATAATCAAAACAACACACTCCGAAAAACTAAATTCGTCCTACTCCAATCTGAACTCAACCCATCCATAAATCCACAACTGAGCATCTGAATACACCCTAACTTAACCCAAACCCCAACTCGACAAAAATTCAGCCCTTTACTAGACCCAAATCTCAAGACCCTACTCAACCATCAAACCAACATTGTACGAAAAATACTGAACTCAAGCTAACTTCTAACTCAACCACAACTCAACTCTCAACTCAACTCTTAACCCTAAACTATAACCATAACCTCAAACTTTTTACTCAAATCAATGTAGCTCGAAAAGCTGCATTCGTATATGAAACCCAATTCAAAAAACTCAACTTTAATTACAACTCCCTAAGTACCCCCTTAACCGCTAGTTCCAACTTAACTCAATCCCAGCTAAACTGCAACTCAACGCTAACTTAGCCCTAGTCCAACACCAACTCAACATGAAATTTATAATGAGCAACACAATTCAACTCCCGAAGCAACATGGAGTTTAAAACTGCAGGCGTCTCAACTTAACTCAATCTAACTCTAATTCAACGGTCAATTCAAAACAAAAATAAATCACTATACTCTACCCTCAACTGCACCTGGAACCAGCATAAATAAAAAAATTGTTCAACTATTTAGCACGTAGTTTTAGGTATGTCGGTATCCGATCCTCTTGACATACAACTTCGATTTTTTTTTAATTTTCCCTATTAATTCTCTCTTCACCACCAAAGGCTAACAAAACGTCGAGAAAAGTGGTTGATTTTTTTGACAGGATTTGAATAATTTGGTCCTTTTGGACCGAAGTAACTTCCGTAAATCATCCAATTTTTAAGTATGATTCCTGTTTGTTTTATAATCCTGTATTTAATTTATAGAGAGTCGAACTTTGAGTTATTGTGATCTATTGGCTTGACGGTCTGGAACTATTCATAAATCGTTGACAGCATCGCATATTTAACTAATTTAAGTGGAAACTCTTCATAATTTTCGCATGGCCGTTCTTTAGCCATGTGTTGGTTTGCGCGATCGATACTGGGCGGTATTTTCTTCTAAAATTTTGGGAAGAAGAACGGTAACAGGGGGACTCACGTACGGCTGTTTGTGCATGACCGACAAAACGCTTCTGTTTACCTGATTCGCTGGATTTGCTTGCAGATGGTACTACGCTTTCAGCCAATATTAGACCTTGTACCTATTTCATAAATCCTTGAACTTTCTAAACGTGAATTGGTTGTTGCTATCTGATATCAGGGTAAAAGGAACACCAAACACTAAAAAAATATTTTCTTTCAAGTATTTCGTCCGCAACAGGTTTTGCATTACGAATTTACTGAAGACGTCAATTACTAGGGTATGACCCCATATCAAAGGCAATTATCTCTTTTGGGCGGGTTTTGGTTTGTCTGGCTACATGTTTCTGTAGTGTCGTAGGCTCTTTAAAAGTTTGCGAATTAAACATGATGCCATTAAAATAAACATGCATCCTCGGTTCTAAACCCACTACTAGAATTTTATCTATCAACCGGCAAAGAATTTGGCTATTGTCACGCAGCCCAAGGGGCCGTCGCTCGAACTGTAAGAGTACCCCTTCCAGGTACAATAAAAACCGCTTTAGGTCGACTCCTAGCATTCAACAGGTCAATTTGCCAGAAAACATCAATAACTTTTGAACTGGACGAGTACCTTGTGCCAGATAAATGTCCTGTAAGCTCATTAATATTTATATGGTTATAATTAACTATCTTTTATTGTGATTTTATTAAGTTTGTTTGATTCTAAACAGAATCTTACTTTCACGCCAAGAATATGTTGTCCCTAATTAGTTAGTTAGGCTCCTTTACAGAACTTCTCATCTTAACACAGTCAAATTCTGCGTTCAAATCTTTCTGGATGGAAGAAGAGATAGGTTTGGTCCTCATTTTAACCGGCATAATATGTCCTGTGTCAATGTCTTGTTGCGTAAGGTTCGTGCAACCTAGCTTAACAGGTTGGGTGAATATAAAGGAATTCATCATCTCGTTCAGCTCACTTCCTGTGTATGTTGATCGCCTTCGTCTATATTTGCTAAAATATTAACACGGTCAACGCCAAGTAGTCACAAATTAAGACCAGATGGGTATCTAATCAAAAACCGTTTTTTGTGCGTAAACTAACGTGGATAAACTTCGTCCAACTGGTACCTGAATTCAGTAAATCAGTTACCTCTTTCGCAGGATTTTGACATTTATGTGAGGTCAATTGTCGCCTTTTGTATAAGTCACATATTCTATTGGCTGTTAATATCAAGTAATTCGACAATGTTCTTAATAAAATCTTTTTTGTTGAAGTCAAGCTAATGCTCATTTTCACTGCATTTTCTAACTTTTCTATGGTGTCCCTTTTTTACCATTGGTTCCTTATTTCTATTCTGTATGTTGGGTAGTCAGTATTATACATAGCTATTAAGGGGGCAGTGAAATGGGTTGCAGGCATACTGAGAAATTTATCGGTTTGGGCTCCCCGTGTCATAAATTTGGGGGGATGACATGGTCCTTACTCTATCAGATTGAAGTTTTCCACCAGATCCGCTCGATATCTATCCACGCCACAGCACTAACAGTAACTCCTTCAGGCCTCTCGCAATCAAAGTTGTTGTAACTAATTCAGTAACACCAACGTTTCGGTGTTCATTTAGCATATAAATATTTCTTCTTACTGAACCAGTTAAAATTTGAGGTTGTGCATAAACTACCTGTCTGCCTTCCATTAACTATGCCTCGTCCATATTTTTTATTATGCCACTGTCAATTGCAACCGGTATTAGGGGAATCGATTCGTTCATTTGATCGCTCCAACTTTTCCAAAATGTCTTCTTCAATGCTGTAATTATGTTTTTTGAAAAGTTAATGCGATACCGCTTTTAAAGAAATTATTCTTTCTGTAATGGCATACACACTTTGCCAATTGTACCTGTAATGTTGTCCTAGGAATAAGTGGCCACCTTGTACAAAATAATTCTACGGAATTTGTTTATCGAATAATGCGAGTGTTTGGCGATTTTAGAAATTGTCCTCTTTGAAAATACAGCAGGAGAGTAGAAAAATTCTAATACGAGATAATGCTCAAAAAAGATTTTTAAAGAAGAAATGTTTAAGCCAGGTTAATCTTATGGCTGGCAATAAAGCGGCACACAAATAATTAATATTTGAGGTACAAAAATTAATAAAGCGGCACAAATTTATGAGCAACAAAAAAAAATTTCTTGGCATCAAAATTAATTTTTTGGAACAAAATATAATTATTTGGCAACATTTATTATTTTTTGGCACTATTGGAAGGGAACACAAAAATTTATTTTTGGGCATTGAATTAAAGGTTTTGAGAGTCAACCATTAGAAACGAAAATAATAAATAGGCATCAAATAAAATATTTGGCTAATTCCAAATGTATATACAAAAAATGTTCTTTAAGGAACCAAATAAAATAAAGTGGGGGCAAAAATTATCATCAAAATTAATTTATTGTCAACGAATTAATATATGGGGCAACAAATTTATGGGAATACAATTTTTTTTTTTTTTTTGTAAAAAAAATTTTAAGAGGTTTTCGGAAAAATTAAGCAATACGACATCGTTTTGCGTTATATTAAATGGTGATCCAATTAATTTTAGCAATGATTAGCATCCAATTAATTTTATTCTTTAAAGTTGATTACATTAAACATATATTTAAAAGTCTTTAGCTGTGAAATTGTCATACTTGTAGTCTTACTTTTAGAATTTTACAACAATGCTGTGTATTTTCATCCCGGAATGAATATTTTCAAACCAACTTTGTTTTTGTATAGAATTATTCTAGAAATAATTTTGAATTTTTTTTTTGCTTTTTATTTAATTTTTAATGTCAACTGATAAAAGTAAAAGAAAATGATTTTCGGTTTTTATTTTAAGCGTAATTTGTATATTTATTTGTATACCAATAACTGTTCCAGTGACCAAAGTGAGACGGTATTTGATTCATGAGTTTAGTAGTTTAATACCCTTTGAACAAAGCGGATCGTTTACAACACAAAATTATGTTTGTTCTTTATTGCTTATTGGCGATTTTCATCAACAAAGGGTGAAACATAAGCGTGAAGGTAGCTGCATGCCAAAATACTTTAGGTTTCTCGACACGCATTCTACACTTAGGCTTTTTTCCAATTACTTACTTATTTAATATAAGCTAACTTGGTAGGTTAGGTTTAGAACCTAACTTTAGGTTCCACCAAATAAGTAATTGGAAAGGGCCATTGTTGCGAATAGCAGTCTCCTTTACAATTAAAAAATGGACAACAACTGAGTTTTTGATGTTGCTGTCAAAATAAGTAAGTGAAATCAATTCGAATGATTTTACATACTTATTTAAGATGGCGTCGAATAAGTCAACAAGTATCAAATAAGTATCGGTTTCGAAAACAGCCTAATATCACGTTTACATTATACGTACCTAATAAGTATGTACTTTTTTGTTATTTAATTATTTTTCCGCTGCAGTTCACACTAGCTTTGCGAGTGTGAACACATCCTATAAAAGTGTGTTGTTTTGACAGATAGATTTCTGTATTCAATTCAGTTTAAGTTTTACGATATTTAAATTTTTAAGCGAATTTTTAAAATTAATCTTTGATTTTCTTTTTAGATTATTTGATTAACACCCGAAATTGTAGTTTAACGTAATAAATTTCTCTTTTAACAACAAAAATACGATTGACATTAACATATTATTAGTCAAGGTTCACATTACAACATACACACACACATTACATACTTTATCGAAATATCAAAAAAGTATGTGATAAAATATTTAAATTTGAGTCCACATGACGATACTTTTTTGCTACATACTTGTATTCTACTAATGTAACAATGGTATAAGGCTCTTTTCCAATTATTTACTTATTTCAAACTTATTGACTTATTTGCCGCCATCTTAAATATGTAATTGAAACCAAAGCGTTCCTAGATATAGAAGCCGTCAGGATAAAATTCGAACTTAATTTAAGAGGGATAGAAAGACAAATAAAATGAATTTTGATTTCTACGTTATCAAAAAGAATAATTGATAAGTATATGATTTGAAAATCAATTAATAAAATCTTGTTTATAGATATTTATCTAATGTTTTACTAAAACCCCTTTATCTACAAACACATCTTTACAACTCATGACGTCACACCTTTCGTTCATGTTTTTTTTTATAATAGAAAAATGTCGATAAATAGCTAAAAGTTTAAACTAAAGAGGAGAAACAAACTTTTTTTTCTTTCATGTAAACAGACCATTTAGTTTTTATTGTTGTTAAAAAGTGATTGTTCGTAGTTTGTTTATTTCTAATATATTGTATTTTAAAGTAAGATATTACGTCATTTATTTAGTTTTTATAATTTTATACTGTATTTTTCACATAGTCATACAAAGAAAAAGTTAATTTGCACAATTTAATTTTAATTATAGTAATTAATCTACTAAATTTAAGTTATTGGTTTTAAAATATATTATGCTCAAAGGTTTGATTTAAATATGAACCAAAAAATATTTTCTGGTACGAGTATTTTTCATTGATAAAATTTTAATCAAAAATGTTCAATTTTACATGGATTCTTATTGGAAATCATAAAATGTAACTCCTTAAATTAACCTTCTTTTAAAATTGGTATGATACTGACGGCTTGTATATCTAGGTAGGCTTTTGTGAAACCATGCCAATACACTACTACCTACTACCATTACTTGTTTGATAGCTACATTATTTTTAAATTGCTTATATTTATTGTTTGAATTTGTTTGAAAAATTTTAAAACAAATTTTAGAAAATGTATTTGATTTTTCCAACGGCATACGGCAACGCCATTCCGTCTATTTTTATATGATAAGTAAAATTTAATATAATTATGTTTATAGAAATTATGACTTAAGCTCTTTTCCAATTACTTACTTATTTCAAACTTATTTATGGAACCTAGCTTATTACATTGAATAAGTTAGGTTCCAAAAATAAGTTAGTACATAATTGGAAAACATTGGGAACATCATGCAATTTTGAAGTTGAAAACATTCCGGTTTCCATGTGGATTGTTTGTTGGGAATTTCCGACAGTAAAAGCCATTAGAATCAAAAAGTAATGAAAACTCAATTTTATGTGTTTAGTTTAACCTTAATGATTTAACCACATATTATATTTGCTGCTTATTTCTAATTTTTGATGCTACTCTGTGTCGCTAAACTATTTTTTTTTAACTCTGAAAATTATTTGTTTGTATTTTCATTGTTTTATGCCAAAATATTATATTTGTTGCCAATTTATTAATTTTGATGATAAATATATTTGTCGGCACAGTATTTAATTATATCCTTCAAAAATATTTTTTTGTTTTTTCATATGTTTGCCGCCAAATTGTTTTCTTGTATGCCCGTTTAAATTGTCCCTAATCTTATTAATCTAATCGGGTTTCAAATATTTTAAAATACAATGAAATAACAGGGTAACCGATTATCCAATAACCAGGTTTGCGAACACTAAAAACTTTAAAATAAAGCAGAAAACGGACACGTTTTCTAAATTGCACACTAGGGACTGAAAAATGATTCCACGATATTTGATGAAAGTTTTTTCATTGCCCCAGAAACACATATTCATAATTTGAATTCTAGTAGAACTCTAGGTGATTGATTTTTCCAGTCGAATATGGCAATGCGCGTTTAGCGAGGACACATATAATACATCTTATTTGATGTCAATTTTGATTAGCCATTATTTTATAATTATTGATTTAGTGTTGTCATATTTTGTAACTGAACGATTTTATTGGAGAATAATTTAATTATAAAATGAGCATTTAAAAAAAATGCGTTTAAGCTTGCTTTTTTCATGCACATATTTGGAAGAATTTTCTTTAATTATGAATAAATTTTAAATTTCGTAAAAAAAAAAATAGCTTCAAAGAAATACACTTGCGGAAGGAACCGCTCGTTCCATTTTTCATATTCGTTCGTAATGGTACCCTTTCCACATGTCTTCTGTTACAATATACTAATCTGAAGCATAAATTAATAATGCTTCCTAATTTATAAAGTACCAGATTTCCACTTTAATTGAAAGCTTTGTTGGTTTAAACTTTTCATATCTAAATTTCTCACCAAAAAATGCAAAATAAATTACATTTTTTTCCTTTTAAAATTAAATTAAAAAACCGGTCATAATAGATTTCTAATTAATTCTTAAATATCTGGGAAATATTTTGTAGTTTATTTAGCAATATTATGTAGCATGTATGTTGATACTTTCCGATCAACTAACTCTAAAATCGTACATCATGTAAAATCTTTGATTTTAAGATTAGTTAGACAAATAACATAATATACCCGATATTCTTTGATATTTATAAATTTCATTAACACTATTACCATGCAACGTCAGGTAATCATTCCAAAATATGTTTAGCAAAACAAAAAATTAAACTTTTCTTATACACTATACAATTCTGATATTGTGATTTTCCATCTTTTGTTGAATTACCATATTTATCTACTTTTAACTTTACTATTTTGTTCTTCTTTTTGATGTTGCTGATGTTTTTTAGGTTTGCCTTCGTTTTTCATTTATTAGTCTATCAAAGTTGTTTTATTATAATAAGACATCCAATTTGTTGAAACAATAACTTCTTGAATTAAACATGAAGAAGACAAAATGACGATGAGAGAAATACACAACATTTCAAAGTTAAATAATAAGAATTTTATTATTTAGAATAAAATTACATTATACAAAAAAAAAAAAAAAAATGAAAACGAAAATACGAAAGAAAAACTTTTTCTTGAGTTTTGTACAATTTTCATTTTTCACAGACCTAGCAGTATTTAAATTTATCTGGCTAATACAAATTATTTAAAGTTTTTCCATTCGAACTTTTCTTTCCTTTATAAGTATGTATTATACAGTATATTATACAGTATAATATTCGTACATATACATTTACAATTGCTTTTCGGAAAACAGAAATCTAAAATCACAGAGCACAAAATAAAAAAAATTCCTACTAATAATAACAACAATATAATGGTAAGAAACAAGTAAAATTAAACGGATATGATTTGAAGTATTTATTATAGGAAGAAAATATAAATAAAATAAAACAATCTTAATGGCTCAATTATGCATAATAAAATTTTCCGTTATATTCTATTTAACATTTTTTATTGCAACGAAATTTTCTCCCGTTTTCAGCACAATGTGGGTGGGATATATTACTCTTAACAATAATATTTTTGCATCCTCTTATTTGAAATATAATATATAAAGTGCAATGCATCTCCTTAGGTTATTTTCGATATTGTTCCGAAATGCAGTGTGGATATAGGTTTTAATATTTATTTAAAATAAATAAGCTCGAAAGTTTTCAATGGCCACAAAATAATATTTAAGATTTAGTAAAAATGGAGATCTAATTAACGAGCTGAACCTTCTTTAAATAAATCGAAAAAAAATATTTTTTTAAATTTTTACAATGGTGGTAGGAAAATAAAATTAGAATGGTCGCTTGATGCAAATTCTTTACGCTTCATTGTTAGTAACTTTTGTAGTAATTTAAATTAAAGAATAGAGTTTTAGACAAAACTGGTTTGTCGCATTTAGAGAAATCATAGACCAAAAATTCGAATTGCAAAAAGTTTGCTTATCCAACTTTTAAAAAAAAACGTCAACCTAGTTATAAAGCGAAAATTCCTTTCAAGGCTTATGATTAGTTTTTGTTTGTATTTTTCATGTAGAGGCAACACTTGTGCTTTCATTACTTTGAACAAATGAGATGCATAAGAAGTGATTATTTGTATTCTCTATTATTTTGAAAAATTTTATTTTGCAATAGTATAGAGCTAATCGGGTGTTAAAAATACAAAGAAATGATGCGAATTTAGCTTACCATTTCCTTGTGTTTTGCGATAGCCGAATTAACGGTGAGTTTTCTAACTAATCGATAACGATATTGTGCCGTTTGATTGGATTTGTCCCGGTGGATTACCGAGTGTGGCAACACAATGGGTGGAGTAAACAAAAAAAAGTAAATACTGAGAAGAATTACCTTTTCCGTAAAAAATAATACTTGGAAATAAAAGTTATGTGTTATTTTGATGTGAATATTGAACAATAACTATCTTGCAGTCTTTGATTATTCCTATGGTAGTACTTCTGCTAATTGCATTACATTTACATATTTAGATGTAAAATTTGGTGCTTATTTTGTGACAATTCAAAAGAGTTTTTTTGAATTTTATGACATATTTAATAGATTACATTGAATTTATAATTAAATGTAACCTGATTTAGTTAATTTTGATGGGAATATTATAAAATACAGTTAGCCTTGAAAAGTATAATTAAATGGTTTACGAATTTAATTTTGTATTTCTTTAGTTGAGACTACGATTAGTCATGCATGTATATTTTTATTTACACATTTTCGATATGTCATCGTGCATAGTATAAATACATATAGTACTACCATCATAGAAAAAAAATATTTAATCGGTGAAATTCCAGATGTCGCGTCGATCGAATATAAAGTTAATATACAAACTTTGATCATCGCCTAAATGTTTGTATGGTTAATTGAACATACAACAGATATTCGAATTGTTCACGTGTAGTTTTATCCTACTCTAACACTTAGTAACGAATAAACATATGTTCATACCCGACTACACATCCTTTTAAATACACATTTTAATTGCGTATTTTTGTTGTACGTACTACTCAAACATAATTTTTTTTTTGTTTTAAATACTGAAGGTCATTGCCTAAAACTGACCAAAATGGCAATAAAAATCAATTTGTCATTTTTTAAATTCAACTCAATTTTTTATTTTATTTAAAATTTTCACTAATTATTTTTATTTTTATATTTTAATAAATAATTGAATACATATGTAGATATGTAATTTCTATTGAGCAAAAAATTGTTTAGGAATGAGAAAAGATAATTTTTATTTTTGCGGTTCACACGGTCATTGACCTTTTGTATTTTGTTTTGGTAGCATAAACATTTTAAGTAAATACAATGAAATCCATTTCAAAATAACAAAAAAAAAAGTTAAATATTAGTAGAATTTTAGTTTTCGTTTTCTTCTAAATTGAAAAATTTTATTTTGATGCCTTTTCGGTTGCTTGAGTTCATCATTTTTTTTGCTTTAAGCTAAGACGTATAAATTCAGCAATTATATATTTGGTAATACGAGCAGTGTCCGCATCACTTAATCGATGTGGATATTTCCCGTGAATAAACTTCGTAAAAAGTTTGTCAAGAATATTTTCTTCGCAACCCATATTTTAAATATTTTTTTTAAATGTATTTAATATGTTTTCGATGAATTCTTCGAATTCGACGGAGGACACAAATTTCCATATGCATGCAGCTGATTTCGTATTTTCAGTTACATGGGTCTTTATTTTTAAAGAGCGTAATTTTCTCGTTCTTAATTATTTGTATATATTGTATATGTATATAACCGCAAATATTGAGCAATTGTTACAATTAAACTGTTTAGTAACTTTGTTACTGAAAAACCCTGTTAAATATACTAGAGAGCAGATCTACATTGTCAACTTGCAGTACTAATAATAATTTAACATCTAGGAACAAAACATATGTTAGCTTCCTTTAGCTGTTGCATACATTTTTTTGTACCTTTTCTTGTATTATATTCCTTATATAATTATTGTAGTGTTTTTTTATTCGCTCCGGATAGCTGCTATCGTGAGCCGTCATTTTTATACGCCTAAATTTAAATTTGACGCGCTATTTATTGGTAAACTAAACTTATTTAACATCAAACTATCATTTTTAATTCAATTGTTAACCAAAATCTTCATATAAAAAATATTTGGCTCTACCTATTTATACGGAGCGCTATCGGGAGTCAATTTTTATATGACATCTCTCGATAGCAGCTATCCGGAGCGAATAAAAAAACGCGACTTATTTAAATTAATTTAAGTTTTTCTAAAATATCGGGGCAAATGTGCTTACGAGTGAGGTCATGTAAAACTCTCACTGATCCATGCTCCATAGAATAAAGTGTTTGTAGTATCTGCCACAATATTGTCTTTTCGCAGTCGTTGGTTAATATGTTATCAGAATATAAACAATTCTGAACACTTTTAAAAAGGTGAGGGATGTCGTAAAAACAAAATATTTTTCGTGGACCAAACCTCGCCCATGGCTCCCTAAACTTGAAAATGCTTTTCTGTTTGTACTACCTTGACCATATTTGATACCAACTATTTGCAAACCGGTTTTGTGAACTTTGTTGACAACTGTTTCTGTTCCGTTGGTCGCCTTTTGGTGAACCCATGTAATAACCGACAACTTGTTTCCAATTGCGGTTGAGTGCACGTAGCATAAATACAAATGCTTTGTCGGAAATCAAATTGCCCCTTCCAAGTCCACCAAGGTCCTGGTATCCATGGATTAGGTCATCTGCTGTATTATATTCCAATTCTTTTTTTATTGATATTTTATCCATCACAGAATGCAACGTTGGTCTATTTCAATCATGCCGTCACATTTATTTTTTAAAAGACTAATTATATTCTTGGATACTCCACTTTCAAATCTTGTTAGCGAATGCCAACGCAAAATAGTCGATATTCCTAAGTAAAAAAAATATATGACTGAGTATTAAGTATACTATAATTTGGTTTTCATTTTAATATAACGTATGGTTACTGTAGTAGGTTGCGAAACGGCAGATTTTTCATAACTAGATAAGAAATAAAGAATATATACAGTGTAATACCACAATAAAACATATAAAAGTAAAATTTAAATTGATGAAATTCATGAATTGAATATAAATAAAATCGCATGAAATAAAAATCTTTGCATCTACCGCATCAAAAATGTATTTATTTTTTTTATTTATTTCTTACATTTGGACACAAAATCGCTCATTCTTAATTTTTTTTAATTGACAGATCTAATTTAACGAAGCTTTGTTAAATTTCTTAAGTTACGTCAATTTTTCGCTAGGCGAGAATACAGAAATGCTATCTACCGCATTTTTAAGTTTTGTTAATTCTTAATTAGTTTATAATTTTTCGCTGGTTACCACTTAATAAACTTAAAAATTAAGAATTAACAAAACTTAAAAATGGGGTAGATAGCATTTCTGTATTCTCGCCCAGCGAAAAATTAACGTCACTTAACAAATTTAACGAAGCTTCGTAATTTTGCATCCAAACTTAAGGAATATGTAAATGGCTTTTTAATTTTATTTATTTATTTAAATTTTATTTCTCTAGGCTTAACGGAGGCATCAATTTATTTGTTAATTTGAAAAAATTTGTCTAGTGTATTTTTTCCTAAAAGGTAAAAAATGTCAACATTTTGTGATTGGCGAATTATGTAGCCCCATTTTGCTTTGCACATAAACAATAACAATTTGTAGTTTAATAGTTTTCTATTTTATGCCACAGTAAAATAGTTTAAAATATTCAAGTTTATTTTATTAGAAGTAAAGAAAGTTTGGTTTGAAAACAAATATCGAAAAATAATGGTTCCACTAAAATTCTTAAGTTTATAATTTTTTGTCGTGACGTTTTTGTCAAGTTCTTTTGCTTTGAAATTACCTAGTTACCGTTGGTAGATTTCAAGTATGCGGCATTAAGGCAAAAATGGAACATTGTTCAATTTTGTACACAGAACTTTTTTTGCCTTTCACGCAAAAAACATGATCTTAAAAAAGTAACAGCTACTCGTATTTCAACAAATCAGCATGGAAACACGTTGCACGTGTCACTGCCTTATTTCACAACTGGTGATGAAATATTCACCAGTTTGTGTCTACTTGATTTAAAACAAAAAAAAAAACAAAAATTAAATTAATTTGGAATTTACGACTTTAAGACTTTTTTGACAAAATTCAATAATTTACTGTTTTTTTTACAAAAATTAGAAAAAATCTTTGTAACGAAACGTTATGAATATTCATTTTTTTGTAACTTGTGTGATTTTCGAAATAAGCGAAGCGAGCAATATCCCACTCGTTACACAAAATGAAGTATTTCCTATCTGGTTGCACAGCTATTTAAATAAAAATAAAAAATTAATTTTAAATTAAAAAAATAAAATAGCTACTTACGTGAAATATTACAAATCATATTTTTAAAATTTGGTATACAAATCCTTATTCTTAAAAAAGCAGGTGATTTAAAATAAAATCCTAGAAATTACTTTTGCTCTGTTTGTGTCTATGTCGAATTTTTTTTGTGGAATATTTGTTTAAACACAAACGTTTTCACTTCTGGCCGATCTTCAAGTAAGTTGCTAATAAAATTTTTTACCACAATATCCACGGATGCGAGCTTCTTTTTAGGCGGAGTGTTTAAAAGGAACCTCGAAATTTTTTTCAGTTGCTTATTTTCTTGATTGGTTTCGGTCCTCCTTCGGTGATGTGGACTGAGGAACTGAGAGGGCGATATAGGACACGCTAAAGGAACTTGTGGAATATCATAATTCCTTAGATACGTTTTTGGGGGCCCTGCTTCATATTTTAGTTTGAGTGGTGGCGAGTCAGCCCTACTCAGAGTATTGGCTCAACCTCAGAATACTCTGTGTTAAAAGTAATGGTTGGCGGCAAAGGTTTTTTTGAAATAGGAGTTGTATAAAGTTTTAGATTTATTAATCTTTGACAAGCAACGTCGATTTAATTGTCTTTACATTTACAAACAAAACTATTAAATATTTTATTAAGCGCCGTTCTTTTCAAAACTTTTGTACACCCAGTTATTTTAATCTCACTGACACAGAAGTGTTTTTCACAAAATGTAATATATAGTATTTTGAACACTCTTGGAGTTTATCCCACACACAACCATGCTTCAACCAAACTTTACAGCGATTGCCCTGTGGCACAATAAAAAATGTTCTTGTTTCATTGGTGCGGTTTTTGTTTAAATAAGTTTTATAAACACACACTATTTTAATATTAATAATTTAAAAATGTAAATAAAATTTATACATACGAAACTAGTTTCAAAATACCTTTATAGAAATACTTCAAACTATAGCGACAACTTGTTTTGGTTTGTTTTACACGAACATTAATTTAGGCCGTGCCTGAATACCTTGTTAAATATTATACTCATCCAAATTATTACAGTCGTTCCCTATGATACATTTTGACAGATCCATGTGAAATATTTTATTACTGAATGTGATTTGAATATTTTATTAGCAACAGCAATCAACAAGAGCGAGAACATATTATTTTTTACAATATTAAATAAAATATAATTTGGGTACTAACAATAATATAATTTGATATTAACAGCTCCCACCATTCTATGCCTTGTCCCACTTGCAAGCAACAAAAAGCCATGAGTTTTAACTAACGTTGCCATCCATGCGTTTTGCGTGGTAAAAAATCTGTGATTTCGTGAAACGAATCCCCAGAAATCCTTACGTATTTATTCGTTTCCTCATCATTACAGGATAATATTTCACCAATAATCGGGTTGTGAAACCGCGGAGTATAATGTAGTCGTATTTTTTATTATTATTTTCAATTTGATTTTATTAAAAAAAGTAGGCGAGAAAATTATCACGTACAAATTAGGCTGTGTTTCAATCGGATAAAAAGTTACATTTGTTAACTGTGGTGAAAAATATTAAATGTTCCTTACTTTTTAATCGCTTTGGTGTTTTAAATGGAACTGGTTAAAATTCTAACGTGTACGTTTTTTATTTTTATTTTGCGTAGAGAAAAGTAAAATACAAGCTAGAAATTTTTAACTGGTCCGTGAATAAATTGTCAAAAATTTAACTTTTTAACTTTTTATGCGGATTTTTATTCGTTTGAAACACAGCCTTATTATTAAATTCGGGCAGTAAAAATATCAAATGTCTGCGAAGGGGAAAATTTCTCAAGTAAATGTCACAAATTAATATTTATTACGGTATTATCACAGTATTCGGGCACGGCCTAGGTAAGAATATTAAAACAATACTAGACATTTTTGATTTTGATTTTTAGTTTTACTTTTTATACCAATACTGAAACAAGAGCTAAGTAGGTCAAAACCTGGGGCTCTATTCTCGAATTCCACATCCATTTTCCACATGTGGACATCTGTCAAAATTCATAAAAATTGAATTTTTTTGGTACTAAGGGAATATTTCCGAATGGGTATAAGCAGGTGGAAGAAATTCTCCAAAAAGAATATGTTCATGCCTCATGTGTTTTATATACGAATTAAAATTTTAGAACGTTTTGATGAATTTTGACACATGTCCGCATTTGGAAAATGGATGTGGAATTCGAGAATAAGGCCCCCGCACAAGTTTTTTTACAAACCGTCTATAAAAACTAGTTTTCACATCAAATGTTTTTCTCTTTCCATCATAAGGGAAATAAATGCTTTGGTCCCTTGTTCTCTCTAAAGATGAACTAACACGAAAAATCTAACATCAGCTGATTTTGTTTACAAATATTATTGTGTAGAGTTGATATTCATGGTTTTATTAGGATTTTTCATACAAATAGAAATTAAAAAAAAGAAAACAAAATTATGTTTTGTATATGGTTTTTATGGGGAATTTGATATTGTACATATTTAATCAAATAGCACTGCCAAGAATTTTCTTCAACATTAAAATTTACCATCAGTGCATAAATAAAAATTTTTATAAATAATATTGTTTTAGTGTTGGTTGAACCGAAACGAAATAAACAAATATCTATGGATATGTCTATATTTTACACACTTAACTATTCAATGAACGGTTAGAAAAATATGATGACATTTGGGCGTATTAATTCGAACATATATTTGGGCGGATTTATATACAAAAATATTTTCAAAAATCGAAAACGATATCAGTATCTCCATCTAACACTTCACCGATGAAGTTTGCATGGAAGTACTATATGTATTTATACTATGCATCGTGTGACGAAAGTGCAACTGCTTCTGGCGATGATGATAGATCGCTGTTTGTTAAAGTGTTTAAGAACTATTCAACATTTTTGAAACCTTTGAGGACACCCAGCTCAATAAAATTGAAAGAAAATGCTTGTAAATTATTGAGAAAAAAAAGTATATAATATATATAGCAGATTAAAAAAAAGACCGATAAAAATCAAACAGGGAATAGAAAAATTAGGCTTTTAGAATGGAACAAAAAATTTATGGAGTTTTGACGAACACCCAGTTTTCAATAGAGTGCCTGGGGCAATAAATTTGGGAATCCCAATAAAAAATAATTCCAATAAGAACGAGTCTTCATTTGGAAACAAATGAAACAAAAAATGTTGCAATGAGCGAACTGCATAGTCTGTTTTTCAGTAGCCAAACGAATTCGATTGCTAAAATAGGAAATTTTTCTTGATTTGACTAAAACACCTCTCTATAGCACCCATTTTTTGGCATGTATTTTGTGGAAGTTTAATTCTTCCTCTCCGGCTGGTTACTTATATACGTAGTTAAAAACCATAGCATTAATTCATATCGACTGTTCCCTGGTATAGAAGCAGAACCTCTAAGCCCCGCTAATTTTTGGTAAAACTAAACGCGCTTCCAAATCCTACTGTTGGAATACGGATCAACTATCCGCGCGATTTATATGGTCGCACAAAAAATAACTGCACTGTATGTTTATATTTTTTAATTTATTTAATTTTATTTATACGTCTACGCGGCTTGACGATTTTATTTTAAGAGAAAAAACATATGAACACCGGTCATGCAACTTACAAAAAAAATTTTTTTTTATGGCAATGAAAAACAACAAAAAAATATCCAACTACAGGGTGTACATAAAATTAATAAATTATTTGAGTTGAATTGGGAATTAACATCCTCCCCGCGTTGGACAAACTCAGTCCAAAACTATTAATTTAGTTCGTTGTCCTCAATGGGTAGAACAGCAACTCCACAAATGGATCGATCATTTTTGCTGCGATCCGTGAGAACTCTTACGATCCTACCGGTTTCTTCATCGTCGGGAATAGTCTTGACGATGTGTCCAACAGACCAGTACAATGGTGAAAGCAAGTCATCGCGAAGTAGCACCATCATACGTACACGTATGTTCTCCTGGTGTGTGTTCGAACGGGATCGAGTTTTTAGAGTGGTTAAGTATTCCTTTTGAAAACGACGCCAAAATTGTTGTACGGTCCACGTGACATGCTGGTGAAGTTTGATACGGTTGATGGGAACATCAAGTGGTAGTTCCGGAAGCGCTGCTAATGGTACTCCGTAAATAAAATGGCCAGGAGTCAACGGCTGAAGGTCGTTTATGTCCCCAGAAACTGGTGTTATAGGCCGAAAGTTAATAACAGCAGTCACTTGTTAAATAATGGTCTGCAGGTCATCGACTGTAGTTTCTGCTTCACTAACAACTTTGCGAATAAGACGCTTTATAATTTTTATTGAAGACTCCCAAAGCCCACCAAAGTTGGGAGCTCGAGGGGGTATGAAACTCCACTCAACACAAGAAATGGTGCATGCTTCTTTAATAACGTTTGTGCCACTTGACAGCATATCTTGCACCTCCCGTAATTGATTGGCTGTTCCTAAGAATTTTTTGGCATTATCCGGATAGATTTTCGTAACCACGCTCCGATCTGCAATCAAACGTTTTAGGGCGCGAACAAACGTTTCCGTTGATAAATCGACCACCAATTCCAAATGCACCGCCTTGGTAACCATGCACACGAACAGAGCAATGTACACCTTTTTCACTACCTTGCAGCGTATATGATGACGGACGCTCAGCGGGCCCGCGAAGTCCACTCCGAAAGTAACAAATGGCTTGACTTTTTTATAGTGAAGACGGTACTTCAGCAAATTTCCCATAAACCGTGATATTATTTTGGGGCGCATTCGAAAGCACCAAACACACTTTCGAATAATGCTACGACATGCAACCAGTCCCGTTACAATTCAATATCGCGACCGGATGACCGTAAAAACAGTCTGCGGTCCTGAATGCAAAGTTCTGTAACAATGAAAAAATTCAATTATTGCTTTGGAATAACGATGAGTTTTCGAAAGAATAATTTGGTGTCGGGCATCGAAAGATAAATCAGCCTATTTAATTCTACCACCGACTCGAAGAATTCCCTGGTCATCAATAAATGGTGCCAAACTCCTCAACTGACAACTAGGCGAAATAGCACAATCATTTGACAGCTTCGCATATTCATCAGGGTAGGCTGCCTGTTGTATGTTGCGTAGGAATTGATATTGGATGTCAACTTCTTCCGAATAAGTCACTGGCGATATCATAGCGTAAACATGGGCCATTTCTTGTTGTTGTAATAATAACTTGCATTCTACCCCTGAAGTTGTTAGAGAAGCTCATTGAATCGGTGATATCTGGCACATGCATTCCTAATAACGAAATTTTCAGATTGCGACGTTCGTCCTCGTACTCAATTGGTTTGTGCGGAGGTGACCATATACTATAACTTGACCATTCACTCGGCTTGGCACCACGACTGCCGATGTCTGCAGGGTTAATATTACCTGGGATGTGACGCCAACACTCTATGTTTGACATTTGTTGAATTTTTGCTACGCGATGAGCAACAAATGTATTCCAATTATGGGGCTCCTTGTTTAACCAGCAAAGACAAATTAAGGAATCGGTCAAATAATATTCACCAATTACCGTGATATCGCTCAAAACCTCGCGTTTTATCCGACACACTAAATCAATCAGTAGTTTGGCAGCCAATAGTTCAATTCTAGCGATCGTAACGGTTTTAATGGGTGCCACTCACGATTTGGCACAAAGCAATCTAACAATTAGTCGGTGATCTTCAGACGATGTACGAAGGTATACACAGGCCTCATAAGCTTTTTCACTCGCATTTGAAAAGGCATGCAACTCGATTCTACTGTTCTTGATATCACAGCAAACAAATCTCGCAATATTAATGGTCCCCAATAACTCGCTGAAAGTTCCGAATTCAACTCTTTGTCCCAATCCAATTTTAGTTTCCAGAGATCTTGGTAGAAAATTTTTGCACGAGTAATTACTGGGCACACCAACCCTAATGGGTCGAACAAACTCGCCAGTTCGGAAAGAACGAATTGTTTCGTAATTTTATCTGAGACACGTTTTGGAGAATACGAATTTAGGAACACATCACCCGTTAGTTGCCATATTAGCCCAAGTGCCTTTACTACGTCGTGCTCGTCGATTCTGAGAAACTTTTCACGATGCTGAGTAGCTATTGAATCTATGATCTCCTCCTTGTTGGAACAAAATTTGGACAAATAAAAACCGCCGGTCTTCAGCAACTCTGTTATTTGTTGTCGAATTTTTTAAAGCTACTCAATTGAATTTGCACCGACCATCATGTCACCTCATAGAAATTTCGGCGGAGAACTTGAGCGGCGATCGGGAAACGTTTTTCTTCATCTGTTGTTAATCGATGAAGTGTCCGTATTGCCAAATAAGCCCCAGCAGTGCAGTGCCATACGTTACGGCGCACAAGCAAAGAATTTTAACTTGATAATTTCGGTTGAGCCGCCATAGGATTAGTTGAAAATTACGATCGGATTTAGCAACTTGGATTTGGCGATACATCTTTTGGATATCGCCAGTCAAAACGTATCGGAACAATCTGAATCGCAAAAGTATTATGAAGATATTCTCTTGAGTTTTTGGTCCAGAATGCAGTATATCGTTCAAAGACATGGATGACGATGTCTTGCAGGACCCATCAAACATTACCCTCAATTTAGTGCTCGAACTCGCCACCAAATGTTTAAGCGTCTGATACTCCTGAATGAACTTCGAATAGTTGGCTCTAATTTCGAGCAAACGATAAAGCCCTTTCTCCAAATTCAGAAAGCGACGGATTGCAATATGATATGATTCGCCTAAATACGATGGATCTTTCGAAAATGGTAATCGAACAATATAAGATCCAACACTAGCTCGGCGGGTATGGAGAGCGTAATGGTCTTCGCATTCTTGATCCTCAAGACTCAATTCCAAATCGGCAATAGGGTATGATTCAATTTTCCAAAACGAGCTCACGAGCTTGTCCAATTTTTTCAGTGAAAGAGCAAACTGAATCCTCATCAGCTCCAGTCTCGAGTGGGCCGCTAACTGTCCAGCCCAATTTGGTTTCCTGCAGCAAAATAGTCCGGCTCTAATCAGCAGATCGATGGTCTGGGGCTGGAAATATAACGCATCAGCAAGTTGGACGTCAGCTGGAATCGAAACCCCCTTCAATGATATTGGATGAGCGGGTTAAGCATCAGTGATCTTTGACAGAATAACTGCAGTAATGGGTAAATTTCCTGATGTGCCAAATCGGGGCACAATGGTAATCTGGCAGAACCCCTTCGATGCGCCACTATCCAGCAATGCGCGACAAGGGATCGATGAACCTTTGTTGTCGAGCATATATACGATGGCAGTGACCAAAATAGCCGACTCGTCTTGATACTCGCCCGAAGTGACAAGAGAAGTTGAGTCTTTTGATGATTCTTCAGTAGATGATACAACTGCATTCGCTGATTATCTTGAAATATTTGACGGGTTTTCTATCTCGAAATGGAGTATAGTGTGGTGACGTTTGCGACACCGTTGATATGTAAAACCCGACAATTTCTCGTAGAGTGCTTACCATCGAGGCACAATACACAAATTCTATTTCGGTTTGCTAATTGGTAGCGCTCAACGGGAGAGAGCGCCGTAAAGCTTGGGCAACTAGTCAATGCATGATCCTTTGAATCGCATTTGGCATGATCCTTTGAATCGCAATGGTTTGTTGTAATTAATGCTGAGCCGCTTCGACGGTTATAAGTTGTTGAACGCGGCACTGATGCTTGCACGGGAATTTGACTGGTTTGTTTTCTATTATAGTCGATTTTTTTCTAGGGTAGAGGCACGTTTCTCCAGGAATGTGCAAAATCCTTCCCATATCGGTGTCTCTTTGGTTGTAGATTCCTCCCACTTGATAGCGGTTGTTGAATCCAATTTTGACAACATCAACCAAATTAGCAAATTTTCAGCCAATTCATCTGTATTACCCAGTGAAGTAAGAGCTCTATAGTGAGCAGTGACTCGCTCCTGCATCTCGCGAATACCGCCAGCAGACTCTTTAGTAATAGTAGACATCAAAACTTTATCGTTGATGTGAGTCTGGAACATGAGAGCCTTGTTCTCGTAGCGCTCTACAAACGCTGACTAAGCACTTTTGAAATTCTCACTCGAAACCTCCATTTGAGAAATGGTACGCCTGGCACCATCCACAAGGCATGTTTTCAGAAATTGAAATCGATCCACATCAGTTAAATCCGCATCATCAACCACCATGGACGTAAATTCGTTTTAAAATCCAATCATTAACCGCAATTTTCCGAAAATTTTGGAAGGTGTAATTTCGGGAGCTGTACCGACTTCGTTGCCATAATAATCGACTGATTTAGGTCAGTACCAGCAGCTGGCTTGGGCGCAGGCACCTTCAATATGATTAGTGCTAGTATCCGTGATTTTATTGTTACAAGCACCTGCTCGTGATCATTGGATTTGGATACCTCTTCTTCCGCATCATCTAGATCCTTAAACTCGGTGATCATCTCATCGTATTGAAAGCATCGCTTGTAATGGGCATTGGTCAAATCTAGCTGAACTTGCAGAGTTTCCAAGTTTGCGGAATTTCCGTGCGAGTCGATCCAAGCCTGCAAATTCACTAATTGACCGCGTGGCCTGTCTAGCAGTTAATTTAAACGTTTTCGATCCTCCTTGCCTTTTGATTTATCCAGTTTGGGAGCCATGATTGTCTATGTCGTTAAGGTCGAAACGTGTTTTTGACCACGCAATAAAACTGACAAATTTCAACTCGCAAAAAACTGGTCGCCATTGATCGAATTCTCCAAACAAAATAAGCTTATGTGGTATTATGATGTTATCCAGTTGCACTAGTCAGTACGTGGTAATGATATCAGGATGATGGTGACGGAATCGTTGAAATAAGCACCATGCGGAAACAACGAGAATAAATTCAAACGTAATTTGTAACGGGTATTTATCAATACTTCTTCGACGCACAAAACTGTGTGGTAATGGTATTTTACAATAATTCACAAACTTTTTAAAACACAAATCAATTTATAAAGTTATTCACCGTATTGTTGTTTAAGTTCAATGTGAACCACCATGTGCGTGTATAATATACATAAATAAAAAAAATAATAAAAACATGAAATTTTCGCTTCGCAAAAATTGCGATCGACGCACAGAATTTTTTATATGTGTATTTATAACAATAATAATTTGCGTTATTTTATAAATACACATATAAAAAATTCTGTGCGTCGTTCGCCATGTTTGCGAAACGAAAATTTCATGTTTTATTATTATATTACATACTTCATGGCCACTGGACGTCAAGTCTGATATATTTTTGCTTATACGTTTAAGCTTCAGTTCCCCTTTCTATATTGACGTAATTATCATTAAACGTTTCGGCTTTAATGTTTCCAAATACGTACAATCCAATGCGCCGATATCTGTTGGAATTTTAAAATGCATTTGCCATTTTGCCGCAGCTTCTTCGAACTCTCCTTGTGTTCCAGGCAACTTTGTCCATTTATGAGGTTTTTTTAATCATTTCCTCGGTGACATATGAAATTGGCTTACGTTTCTAAGACTTGGACTTTGGTATCCAGGGTCACATAGGTAGGGTAAAGAAATTGGCATTTTTTGGTATGCACTCAGCTCTCTACCTCTATTCTCGAATAGTTCAACCAAAAAATAGTCCTCTAAAAACTTTACGTTTTAAACGTCGAATCTAAAAAGTTGTTTACTGTTGATTGGGAATGTATTTTCCGGCGTTCACGATTCATTTTTGGCCATTCTGATCAAAATATATCTCGAAACAACTTGTAAATCATCAAGTAGCTTTGTATGAAAGATGTAAATGAGTTTACTTTTTTTATTCACACTTTTTTAGATAGGTATTGGGAAAATTTTGAAGTGTTTGCTCATTGCGAAAATGTTACTTAAATCTTAAAGTAATTAATACTGATCGTTCAAGTAAATACTTAAATTGTATTCACCTGCTGAAAAATACTGATTATAAACAAATGCTACGAATTATATAAATAAATTATAAGCAATTGGTTATATGCTTCTATCTTTTGGTCATATGTTAGTATTTGCTTGAATTTATGAAATTTTTCAAGCTTTTGCTTCATTTGATATGCATAATCACTAGTATTTGCTAAATTTTAGAAGCAAATCCTAAAAATATTCTATTCTGCTGCTTTGCAGCTTAAAAACGGTATATAGTATGGCTACGTTAATGAAATTAACCGAACCAAAAATTTATTAAGAGCGTACAAATTTAGAAGATGCATGTGAAGTTTATCCTAAACTTGTCCTAATCTTATCCTAGGCCTTAGAATTCCGTTACACTGTTAATTTTTTTTATTTGTAATAATTAAATTGACTGCCGTATATTTCTAGAAACAGTTTCTAAACCAAAAACAGGATGTACTTATTGCAATAACAGTCGTACAAATGCATTCCAAATATATTTTCTCCTCGTCTCGAAGTAATTCGAGTACTACCATTCGTGTGTCTATGAAATTATAATGACTGATACATCAGAGCATTAACGGCAACAAATATTTTTGGGGGAATCTGGGGTCACTTTAACATTACGTTTATATTTGGTTTTGTGTACCGCATATTCCCCTAAAAAAATACTAAAAAAAGTATCATTTTACGATTGAACAAAGTTGGGAAATAGAAACAAATTTTTTAATTTTACAATTTTGTCGTAGCCACTCGATGAGTAGACTAACATTTTCAGAACGCAACCAAACTACCAACACAGTGAGCTCAAAGAAAGTTCTCATTTTTTGTTCAGGGTTATACACCTTGTATAACTCTTGGGATAAAGTACAGGGGGATTGATATTTCTACTTTTTTTTGGATAGATATACTATATTAGCCTCTTGATTTTGTTTCCCATTAACCAATCGAAAATCACGTGAGCGCCATTTTCACTAATATATTTCTGTCCATAAAAAGCTGAAAAAAGTCAATTGATAAACAAACATACTTCTCTTAAACTTCTCAATATTGAGTGGGTAATAAACACACACAAATGTTTTCCATGAGTTTTTTGATTTAATAAATATAATTCGCTAAATAAGTTCGTTCGTACTTGATACTATCTGTGTTGAGTAGGAATTATATTTTTGTAGTTTGGTCGTCAGTATGAAACCAAACTACCAACACAATAAGCTCAAGGAAAATTCACATTTTTGTTTAGGATATATTTCAATTTTTTTGGGATATTATGAAAAATTGGCCACTTGATTTGGTTTCTGATTAACCAATCGAAAATCGTGTGAATGACATTTTCACTAATATATTTGTGTCTATGAAAAACTATGCAGAACGATTTTCTCCACCTTTTTGTGTACACTCCAACATGCCACTAACTTTAAGCATTTTTTCAACTAAATAGAAAGGATTACGCCTATCTTTAAATCAGGGTAAAGGAATGTTATCTCATGTTACAGAGGTATTGCAACTAAGCCAATAGTACCAAAGTTGTTTGGATTGCTTGAGTGGAAAGCTATAAATCTATTACCCCGCGTCATCTTTCCAACTGATAATATGGATTTGTGATGGGTGGTCAATCCACAACAAATTTAGTTGAATTTACTTCTAGTATTGTCGCACTTCAGCAAAGCTTTTGATTCAATCAGCCAATGCAAAGCGCTGCAAAGATTGCATTCGTTTGGCTTTTAAACTTATTTCGTATTCTAGTTTTACTCGTACCTTAATATTAGATCAAAATGTATCGAAATTGATGTAAGTAAATCAAACCTAGGAAAAGCTTTATCAAGGCTCACATGTTGGCGCTTGGATTTTCATAGTATTAATTGATAGTGCCATCATTGTTATTGTCAAATCATCGGTGTGTCTTTTTGCTAATATCATAAAGACTATGATGACCTAAACTATGTAATTTTACCAAAAGATGATATTGATAGAATGATCGATTAGTGTCACGCTAATCAAGTCGACTGTTATTTTAAGTAAGGATCCGTATATACCAAGTTTTCCAAAATAACCCTGAAAATTATGGAATGGAAAATCCACGACACTTGGTATCGACAGGCTTAAGTCAGCCTACGGAATTCTTGTGGTCTTTGTGATTGTAGTGCCCGCAAAATCGTGAGATTTAACTTTTAAACGCTATGATTTTCGATGCATGAGGGGAGTGATAGCGGTTAAATACTCTATATTGAAATAACATTCTGCTAGTTGGAAAAAGTAACCAGCTGGGCGCCCCGTAGTTTCGACATGTTTTGACTCAGAGTCAAAAATTTTTCAAAATATACACTCATTTTCACGTTGATAGCTCTTGACCCATTAAAATTTTTGTATTGCTTTCTTTAGCAAAGTTGTTGCTATCATTCCGACCAAGAACTTTACTGATCAATTAAATATAGAAATTGGCATTCAGTGGGTCTTTTTATACAAAATGTCGTAAAAAACCAAGCATTTTTATCGTTGTTCACCAATAGTGGTTTGAACCATTAAAACTTGTTGCGCAAGTCAAGACAAACAACTTTGTCGAACATATCAAGCGATATATTTTTGTGTTAGTTTTTTTTTCGTTTCATTTCGACGAAAAACACTTTTTTGTATCACTTTTTGACCATTTACTGAATTTAAATCGATTGAAATCGATCGAATAAATATTGCATCGAAAAATATAGATCAAATAGAAACTATTTAAAAAAAATTTAATCGATTCGGTCTATTTTATGGTGAGTTTTCATAAAAAATTTGACATTTTTCTTAAGTTTTTCTATTTTAATTTTCTGATTCTTTTGTATCGTCTTCCTCTTGTAAATTCCAACAAATGTTATCCAAAGGTATATATAGCTTTTTGCCGCTGTTTTGCAATGTTCGAGCCTTGCCGTTATTTGATGAAAAAACGCTCGCCGTGCTCATCGGATTCGGAAGTCGATTGTTCGGCAAATTTTGTATATTTCCAGCTCTACTAACCTGTCTAATTTCGGTCCTTATTGATTCTGCATAAAATAGTTAAATTTTTATTTTTTTCAGTGTACCTGTAATTTTTGGTTTGTATATGTTATGCGAAATTTGATTTTATGCCTGTTTTGTTTTGAATTTTTCGTCGAAATGAAAAGAAAACAAATATAACACAAAAATTTGAATGTGGATGTGGTTTTTCGGTCTTGATATTGTTACGTTTTTGCCTTGTTAATCAAGGTTCGAATCACAGGATTGTGAATAAAACAAAATCAATTCAATTTATCATCAACGGATTTATTTATTTTACGCTGTTATGTATGTATTTATAAATAATTATTATTAAGGCACTCACTGTAAATGGTAATGATTAAAGGTAGTCTTGAGTGTACGACTGTACTATTTAATCATCATCATCACTAATTTGATTTGGCATGGTATTGCAATTTTGATGGTGAAACAAACAAGACCAATAATTAATATTGTTAAATAAAAAACTGTAATATAAAATTGGATGTGCTTATTTTATTGTGAGAAAACAAAATAGTGGCGACGAGGATTTAACTACAAAAAAAAGTAATTAAAATCAAAAAAAAAATAATTTAAAGTTATAGTGAACATATTAAGAGATAGTGTCAAGTGGTCGAAAAATCTGTATAAAGATTTAGTAATAATAAAAAAACATTTACGGTGAATTGTGCCGTATTTGAAATTCAATTAGTGTCCTGTAAAAGGTATCCAATTATGAATTTTTTTTAAACCACGTTTTGAAATGGATGATGCTAAAAACGTTATATCAAGTGTACATTCGTTTGTGGCATCGATATCGGCATTTGTATCTAGTTTTTCATAGTGAACCGTGTCGAATAAACAATGAAAGCTCCTTTCTTTATAACGCTTATGGGGCAAGATACGTACAAAGTTTTGAAGTCATTGTGTGCTCCAAATTTACCCAGTACAAAAACGTATACTAGCATAATGGAGCAGTTAACAGCTTATTATTCACCAAAATTGAACAAGCGAGCGGACTGGTTCAAATTTCAAAAAATCGTTCAAGAAACTGGAGAACCATTAAAAGATTTTGTGGTTAGGTTAAGAAGTCAAGCAGAAACGTGTTATTTTGGAGAATTTTTGAATAATGCTACCGATAAACAAAAGACTTTGGAAGATGCTCTAACGGATGGTTTCATAGTTGGTCTTGGTAATGATAAAATTCAACAAAATTTATTAAATAACGATAACTATGATTTAAATGTGTCGAAGTTGCAATGAATATAGAAATGTCTCTTAAACAGCAACAGCAAATTAAGCCGTTGGAAATAAATAAAGTCAACCATGAAAGTCGGCCTTTAACATCAGCGATAAAACAGCATCATTCAAACTCAAATCGAAATGTGCGTCATCGTTCTCCATCTACATCAAACAGAAGAACTAATTACAATCCATCAAAAAGTTGCCACCGTTGTGGGCGTATGCATGATAGTCGATCATGTCCTGCAAAAGATTGGGTTTGTTTTTGCTGCAATAAAAGAGGTCATACATCCTAAGTTTGTCATAGACGTGTAAATAATCAGATTAAAACCATTAATTTGGTCGATAATCTATCAACGTCAGCAGTAATCAATTTACTCATTGAAGGAGTGGTAGTCGAATTATAAGTGGATTCAGGAGCGGGGAGAATTATCATCAGTTACCAAGAATATAGAGATAAGTTTAGTCATAAAGTAAAATTATTAGATTGTCATAACTGCTTGTCAACTATTTCAGGTCAACATTTAGTAATATTGGGGAAAATACAAGTGAGCAAAGATAGTGTTAGCAATGGTGGTTGCCAATACATCGTGTCAATTTAGAGCATTACTTGGTCGAGCCTGGTTGTACGTCATGCAACCAAATCGGCGTATATTTGTTGTCGGGCAAATCAAGGGAAATCAGTTTCCCAATTTGGTATCAGAGGACAACAATCATGTTATTCGTGGTTATAAAACTGATATCTATATTAAGTCGTGTACTCCAACTTTTCATAAGTCGTATGCAGTTCCGTTGCGATTGAAAGAAAAAGTGTTCAAAAAGTGAATAAAAATTCCAGTTAAATATTCCGAATGGGCAAGTCCTGTAGTCGTAGTGCCAAAGGCAAACGGAGATATTCGTTTATGTATAAGTCACTATAAATCGGTTTATTCATATGACACATTATCCCCTTCTGTCGATAGAAAATATTTTTGCCAGTCTCAGTAATTGTTCCCATTTTAGTGTGCTAGATTTGTCCGGGGTATACCAACAGATAAAAGTCTCTCCGTCATCACAACATTTATTGACGATAATTACACATCGTGGTCGTTTTCAATTTACTCGTCTTCCGTTTTCTGTAGCATGCGCACTTTCCTTGTTTCAGTCTGTCATAGACCAAATATTAGTCAATTTGAAAAATGTATATTGTTATTTGAATGATATAATCATCGGTGGCTCGTTATTAGAGGAATGTCGAAATAATTTGTTTCAATTTTTGGAACGTCTCAATAGCCACAATGTGAAAATTAATTTTAGGAAGTGTTGTTTTCTTCAAACGAAAGTTTAATATTTAGGTCATGTTTTGTCAAACAATACTATTCATCCGAATTTAAAAAAAATACAGGCAATAATTGATTCGCCATCACCTAAAATTGTCACGGAGTTGCAGTTCTTTTTAGGATTACTTAATTACTATCGGCGACTTATTCCCAATCTGTCCGCCAAATTAGACGATTTTTATGAGCTATTAAATAAAGGCGCTAAATTCGAGTGGTCTTTCAAGAAACAAAGACGTTAATAATTAATAACAATATCCTGGAATTATTTGATCCTGTTAAAGATTGAAAATCACTACACAAATTAAAAATAAAAACAATCAATTTATAACCTAAAAAGAAATGTCAAATCATTATAGTCAATTTCAGATGAGAAAACTATTCAGCAATGTTGCAAGATGAATCAAATATATTTTGTTTTTGGAAATTAGTATGTATCGGTGTAAATTGGGAAAAAATAAAATAAATTGTCATCTTGCACCGCTGTTCTCTTCGATATTTCAAACAAAACACATCAATAGCTAAAAATTGTATTCTTCGTAAAATTTAATAAATAGTTATAAAGCAATAAAATTATTGTGTGTTTTTTATATTCAATTTATCTTCAAAATTAAGTTAAATAAAGTTAACTCAGAAATATATATATATATTAATTGAGAGTGCTTTCATTTTGGTCCTTCGAGCCGGATGGTGAAACCGCGTGCTTAATTGTTACATACGTAAAACGAACAGCCATTTTGTCAATCAGGAAAAGTTACCTGGTGCGTTCACCATCCAACCAATCTTCGATTTATTAAATATCCATAAAATCAGTAATCATCGATAAATTAGCAAATTAATTTTCAATTTATTTCGTCGGATTTATGATTTATGTAAACTCATATTAAAGTCGGAACCATCTTGAAAATTCTTCAAGAAAAATCCTTCATTCAACATCATCACATTTTGATATTAACCCGTGTGGACAGTGAAATTGGGTTTATGAGGTTAATTCTACTAAAAGCATCGTCGTGAATATAATCAAAATATCGGATAATTCGGTTTACACCAATCGTTATACAAGTCATCCAGTTCTACGAAGTACATCGATACACATCATATCACAGTCACTATCTTTAGCGAATCGTCATCGTTCAGTCATCGTGAAATATTAAATATAAAATAATAAAGCATTTGAGTACCGTACTGATAGTTTCATCGAAGTTATTCAACATATTTCGTCGTTAACCAGGAGGTATTTTAGTAAATATTTCATCATCGCTATATTGCAATTATCAGCATTACCAGTCGCAGCATCAAGGAACCAAGGTCGTATAATTAAAATCAGAACATACTGAAGTCAGAATAAGTTGTAAGTTATACTAACATTTACGTTTCTAGCATAATATTTATTTTTTGGTATACTATTTTGGGTAAGCAGAAATAACTGCTTCTTTTGTAGGTGACAAACCACTGATTCGTTAATTTTAATTTTTTTTTTTTAATTTTTTATTCTCAAAAAGTTAAGTTAAATAAGAATGTCAAACCGTGACTCTGACGAGAGTGATCACGCTAGTAATAGGGACTTTAGGCCCATATCAAAAACTGTGACTTTAGATTCATTAAAAAGGAAACGTGCTGCATTTAAGGGCCAAGTAACCCAACTTAGAAACAAACTATTAAGCCTAAAAACAATAGGTGAAGTCGAATCTAACATTCGTAGATTACAGTTGGTATATGACAAGTATCATCAAGTCCAACTTAAGAAAGAGATCTTAGATGAAGCTGCTGCAACTGATCGTATATCGTTTGAAGATGATTACGAATACGTTGAAAGCGCTTTGTTAAATAAGCTTCACGATCTTAAGAAACTAGAAACTCAAACAAAAGAACCGGTTTATGGTGACGTTTCAGCTAATAGTACCCAAATAGAACAAAATATTCCCGTAATGTCGATAAAACTCCCAGAGCTCAAGTTACCAACTTTTAGTGGCTTAGAGAGTGAATGGTTAGCCTTTAGGGATATTTTCAAAGATCTAATTCATAACAAAACTACCATCGATAATACAGTCAAATTTGTTTATTTAGTATCACACATTCGTTCCGGAAAAGCATATAATTTGATCGAAAACCTTCCGGTAACGTCTGATAATTACAACGTGGCATGGGAAGCGTTGTGTAAACGGTACGATAATGCCATTCTAATTCAAAGAATTCACATGAGAGAATTGTACGAAATTAAATCTCCTCATGAAAATTCAGCAGTTGCTTTGCAAACATTTATTGACCATTCTGTAAAAAATTATAGTGCTCTAAAATCTTTGCACATCGAGGTTGAGAAGTGGGACTTAGTGCTAATCCACCACTTAACTGAAAAACTCGATAAGGTATCTAAAATCTACATAATTAAAAATTCAGAAACTAATAAATTATTGAAATTGGACAAATTTATCAATTTGTTGCAAAATCGTGTACGAATTTTAGACGCCATCAAGCTGACAGCCAATTCAAAGTATCCAAGTGATAACAAACGATCTCATTATTTTAAAGGAAAATCAATCTCGTTAGTCTCTAATAATATAAAGTGCTCATATTGTGAAGGATCACACTTGATTACAAATTGTCCAGGTTTCTTAGATATTAAAATATCTCCGCAAATGCGTTTTCAATACGCACGAAGTAATCAATTTTGTACCAATTGCCTAATTTCTAAACATAGAGTTGGAACATGTGATCAACCACCTTGTAGCAAATGTTCTTTGAAACATAATGAACTGCTTCATTTTGGGACAAACACAAGTTTTCGAAACTCTAAGAGCTTTTCAGCAACTACAGGGCTAAACGGAAATGAATCTGGTAATAATCGTCGAGAAGAATCAGGTAGTGTTGAAATTTCTGGATTATCATCGTGTCAGTTAAGCAATACTCAAGTCAAAAATGCGGCTAGTTTAAGAAATGTCGAACAGATTCTGATTGGAACTACGTTGCTTAATGTTGCAACAGAATCCAATGGAAAACTGTTGTGTAGGGCATTATTAGATAGTGGATCACATTTAAACTTCGTGACTGAAAGTATTGTTAAATTATTGAAGCTGAAAAAACAATCAACTAGTAAAGTCGTATCTGGCATCGGTGGAAATGAAACCGTAATCAAAGCAAAGGTTTCTCTAACAATTACGTCCAGAACATCTAATTTCTCAGCAACACTCAATTTCTTTATCATTCCAAAAATCACAAATCAGTTACCAGCCAATCCAGTCAATATTGATTTAAATTTAATTCCTGCCGAAATTCAGTTAGCTGACTCATATTTCCATGTACCAAACAAAATCGATATGTTACTTGGAGCTGAAATTTACAATCAACTGTTTAGTGGTCAAGCTATTACTGTACTTAAAAATCTACCACCATTTATGTCAAGCGTGTTCGGATATGTAATTAGTGGTCGAGTATGTTCTCGTCAAAGTATTGATGAAGGACCAGCCACTGTATTGTATACGAATGAAAGTCTTCATAACGACTTAAAACGTTTCTGGGAAATGGAAACAATTAATGTTAAAAATGATTTTTCATTAGAAGAAAAATACTGTGAAGAACAATATATTAAGAACGTCAAGCGTCTCCCGTCGGGTCAGTATTCTGTTTCATTACCTATAAATGACAATATAAAACGCCTTGGTCATTCAAACTTCACATCGCTTTTACAATTTTATTCTATAGAGAGAAAACTAATTCGTCAGCCTGAAATTTATCGGCAATACCGTGAATTTATGAGTGAGTATTTGTCGTTGGGACACATGATGTTAGTTCAAGATCCACATAGTATAAATAATTCATAAAATAAGGCATACTATCTGCCACATCATTGTGTAATGAAAGATACTAGTACGACTACTAAATTAAGAGTAGTGTTTAATGGATCGTCGAAATCAGCGTCCAATGTATCTCTAAACGATTGTCTAAATAAAGGTCCCACGGTTCAGCAGGATTTGCTGTCTATCATTCTTCGATTCAGGATACACATAGTTGCTTTACAGCCGACATTACTAAAATGTACAGGCAAATTCGCATACATGATGACCAACAAGATTTGCAGCGAATTTGGTGGAGAGATAACCCAGTAGATAATATACAATGCTTTAAGTTGTGCACAGTTACCTATGGCACTAAAAGCGCTCCATACCTCGCAACTCGCACCTTGCAACAGTTGGCATTCGATGAAACAGCTTCATTTCCCGCAGCATCATCGGTCTTGATGAATGACTTTTATGTCGACGACGTGCTGACGGGAGCTGATTATGTCACTGATGCACTAAACATGAAGGAGGAATTATCCAAACTATTATCTAAAGGCGGTTTTCAGTTAAGGAAATTTTCTTTAAATGTTCCTATTCTCTCGGTACCCCCTGAATCTACTTCGAAAAAATCATTAGTACTGGGACTTTATTGGGACACTTCGCAAGATGAATTCGAAATGAATTTTTCCAAATTTTCTCTAAATACAATGTGTACTCAACGAAACATTCTATCAGAAATCTGTCAATTGTTTGACCCTTTGGGATTATGTTCCCCAATGATGTTGGTTTCAAAACTTATAATGGAGACAATATGGACTTTGCACACATTAGATTGGGATGATTTGATCACAAATCAAATTCGGGATCAGTGGATCGAATTTAAAAAATAATTAATTGAATTGAACCAAATAAAAATTCCACGATGTATCCTAGTGCCTCAATATCAATCTGTGCAGATCCATGGGTTCTCAGATGCTTCGGAAAGGGGTTTTGGTTGTGTTGTCTATATGAGAAGCACAGATAACTATGATACTCAACATGTTAAATTGATTTGTTCAAAGTCTAGAGTTGCTCCATTAAAAAAGCAGACGATTCAACGCTTGGAGCTTTGTGCTGCGTTGCTTTTGTCGCAAACAGTGAATAAACTCGTCGACAGTTTAAATATGCAGCTTGATCAAATTTATCTTTGGTCAGATTCGGAGATAACATTATTACGAATTAAATCTGAACCGGCTAAATTTGCTTCATTTGTAGCACATAGGATCACCCAGATACAGGAAAATTCTTCAATAACCAGCTGGTGTTACGTTCCAACTTCGCAAAATCCAGCGGATTTAGCATCACGAGGAATAATGCCAAACGAATTTCTGAAGCAAGATCAATGGTGGTCAGGCCCATTATTTCTCCGACAAAATCAATCAACTTGGCCTAAAAATCCTAATTTAAAGATTAGATCAGAACTACTAAATTTAGATGTCCGACAGCATACAGCAGCGCCGGTTTGCAGTGACACCGAATCTTGGAATTTATTTCATCGATACTCATCACTTACCAAGCTTCTTCGTGTTACAGCTGTAATACTTCGATTTATAAAAATACTCAAATTAAAGGGGCAGCTAAAGATTACTGGTGCACTTACATCAGATGAAGTAAATGTTGCATTCAATACTCTTATAAAAATCATTCAACAAGCAGAATATAGTATCGAAATTCAACATATTCAGAAAAATCAATGGCTCGACACTCCAGCAACTTAAAAAATTTACACCCGTTTATTGATGATTTGGGAATTCTTCGCGTAGGAGGTCGACTTCGTAATGCGAGTTTGGACTATAACAACAAACACCCAATTATACTACCTGGAAAACACATCTTCACAACATTGTTAGCCCGATCCGAACACTTTCGCCTGCTACATTGCGGTCCACAAACATTATTGTACAACTTGAGATCACATTATTGGATCATTAACGGTCGCAATCTATGCAAACAAATTGTTCATCGATGTATTACCTGCTTTCGAAACAAACCAAAATTGTCATATCAATTAATGGGAGAACTAGCAGCTGACCGCGTAAATCAAGCAAGGCCATTTTCCATAGTAGGCATTGATTTCTGTGGGCCTTTCTTCGCCAAGCCAAATTCCCGGTCAAGAGCTAAAAGTAAAATTTATATATGTTTGTTTGTTTGTTTCGCCGTGAAAGCTATTCATTTAGAATTAGTCATGGATTTGTCAACACAGTCATTTTTGGCTTGTCTTCGTAGGTTTATTGCTCGTCGTGGCTTTTGTTCTAAAATTTACTCTGACAATGCTACAAATTTCATTGGAAGTCGCACTGAATTAAAAGAATTGCGAAATCTGTTTTTAGCACAGGCCTTTCAGAATGAGGCAAAAGCGTGTTGCGCAAATAATCAAATTGAATGGCTCACTATTCCACCGCGATCTCCCCATTTTGGGGGACTATGGGAGTCTGCTATAAAAAACGCGAAATGGCATTTAAAACGAGTAATAGGTTCGCGTACAATGACCCAAGAAGAATATTTACCTTTAACTTGTCAAATTGAATCGTGCCTCAATTCTAGGCCACTGACTGCTGTTTCGAGTGACCCAACGGATTTTACTGCATTATCACCCAGTCATTTTTTGGATTGGTTGCCCGCTCGTATCACTTCCTGTACCATCAGTACTAGATTTGAATATTAATAGGTTGTCTCGGTACCAGATGATACAAGCTATGTGTCAAGAGTTCTGGAAACGTTGGCATATAGAATATTTAAATGACCTTCAAATTAGATATAAATGGCAAACTGCTTTTAGCCACAATTATAAAATTGGTTCATTAGTTCTTCTACATGAGGATAACACTCCACCTTTAAATTGGATTATAGGCAGAATCATTCAGACACATCCCGGTTCTGACAATCGTATCCGAGTTGTAACAATTAAAACAGCTAAATCGGTAATCAAGCGGTCCATTAATAAAATCAGTGTTCCGCCACTTGAATCGGAGACTCAAACCAAAAAGTAAATATTATCACTTTAGAATTAAGTTTCATAAAATATTAACGTATTATCACAGATAACTATACCAGATGTCGATCTTGTATGGCCCAAATTTACATAAGTTAATTCAATCAATGAAAATTACTCCAAATAAAATCTACCAAAACGAGAAATAGACCGATATATAAATTCATATTTTCATCCTTTTCTTTTATTTTTTAAAAACTAAAAACCAAAAACCAAAACAAAGTTGTAAATTCTTGGTGTTTTGCCGAATTCACAAATCTGCTTATTTCTTTTTGAACACATTCATATACAAAAATCATGAAAATATGAATGAAATTATATTCAAGAAAACATACAAACCTCACAAATACATACGTAATAATGTATAACTCCTTTGTACTTTTTATTTTTATTTATTGTTGGATTTTTGGTTTTTGTCTATACAAAAATTATGGATAATAAAAAAAAAAAAAAATAAAAAACAAGTCCAATGCAATATAACTTTTATGCAAAATAAGGAACTTTTAAAAATAAGATTGATTACAGGCGATTGAAGAAAGATAATTGTGAAATTTATAATTGATTTAGGTGGATAATTTTATTAGTAATGTAAGTTAATTACCTTTATAGTCGGGTTTAATGGAATAATTAAGTTCGTTGCTGGTACACAGCACCAACCCATCTAGATCAATATTTTGCGCTAATAAAATTTCACACAAAGCACATACTACTAAGTAATAAAATATGTAAAACATAAATGTAGATTCGATTCGACAAGTAAAAGTGTTGGCAAAATAATATGTGCTTTACTTCTTTGCAATTTCTGTGTTCAAAAGCGAAAACCACTTAAGTACACTTAAGCGATTTTATTAGTTTTAGCTTATTTAATACAATTTTATGTGTGAATTACACTGTCCAATTTTTAAAGCCACTTATAAGTCATAAATTTTGAAAGAAACACTAATCTAGTTTTTCCAGAAACCGATTTAAATTTTTATTTGCTTCTGCTGAAAAGTAGCTTATTTTCACTTAAGTGGTTTTCGCTTTTGGACACAGATTTATTTGAAGCATGAGTAGTTGTTTAGTCGTTTTTAAGGATTGTGTTATAATATGGACACCTTTCTCTCGGAAAAATCGTTTCAAAATATATGAAATTAATTTTGCTATTAAAACAAATTTCTCGATTCTTGCTTTCAATGAGCCACTTGTGTGCTTGTTTTGTTCTTTATATATTTTGCCACATATAATAATAATATTGTCTGTAATGTAAGTTAGCGTAATACGATGATTTCTTGTAAGAAAATGATGGCACCACATTGTTTCTAAAGGCCAGCTTTCAATTCTGAATACTTATATTTTTATCAAAAATTATTAGAGAAACATACAAAAAAAAGATCAAAACACATTTTTATTTCATTTTCAAAATTAATTTTTATTTTCCTTTAAGAATATAATTTTAAATTTAAAGTTAAATATGATTTCATTCCCAAATTAGCTATGCAAAATTTTTAATTTTTTGGATGCTTGCGTCGGAGCGATATTGTTCCGCGATTTTTCCTTTTTTTGGCTAAACCCACCATTTAAAATTGACCATTTACAATTTTTCCGTATTAGCACCAAAATAAAAAAATATATTAATTTTTCTATGTGCTTGTTACACGGATCAATTGTTTGAGGAAGAAATGTCGGATACAGCTCGTTAATTTTCTTAAAACTACTTAATGCAATTTTCTTTAGTATGTTTGGGAGATGGCCTTCTGTCGAATAATTGCTATCAAAAATTGTGTATACTAATTTCGCAATTACAACAAATTCCTCTGTTGGAGCTTTTAATGAACCGAAATTGCTTGTTTCTTTCTTGAAATTTTTTTCGTTTATAAATATTTCACTATGAGCTATTTCTTCATCCCCTTTGATTAATTTTAGTTTACATTTGTCACATGTTATTTTTTTGTGTAAGCAATACCCTGCATAGTAAGTAATGGCGTTACTTTCAAGGTTTTTAAAATCTATGTCTATTAAATTATCCAAATCCTCCTCATCGTGACCGTCGTCCTTCTTCTCCCCAAACTCCTTTAAACTTTCCTTATACTCGGCTTTGAATTCAGCCCAATCAAGCACAATGTGATCGCTATCCTCGATGATACAATTGGAGCAATTTGAGTTGTTTATTAATTTCATTACCATAATATTGGCAAAATGTTGGCCTATGTCATTGCTGGTTGGAGTATAGTTAAAACCACCTTTTCCTCGAAGTTGCGAAAAAAAATTTTCTAACGCGTCTTGATTCGTTCTTCCTGTCAGCACAAAATCAACATTATTTTGTGACAAATAGTCAATGAGTGCAAGTTGAGATTTTATTATTAATTGAAATCCTTTTAAAAACTTGAAGTAGTTATCATTTTTTGACACTATTTTGAGTTTTTGTAAATAATCCAGGCTTTTTTCCAAAAAACAATAAATTTTATTGTCCTTATAAAGAGGCTGCTCATATGAAGATTTTGAAGCAAAATTTCTTGAATTTAGGCAGTCAAACAAATTATTGAAAAATTCAATAATATTTGCTGTTGCCAATACATTGTCCAAATGATTATTGAAAATATCAGGAGCAACTTTTAATGTTGTTCGTATAGCACTGGCAACAGTTAAACTTAGTAGTTGCACTGCCAGTTTCACGTTCATTTTTTGAAAATTATTGGGATATATATGGGATTTCGTTAGTTTAGGCATTAATTTTATTTTATTGTGCTCTTCGTATTCGTACATTTTTCGGACGATGATGCTATTACAAATTCCAAATTCTTCGTGCATAATATTGTTATTAAGGAACGCGTTTCTGGCTGACTTCAAAAGTGAGGTGGATCAAATTGTGCAAAAATTTTGTGGTTATTCACCATAAAATATGGTTTATCTAAATCAATGCCAAGACATTTAAAGGCGGCAATGTTTGTAGTTGCCTGGTCAAATGTTATAATAACGATGTTTAGGTTTAATATTTCTTGACACGTTTTGATATTGTCAATAATTAATTTAGACAACGAAGCTGCATTCATATTATTTGTTAGCACGTAACTTAGCACGTGCTTCCAGTTATCGACTATCCCCCTTAACATAAAAAATAACGCTGAAGTTGCCAATTCATTAGTTCGATTAATTCCGTCATCACAAAAACCATCGATTCTCTCCGTTAGTAGGTTCATTGTTAGATCTTTTTTAATTTTGATCTCATCGAAAGTTAGCACGCAAATTCTTGATGTTGAAGATTTGTTTTGGAATAATCCTTTTAATTGTTTAATTAAAATATAATTTATCCCAGCTGGCACGAATTTTATAGGAGACCACTTATGTATCGTGGAAATAGACGGCAGTTTAAGATCTAAACTGTTTCTTAAATATTTATAGATCGAAGAAGATTTGTAATATAAGCACTGTGCAATATTTTTTTCACTGTCACTATAGTAGTAATCCTGTTTTAATAATAACTTACACACACTTTTCGAATTATTATTAACTGGAATTTGGTTTATCGTTTCATCGATTGTCATAACTTTCGCCTGTTGATGCTTTTGTTGCAAATTATAGCAATTTCGGTATACTCTACGCAATTTAGAATGTACCAATTTATATTTTTTCTGTAAGTTATTAAACAATTTTTTATATTTTTGAATAATTGTTACTTTTTTAATACAGCTTTTACAGCATTTTTCTGTGTTGTCCTGTTCTTTGTCACATGAGTGGCAATTAATTTTATTAATTAAATTTAAAAATTCAACTTCCTCGTCAATTAGGTCTGTTTGAGTTGGAATTGTGCGACTTTTGTTTGTTGATATCTCCGAGGTAACACCGCTGCATACCGCTGTATTTGATGTTTCACTTAATTCCAAATGACGTTATTCACTCTCTTTTATAATGTTAAGTACCGGAACAGCATTTCGCGTTAGCTGGCGTACTCCAATTTGTTCCTTCAAAAAATGGTCTTGACACACAAAATTATATTTGTTTTTTAAGTCGTTTTGTGTCAACCCTATGGCCATAACCCATTCGTTTTTTCTGGCAGGATCCTTCGGAAATGTATAAAATTTTGTTGCCCTATTTGCAACTGATTTGGCTCGACAGTTGCGAACCATACAACTTATATATTTGGCTTTACCGTGTGACATGTTTTTTATTATAAACAATGAAACTCACTTACTAAAAGTAATCTTTATAATCACATGTAACTCAAATTAGAACTGAATTAGGATTGAATTTGAGTATAGAAAAATTTTCAAAAATAATTAAAAATTAACGGTATTTTTCACCACAAACACAAATAAAGAATGTTTTATCTCGCTTTGCTGTCATATAAACAAATTGACTTATTATCTTTTGTCTCATTCTATCAATTTAAAAAAAAGCAAAACCAACAAATAAATATTTTTTCTCATATCGGATAAAATACGTCAGTTTTCTGGTTTGTTATCTGTCAGCAAAATGAAGTATTCCCCGACACTACATCGTTGCTAGGCAACTTACTAAAAACAGTACTGGAAAGTATTCCTTGCCTAGGCAGAGAATACTTTCTAGTACTGATTATCATCTGTTTTTAAGAAATACATGATATAATTTTAATTTATTTAGTTTTTATTATTATAATTGTAAAAGTACATATTTAACAACTATTTATTATTGGTTATATTTACATGAATTGTACAATTTGTACAGGTGTTGAAAATTGGCGCAGATGCATTACAATTAAGGTTAGTTGTAGCCACTGATGCACTATTATCGTTTATTTCGGTCATGTTAGGGTCCACATCTGGATTTTGTTCGGTAGTATTGAACATTTTTATTTCGGTCATGTTACGGTCCACACCTGGATTTTGTTCGGTGGTATTGAAAATTCTGTTTGCAACTTCAATTTTATTATTTAGAGAATCATCAATGTACCCTTCGGCAACCGTTGCCGATTTCCAACCACCATGTCTCTTAAGGCAAGTCAAATCTGCACCTGTATCTACCAATATTGTAGCAGATGATCTGCGAAAACAGTGCCCTGTATATTCTATCGCATTTGGCAACTTCAAATAAGTAGCTACAGTTTGAGGCAATTTTCCAAACTGATGTATGCCCACTACTTGTCTGTTACCTCTACCGTTTTTTAATTTGAAAAAGAATCGAGGGTTATCGAAATCAGTGGGACGTAATGCTATGTATCTACGATATATTTCGATATACGCTTCATTTACAATAAATGATCTTGGCTTGTTCGTCTTGTTAACAGGAATGGTAATCAATATCCTATTTCCCAAATCTTGAATGTCATTCAAATTTATTCGGCATAGTTCATCTTGACGACATGCGCCAGAAATTCCAAAAATTAAGGCAACCTAGAAAACAAATTTTTTGTAAATAAATTATGAGCGCGTACATCTTAACATACTTTTGCCATTAAATATGTATCATCTGGAGCAAGTTCCATAAATTTTTCTATTTGTTGTTTCGTTAAGATTTTGGATTTTTTAGGCTTATATCCATCTGACTGACGTTTCAGTAATGCGCGTAGTTTTCCATATTTGGATATATCATCATTATTGTTAATGCTAAGCGTCGACCTCACCATGGAATAGTTGGACCATAAGGTTGACGGTTTCATCTTTTGACATAAATCCGAAAAATATGCAATTAAAACGTTTTCGGAGAATGAATTGGCCTTGTTATTTATGCGATAATCCATAAAACGCTTGTATGCATTTTCGTACTTCTCCCTCGACTTCTGCGGTAACAAATTTAGTGTAGTCAATCTTGCTGTCTCCAAGATGCCAGGCGGAGTACCTGGGATTGAATTATCAAAATTGCTGTCCATTATATTTAAACTAAACCACAAATTAACGACGGGTATTGTTTGCTCTGACAGACCTTTAAATAAATTGACAGCGCACGCGATTGTTATAATTCTAAGGTAACTTTGATAGTGAAATCTATTGAAAATATAAATTGGAAAATGTTGCGTATTTTAAAGAATATAATGAATAAAATGGATAATCTGATATACTGCCGATTAGAGAAAAAATCGTATGTGCAACTCGTGGAAAAACTATAATTCCCGGACTCTTATGGTTGCTGGAACTCGGCTGACGCCTCGTCCCAGCAACTTCCATACTCGTCCGGGAATATATCGTTTTTCCTACACGTTACACAATATACTATTTCAAATAACGGGAAACTTCTCCTCTCTTCGAGTATATTAATGAGTACGAACAAAACTATGAACGAAAACTAAACAGGCTGATTATGTCGCAATCATTCGACTAACCTTTATCACAAAACAGGTTAATTTTGTATTCGAAAAGACACATATTTACGGTAAATTCTAATAAATTTTGCGGGGGTTGTAAGGTAACCGTTTCTCATATCATTATAGATACATCGTTTTAAAGAGATTCAAATTCTCTTGCAAAACAAAACTAAGTTAGAGAAATAATAAAATAATAAATTTCAAAGAAGTAAAGCACATATTAGTCGCGTTTTTTTATTCGCTCCGGATAGCTGCTATCGAGAGCCGTCATTTTTAAAGCCTAAATTTAAATTGACGCGCTATTTATTGGTAAACTAAGTTTATTTAACATCAAACTATCATTTTTAATTCAATTGTTTAGCGAAAACTTGAAATAAAAAATATTTGGCTCTACCTATTTATACGGATCGCTATCCGGAGCCGCTTTTTATATGACGGCTCTCGATAGCAGCTATCCGGAGCGAATAAAAAAACGCGCTTATTATTTTGCCAACACTTTTACTTGTCGAATCAAACCTACATTTATGTTTTACATATTTTATTACTTAGTAGTATGTGCTTTGTGTGAAATTTTATTAGCGCAAAATATTGATCTAGATGGGTTGGTGCTGTGTACCAGCAACGAACTTAATTATTCCATTAAACCCGACTATAAAGGTAATTAACTTACATTACTAATAAAATTATCCACCTAAATCAATTATAAATTTCACAATTATCTTTCATCAATCGCCTGTAATCAATCTTATTTTTAAAAGTTCCTTATTTTGCATAAAAGTTATATTGCATTGGACTTGTTTTTTATTTTTTTTTTTTTTTATTATCCATAATTTTTGTATAGACAAAAACCAAAAATCCAACAATAAATAAAAATAAAAAGTACAAAGGAGTTATACATTATTACGTATGTATTTGTGAGGTTTGTATGTTTTCTTGAATATAATTTCATTCATATTTTCATGATTTTTGTATATGAATGTGTTCAAAAAGAAATAAGCAGATTTGTGAATTCGGCAAAACACCAAGAATTTACAACTTTGTTTTGGTTTTTGGTTTTTAGTTTTTAAAAAATAAAAGAAAAGGATGAAAATATGAATTTATATATCGGTCTATTTCTCGTTTTGGTAGATTTTATTTGGAGTAATTTTCATTGATTGAATTAACTTATGTAAATTTGGGCCATACAAGATCGACATCTGGTATAGTTATCTGTGGTATTATTGTAAAATTTTTTGTAGTAATTTAGTGTGATGGATTTGGTTACTTAAACATTGTTTAATATGATAAAATTTTGACAATTTGAATAATTAAGAATACAGTGAATTTAAAATACATCATTTATTTTTTGAACTAAATACTTCAAGGGCGCGGATATGTTAAAGATCCAAAATCACTTCACAAATTAAAAATAAAAACAATCAATTTATAACCTAAAAAGAAATGTCAAATCATTATAGTCAATTTCAGATGAGAAAACTATTCAGCAATGTTGCAAGATGAATCAAATATATTTTGTTTTTGGAAATTAGTATGTATCGGTGTAAATTGGGAAAAAATTAAATAAATTGTCATCTTGCACCGCTGTTCTATTCGATATTTCAAACAAAACACATCAATAGCTAAAAATTGTATTCTTCGTAAAATTTAATAAATAATTATAAAGCAATAAAATTATTGTGTGTTTTTTATATTCAATTTATCTTCAAAATTAAGTTAAATAAAGTTAACTCAGAAATATATATATATATATATATTAATTGAGAGTGCTTTCAGATCCGAATAAGCCAATCATAATATCTACGGATGCAAGCCTTTACGGAATTGGGGCTGTACTTTCCCATTATTATAACGCGGAGGAAAAGCCGGTAATGTTTGCATCATGTACTCTATCAGCAGCTGAGAAGAATTATTCTTAGATTCATAGAGAGGCATTGGCTGTCGTATATGCCTTTAAAAAATTCCACAAATATATATATGGCAAAGAATGTACTGTATATGCAGATCACCCAGCTTTAAAGGAAATATTTAATCCTAATAAAAATATTCCAAGCATCGCAGCAGCAAGATTGCAGCGATGGTCCATTATTTTTCGATGTACAAGTATAAAATACTACATCGACCCGGGTCAAAAATGTCGAATGCAAATGGTTTGTCACGATGGCCGCTTCAAATTAGGACGAATATTAAACACATAAGTGTAAATTCAATAAATGTGCCTTCTGAAATGCCCATCGACATTGATCAGGTCAAGAAAGCTATTTTACGAGATACCGTTTTAAGCGATGTAGATAGGGTATATTAAAAATGGGTGGCCTGAGTCAATAAGCGAAGATGTAAAACCATATAAAGATAAAACATCTGAGTTAAGTTGTCTTCGTCAAGAAATTTTAAATTTATGTCATCAAAATCACTGTGGAATTGTTAAAATGAAAATGCAGATTAGGTCTTACTTTTGGTGGCATTCAATAGATAAGGAAATCGAAAAATTTGTGAAGGAATGCGAAATTTGTCAAAAAACTTTAAATGCACCAAAGGACCGCATAAATTCCAGCTGGTCCGCCACCACTATTCCATTTGAAAGAATCCATTTGGATTTTTTTCACTTCGGAGATAATATATATTTAATATTAGTAGATGTTTACAGCAAGTTTTTAGATATAGGTATACAAAAAATGCACAATACCACAAGTCAAAACCTACGTCAGAAGTTGTCAAGAAAATCTAATAGGATCAAAGAATTGTATCAAAATAAAACTGTTAAGTATAAGTTCTTAAGCAAGACGGGGAAAGTGTTGTGTATGTATTTATAAATAATTATTATTATGGAACTCACTGTAAATGATAATGACTAAAGATAGTCTAGCGTGTGCGACTGTACTATTTATTCAGCATCATCACTAATATGATTTGGCATGGTATTGCATTTTTGATGGTCAAACAAACAAGACCAATAATTAATATTGTTAAATAAAGAATTTCATTCTGAAAAAACAAAATATACACAAGAATTATTACAACTCAATTTATTAGCGATAATAATTTACAAAATAACTTTATTTCATTTTCGCACAAATTTTATTGATCACTTTTACTTTTATACATCAATAATTCACTTTATAAATCTATTTTAATTTTTTTTTTAATTCTTATAATTTCGCTTACCAAAAACTAATAATCCAATTCGACTTCGTTCAAACTTCTACAAATTTCATGAATTTTCCAGTAAGAATAGTCTAGAAACATTTAGAACAGTTTTATCACGGAAAATTCCGTTTTAGTACAACAAAACATTGACCTATTAATTTAACTTATTCTATTACACCCTAGGTGTCACCGTAAAAATATGTTTGGAAAATTTGTTTTGACTTGCGCAACAACTTTGCTGAAGAAAGCATAACGAAAATCTTAATAGTTCAAATACTATTGCTGAACAACGGAAAAAATGCCTGTTTCTTATGACATGTTGTATAAAAGGACCCACTAAATGCTTTTGTTTATATTTAGTTGATCAGCAAAATTGTTGGCCGGAATAATAGGAACAACTTTGCTTAAGAAACATATAGGAAATCTTAATGGGTCCAGATCTATCAACGTGAATATAAGTGTATATTGTTTCGTTTTCACCTTGTCAATCAAGGTTCGTATCACTGGATTGTAAATAAAACAAAATCAATTAAATTTATCATCAACGAATTTATTTATGTCACACAAAAATTATAAAAACACTATGTTTTATTTAATAATATTTTTATATTATTCGCACAATTTTACTGTACACTTATAAAAGTAGTGTAAAGTGGATTGTCCTGGGCCAGCCGAAAAAGATTTTACACCAAACATTTTTTACATGTAAATTACAACAACATAAACGTTTACGTATTTTTTTTATATGCATACTACACAGTGCAACCACAGTAACTAAATCTCTGTACAGTGCAATCAAAGTAACTAAACTCTTTAATAATGATAAAACATGTATAAATTCAACAAGAAAAATTCTTGGTCATCGACGAGAATCGAACTCGAGACTTTTGCATGGTAAGAAACTGTCTTAACCATCATACTACGAGCGAGATTGTAAATCATCAACTATTTATGGTTTAAAAAAAAAATTCCGCATGTTCAGCGAAATAAAAAAATTAAAATAATACATATAATAATACCCCTAAATGTCGATTACAAACTCTACACGCTTTAAAAATATTTTGTATACGATAATAATTTTTTATTAATTGAAATTAGATAGTGTAAAGTTATAATAAATTTTTTTTTTAATTTAACCTTGGTATTTAAAAGAAAACTAGTACAATGAAACCGTAAAATGTAATCAGCATAAAGTAAGAAAAAATTACTTAAATGAAATTGGATAGTACAAAGATGTAACAATATTTTATAATTTCACCTTGATTTTTAAATTTTATCATCAAATGTTTTGGATGTGATAATAAAAAAAAAATATCGGTTAATTTCTGTATATGTAAGAGAAAATATTTGAATTGAAGTGTATTTGTATAGTTATCAACCTGTTATATTACATCTGCATTTCGTGAAAAAAAAAAATCATTCTATTTAGAAGTTATAAAAGGGTACGCATTTATTGTATGATACATTAGAATAATGTATATGGTTAAACCGTTTACAATGATGGTTGCGGGACCCTCAGGGTGTGGAAAAACAACTTTCGTTTTAAATTTATTAAAACATTTAAATGATGGTAAAAAATTTAATAAAATTGTGTGGTGTAATGGAAACTCAAAAGCGATACCACAAGATATCTATGAAACAAATGAAATAGAAATTATAAAAAATATCCCAGATACTTTTGAGAATTGCGAAGACGGAAGTATCATAATATTAGATGATCTAATGACAGAAGCGTATAATAAAAATATTTGTGAACTTTTTACCAAAGGTTCACATCATAATAATTTATCTATTATTTTAGTAACTCAGAATGTGTTTCATCAGGCAAAATATTGTCGAGATATTTCTTTAAATTGTAAATATCTTGTAGTTTTTAAAAATCCACGAGACAGATCTCAGATTTGTTCTCTAGCCAGACAAATATACCCTGAAAACACAGCGGAACTTATGAGGGTATATAATGAAGCTACTTCGAGACCTCATGGTTATTTACTATTTGATTTAACACAATCAGTTAATGATTTATTTCGTTTCCGTACCGATATCTTAAAAAAAGGCTATTTCACATGCTATTGTCCATCAATTTTATTCGAAAATAAAAAAGTGTGTATAAAAAATGAAACGATTGAAGGCAAACAAACATATTCTACATGTGCTAAAAAAGTGTAACTCAAAAACAAGAAAAGCGCTACTTAAAGTCTGCACCCCTGAAGTTATAAAAACTTTATGTGAAATATCACTCAACACATTAAATGGAAACAACAGAATTTCTAAACAGTGTAAAACAAAATTAAAAAAGTATAAAAGAGAACTTCGCGACTTGGCTTGTTCAAAACTGTGTCTCTCTTCAAAGCGTAAAATTCTTGTACAAAAAGGTGGATTCTTACCCGTTTTAATCAGCACTATTTTATCAGGGTTGATAGGCCAAATAATTAATCAGACATCATGAGTAATTTACAACGGATGATTGTTATACAACCAGAAATTTTCGAAAAAATTAAAAAAATTTTAATTGATGATAGTAAACTATCGGAATTAGATAAAAATATGAAATCAATTCTACGTAACAACAAACTAACTGATTTGAATAAGTGGCATCTATATAGACAGAACTTATTAACATATTCATCAATGAAAAGAAAAAATGCGTATAAAGATAAATTTAATTTGTATCAACCAGCAATACGTCATGTTCATGAAGTGGGAGTTCAAACTAAAAGAATTATTTCTAAAAACAAAGATACAAATACAGATGCATCATCAAAAGGTTCTGATAAATATACACAAGCTGATATACCTAAAGCAAAAGAGGAGTACACAGATGCTGATGAAAAACCTAAGCCAGTGTTTACACAATTAGATGCAGAAGAAACATTTGAAAATAACAGCGATGTATTCGATGATAAAGATGATGATGATGATGATGATGATGATGATAATGATAGTATTGTTTCTGATGAGTTTATTAATCCAAAAGAAATTTTACGCGAAAGAATTTCTTCACATTCTAATATGTACAGAACATTTGAAATGAAGGACGGAACAACAATCTCTGTTCCAACAAAAAAACATATTTTTAAAAAACAAAAAGGTGTTTTTCAGGCTCCAAAACCAGGATCACTACAAACAACTTCAGACCTACCTCAGAGGAGAAGTGATCGTCCGTTAACAGTTCAAACAATAAAACGTAGTGAACAAGAACGCTTACGAAATCAACCTTGGTCAAGAATTAAATAAAAATTTTAAAAATAAAAAGTTATATAAAGGATAAAATCGGTGTTTTAATTTATTAATTTAATAGTTATTATTGAGAACAGTGGTGGATAATTTCACATACGTAACTCTTTTAAGTAACAGTTCTTTGAAATATTACCCAAAAAATTCATTATCGAGGTTCACGGTTAAACTCCCAAACACTATAAATTTGGATTCTAATGAGAAATGGTATGTTGGTCTAACTAACGTCGCTCATACTTCTATAAGTGATGAAACAAAAATTACAATTAAATCGACATCAGAACAAATACTTCCTTTAGACATAGAATTAATAATATTTTTAAATGCAACTACCTCTAAATTTTATCAAAAAATTGAAGAACCTAATTTCTTTGATCGATATAACTCATCAGCTGAATTAGTTAAATTCAATTATAACAAGAATGAACCATATATTCAGCTACCAGTGTTAAAAGATGTTTATCCCTTAATAAAATGTAATCAAGAGTACACACTTGAGGAATTTTTTGATGTAATATTTTCTCAAATTAGAATAACGCGATGGCCAGAGTTTAAAGAATCTTTAAAAAAGGAAATTAAAAATTTCAAACCAACAAAACAGATTGAAGCTAAAATAAAAAATGTTAAAGATAGTTATATTGATGTGAATACAAATATCAACCCAATTCCATTTTACATATGTTTTTATTGTAATATAATCAAACCGAGAACTATCGGAGATGCATCTGTACCATGTTTGTATATGCTAGAGGATGCATGTTTGTATATGCAGAGGAACAGACGCTGATAGAAGCATACCTCGATCGTATCAAATAGATAATGTTCAATATTGTCCCATTGAAAAGTATAATATATCAGAGATCAGTATTTTAATAACTGATGAAACTGGAGAACAAATCAATTTTAATGATGGACTATTTATGACCTACCTAGTACTTCACTTTCGTAAAGGTATATAAAGAGGTATCTTACAGATTACATTAATTACAAATGGATGAAAATCCTAATAGAGACAGAGGAGAACATTATATTTATGCCGGAGCGATTCAACGTTTTTAATGAAATGGAAGTTCAAAATTTAAGCAATTTATGTAAAGATCACTTAATTATGGTGAAATTAGATAAATATAATGTGCATTTTGTATAAATAAATAAATAAATAAATAAATAAATAAAACAATATTATATAAACTTATTTAGAAAACGTATTTAATTTCATTTCAAAACAATCTTAAAATGGTGTTTCGACTCCGCTTCTTCACTGTTATCAACGCTGTGAACAAACCAACTAGCATTTATGATGTTCTAGATTTAAATTATTAACTCATTCATTTTGTTGAATGTTGCAGTGATCATAATCTTAGATATCTTTCGCTTTAAATAAATCCCAAACATTATGTGGAAAAATTATTTTATATATAACAATCCAAAGTTCATAAGCTTTCATTAATACTTCGACCACATATATAAAATGAGTCGCTTTCAAATAGTCAATGAATTGCATAAGCCGGCACGTAAAAATTTTATACGCAGACATGTTAAAATTAAGGGTATTGATGACTTATGGCAGGCAGATCTTGTGGAAATGATTCCCTATGCAAAAGAAAATGCTGGTTTTAAATATCTTCTAACTGTAATCGATGCTTTTTCTAAATTTGCTTGGGTAGAACCTCTAAAGAACAAAACATCACAGGTGATTGTTGATGCTTTAACAAAAATTTTCAATGAGAGTAAAAGAATACCAAGGAATCTACAAACAGATATGGGAACTGAATTCTATAATAAAGATTTCAAACAGCTTGTGAAACAGAAAAGTATTAACCATTACTCAACATTTAGCCCAATAAAAGCATGTATAGTAGAAAGATTTAATAGAACTCTGAAGGAACATATGTGGAGGAAGTTTAGTCTTCAAGGATCTTACAAGTGGGTAAATATTTTAAAAAACTTAGTGAAAGATTACAACAACAAAAAACATAGGACAATTAAATTAGCACCTGCAGAGGTTACTGTGGCAAATGAACAACAACTTTTAAAACATGTTTATACATATCCTAAGTTAATGCAGAAAAATAAATTTAAAGTTGGCGATTTCGTTCGAGTTAGCAAATTTAAAACCGTTTTCGAAAAAGGTTATACACCAAATTGGACTACTGAAATATTTAAAGTTATCAGTATTAACAATAAGTTTCCTGTGACGTATTTACTTGAGGATTATAAGGGACAGCTAATATCTGGCAGGTTTTATGAAAAAGAGCTCCAAAAGACAAATCATCCTGATACTTACCTCGTAGAGAAAATCTTGAAGAAGAAAGGTAGCAAAGTTTATGTTAAATGGCTCGGTTTTGGATCATCTCATAACTCATGGATAAATAAAAACGATATTATTTAAAATATTCTAGTGTTTTTTATTTTAAAATTAATTATTATTATTATTATTAATTATTTATTTTAAAGAACTAATATATTGTTTTACATATAAATAAACAAATTTTCATATACTATACATACAATTATAATTATTTTAAAATATAAACCTATTAATTATTACTATTCTAAATTTAATTAAAATTGTAAGGCATTAAATGTATTACATATATATTTAAGAAATATAAAAATATGTTATTTATAACTAAGTAAAATAGAAATTATCAATTTCATTATTACCCCATGCCAAAGTTTTGTATGAATTTGGAATTACAAATCGTTTATCATCGAAATTTGATAGCGCTAATTTGTTTGTCAATTGCGTGTATAGGTTGTGTCTAATACTTCTAAAATTTATTTGTGATCTAATTACATTAACATTTTTATTCAAACAATTTTTAAAATCATTTAATGATATAGAATCAGAAACAACATTTTTTTTTATTCCTTTGATTTTCTTGATAATTTCATTATCATCTTCAAGGTTCAAACTATATGATTTTGCCCTGATTCCAACAAACTCTGTTAAGATTTTTCCACAACATTCATCTTTAAACATACCTAAAACCTTTTTATTTACTAATGGGAAATTATATAAGTTGTTAGGAGAATAATCTGAAGTATCAAATTTCTCATTTAAATCAGGTTTTATATCTTTGTAAAAATCTATAGTTTGAATTTCATAAATTAATGAGTCTGTATCAGTATATAAAAGTGTTGCGTTATCATTGTATTTTGTCTTAATATAATCATAATGAAAATTATACATTAGAGTTTTAGATAATTCTAAAACACAGAAACCCACATAAATAGGTTTATTGTACGTAATAGATAATCGGCTCATTTGAATAGCAACCAAATTTTCATCAAATATCGAGGATGAATGAAAATTAGGTTTGCTAATTAAAGTATTAGCACCAAATTTGCTACCTAGATTTTCCCAATGTGTTGATAATCTTATATCGGTTCTTTTTTCAACATTTTCTATTGCTTTTCCGAAAACACTATTATTCTTTAATTTATACAAATCTTTTTCAAAAGAATTTTGAGCTTTTGTACGAAGATCTGTATTTAAATCAATATAAGATTTCAACCATGGTTTTTGGCTAAACTTTAAAACTCTATGTATTTTTTTTAATATTAATCCCTTATTAAGACAGTCTTTCAAATTTTTCTGATGAATAACATATTCCTGTTTAGGTTGTAGATTAGCAATTAATTTATTTTCTTTTGAGCTTTGGTATAAGGGTTTTATGTTTTCCATACAAAATGGTAAATCATTATGTTGTTTATGTAGATGGCTCGGATAATCTAAATCAACTTCAAGAATATAACCTATGTCTGATTCATTATCTGTCAGAGAATTAATATCAAATTTATCTAATTCCGATGAATCAAGAAATCTGAAATTAGCATACGGTAGTGATTGACTCATGGCCCATCCATATAGATTGTTGGCATCTAAATAAACAAGAAAATTAGAATCCATTTCCTTATTATAATTTTTCATATATTTGTGATTTGCTCTTGCATATCGTTTTGAACACTGAGCTAAACCACCTCGAATACCTTTCCTAATAAAATTTACCATGTCTATATCTTTAAGCAATTCTAATTTGATTTTTGTAAACTTAAGCATTGCATCCCAACTTAAACCAGGAGATGTAAAATAATGAGCCGGGTCAAGACCGTACGTTTTCATGCAAACATTTCGAAAATTTTCAAATATATCCGCCAAAATAAGAACATCTGATTTTAAATATAAGTCAGAATATTCACCTAAACTTTTACATTGAAATGTTTCCCAAACATTTAAAGCATGGTTATATTGATCGTCAGAAATATCACAATTTAGTAATTTATTATAAAAATTATTTTTAGGTGGTAATTGAGTTTCATCTAACTTTTTGAAACTATCTAGATAATCATAGGGGAAAACTCCTTTTTTCTTTATAAGGTTAAATTCAGTATGATTAGAAAAACTCTTTCTAACTTCTTTGAATTGAGAGTCATTAAGATTATTAGATAGTTTGTCAATGCTAGCTGCCATAAATTTAAATGAATCTACAAACCTTAATTTAATTTTTTTATGCTCACTAATTTTAAAATGTTTTGTGAATGATATATATCGTTCCTTATTCTGAGCGATTAAATCTATCTGTTCAGTATCAAACCCTAATTCTTTTATAATAAAATGAGAATCATAGCCACTTAAATTGTGACAAAATATTGGAACGAAATCAGCTATTTTATAATTTAAATTACATTTAACATGTGCAGCACCTCTAAATTTCCCTGTTAAATAGCAATGATCCCTAACTTTATAGTTTTCATCATCATCAAAATCACCATCACAAATATGACATTTATTTGAAAAATTATAATTTACTTGCTCCGTGTAGGAAAGTTTTTTCATTTTTCGATTTACGTGTAGCTCGTTGTATATAATTTTTAAATCTTGTTTTAATTTATCAATGAAAATTTTCCCACAATCATTACCTCTGTATGTAACAAATTTAGATTTAATGTCATTATATGAACATTTAATGTAATATGCAAAACTGTAGGGTTCATGTTTTAAAATATTTTCACTAAAAGATATCTCAGGATTTAGAGTACACGAATCAATTGGTTTTAATATTGCTTCAAAATCACAATATATCACATATGGGACTTGTAATTTATGACGATAATTACTAAATTCTAAAAAGTCATTTTCTTCATTAGGAAGAATACATTTAATTCTATTGCAACCATATTGCACATGATTATTTAAACCTTCCTCATTTCTAAAAAATATTAAACAACCATCACAAATAAATTTTTTATTAGTTCTTTTTGACAATTGTTTGCCTACTAAGGTATTTAATTTTTTTATATAGCAATAATGACTATTTCCACTATCTTCTATATACAATAGATTAACATGATGAGATTTTTTGATTACCAATTTGATTACCTTCTAAACTATACACATTTACACTTATATTATTCTGGCTTTCAAATTGTGGGATATCTTTTAAAGGCATGGGGAAACTAATATTATCTAAATTTAAGATAGAACTATAGTGAGGAAATGAATTACACCGTTGAGGTTTTCTTACATTAGGATATTTGCTAGCCATGATTGACCAGGCGAAGCAGGCTTGATCTGCATTTTGTACATTGATTATAGCCTTTTTATCTTTAATACATTTTGGGAGAGGTATGTAAGAGGACCCTCTCATTGGACTATATTTGTTAAAATTTACTTCAATGAACAATACTTTTTCAATTGCCCATCCAGACTCTTTCTCCTGAAACTCCTCACTCAGAGTATTCAGGGTGCAGACAAGCTGAGAAAATATCTCATCCAAATCGCTAGCTTCCGTTAAAATTGCATTTTTAGTATTAAATGATTTTAATGAGCTAACATTTGCTTCATCTTTTAAATCAAATTTAGTGAATAAGCCAAACAATTCAAAATTTACTTTGCAAACTTTAAATAACTCTGTTTGAAGCTCTATTAATTTAATTATTTTATGTTTTATTGAACACATAAAATCATTTATACTAATATAGTTAATAGGTACATCTGAAACCCTATAACTAATTATTCGGGACTTGAATGCAGTGCTAATTATTTGGATGTTCTCATCATTCTCACTATAGTTCCTTAAACAATTGTTTTTATGAAGTAAGGATTTATAATGATTAAATAAAATTTTTTTTGAAATACTTACATTGCAATTACTACATAAAACGTCATCAGTAGGTGCATCATCCATTTTGATTCTCTTGGCAGCTCCTACAACTGTCCTTGAGTTTGATGGAATATGTACCCTCTCGCGATTATTAACGGCTGATGTAACATGCATCCTCTTGCTATGATAATCAAGTTTTCGTTTATTGCCGAAAACGATGCCACACACTTCACACAGCATGTTATCTTGAGGGTGCTGCTCCTTTGAATGCCGAATTAAAACGTCTTTTGATGAAAACATTTTGTTGCATTCTTCACAGTTATTCATGATTTAACTGAAAATATATAAAGAGATAATATGTTAAAACGTTATATATAATTTAAATAAATGTATATTTGTAACTTACGTTAAAAAATTTTTCGCTTATGTATTTAAAATTTTATTTATTTTATTAATTGATTTACTTCTAATATTTAACACTTAGAAGTTGTAAATATAACAATTAGTTTATAGGTACTACACAAATAAATGTTCACTAACACAAAAAAAAGATTATTGATTAAATTATAATATTTAACAATTAAAAGTTGTATAACAATTAGTTTATAATTTTCGGTACTACACAAATATTTTCACAAATAGGTACTTCTTAACTTTTATATTGTTTTTTTATTGATCAACATTGATTACGATCACTTCACTTTTAATTTTAAAATAATAGGTAAATCAAAAAAATATTAATTTATATTTTAAATTGTATTTAATTTTACACCACACAGTAATACGTTGTATAAGTTTATTAATTAAATGCATCAAAATAACATCAAAACTACCACTTATATATTCTATATTTCTAATTTTCATTATGTACATTACAGCAAATTTTACGCCAAGGTTAAATTATAAAATATTATTATAACTATGCAGTTATGCATTCTCCGGAAATGTCAAGGTTGAATTAAAAAAAAAAAATATTATTATAACTTTACACTATCTAATTTCAATTAATAAAAAATTATTATCGTATACAAAATATTTTTAAAGCGTGTAGAGTTTGTAATCGACATTTAGGGGTATTATTATATGTATTATTTTAATTTTTTTATTTCGCTGAACATGCGGAATTTTTTTTTTAAACCATAAATAGTTGATGATTTACAATCTCGCTCGTAGTATGATGGTTAAGACAGTTTCTTACCATGCAAAAGTCTCGAGTTCGATTCTCGTCGATGACCAAGAATTTTTCTTGTTGAATTTATACATGTTTTATCATTATTAAAGAGTTTAGTTACTTTGATTGCACTGTACAGAGATTTAGTTACTGTGGTTGCACTGTGTAGTATGCATATAAAAAAAATACGTAAACGTTTATGTTGTTGTAATTTACATGTAAAAAATGTTTGGTGTAAAATCTTTTTCGGCTGGCCCAGGACAATCCACTTTACACTACTTATAAACTTCATTTCGCACTAAAACACTTTTTAAACCACTTTTTAATTTCTTTTTAATCTTCACACTATGGCTCACCAAATACTAATAATACAAATCGACTTTGTTCGCCTTTTTATATACACAAACCAAACTTCCAGAAAGCTCATGACTTTTACAGTTAGAATAGCGTAGAAACATTTAGAACAATTTTATCATGGAAAATTCCATTTTAGTAAAGTTAAACATTGAGCTATTAATTTTACTACTTATTATATTTTATCTACTTATTCTATTACACACTAGGTGTCACCGTTACAATATTTTGAAAATTTTTTGACTTTGAGCGAAAACATGTCGAAAGAGATATTTCAAAAATCGAGTCTAATTTTGAAGTGGGACTAGCACTATTGGATTCAGCGTACTCAAATTAGGTTTACCTTATATGGTATAAATATATCGCGCAATTAAAAATAACAAGCGAATTTTCGTTTTTTTCTAATTAACAAGAAAAAAATCGAATACAACGCAAGCAATATAACTGCTATCCAGAACACAAGAGTTTAGAAATAAAAGATACCTAATCAAAAAATTTAAGATGTTCGATCTAAACGATTCTATATAGAAAATAGAATCGTTTTTGATTACATACTTGCAAGTTTTTAATTTAAATGGTTGACCTCTTATGTTTAACTAAAGAGGCTTAGTTCTTCTTAACCATGGTAAAAAACAGGTAAAAATTTGCTTAATTTCTTTAGCCATATATTTTTTAAATTAAATAATAATGAAATTTTAAAAGTTTGCAACATTCATGAGAAGAAATTTATGTCGAATTATTTTATTTGTCTTTGTTAAATCAATTATTTTGCTTCATAAAAATGTCGTTCCCCTAAACTTAATCTAAACCGAACAATTTAATAAATTGCAATGCCAGCTTATGATTTATGATTTTGATACTAGAAGTTTAAAAAATAATTCTAAAAATATTTCGGTTTGTTATTTATAAAAATGGGATTTATTTTAGTTAACGTCAAATAAATTTAAGATGGTTATAGTACTTTAGATTTAATGGCTCGTAAGAGCTATACCATAAAACTTGATCTTTTAAGAGCCCAAAAATAAGTTTTACTGCCCACACCCGTATATATGCGAAATAACAGTGAAGTAAAAATCCAATTTTAACGAATTTTTCTATTTCACTTATTTATTGTAAATTTTATGAATTAAATTTTATTTTTATTTTTTTTTTATTATTGTAATTTCCCTAATTTATATTACTGCCACCATTTCCGTTTAAATTCATATTTTATTACATTTTTTTCAATTTGCATTGTTGTCATTCATCTATTTATTACGGATTTTTTTTTTGGTTATTGTATAAATGTGGAAATAAGATATTACAATTATTCTAAATAAATAATTTATTATCAATAATAACTTGTGATTTGATTTCCCTATATGTTTGTATGAAAATTGAAAATCAATTTTGACGATGAACATAGTGTTTTTGAGATAGATGGAAATAAATTATTATATATATTCCGTTTTGTCATCGTACATCTATCGATATTAGCTGTATCCTGATAAAATTAACCCCACTTATCATGTAGTTACGTACAAACATATAATAAAAATAATAAAAACCAAGGCAACCAATTTAATTGACTTTCAACTTAAGTCACGTATATCGTTTCTTTTTTTTTTTTGCTTTAGTTTCAAAAAGTTCTAATTTTTGTTTTATAATAATACTGATAAAAAATATTATTTTTAAACGAGGAAAGCTCAATGGAAATAAAATTAAAAATCCCAAAACATATATTATCACGTTTTATTCCGCACATATAATGAAACCATATAACAGCAATAAAACGAATTGTAAACTGTATAAAATCTTTAAACTTTACTAAAAATAAAAAAAAAATAAAAAAAAATATTAGATTTCAATTTCGAATCTAACCAACGAAAAAAAAAAAAATAGTTTTATATTTTGTTGGGTACTTAAAATAATTTTGTTTTTACTCAAGATAAAAATAAACTTTTTTTTTTTTCGTTGTGATGCTTTGCAAAAAAAGCTTAACAAGCAAACATGATATCTTTTCAAAATATATATTTTTAATATTTTGCTTTTTCGGTTGTATTACATGAAAATTGGAAGATTTTATTGTTTGTACACAACATTTTGAAGCACGCATTATACTTAATCTTTATTGTTGAAAGTTTCGCTGGAGCTTTTTTTTATTGTAATACTGTATAATGTAACAAAAAATATTTCGTCGTTAGTTTGTATTGATAACTTATAATATCGTTGAGAACCTAAACGTGTTGTCTTAAGTCATATATTTATTTAAACTGATTTGTATAACAAACAAATCTTATGTTTGGTTTCGTAGAAAAATAAATAAATACGCCGGTTAAATGTTTTTTAATTAATGATTTATTTTAATGGACTACATATATGTATTTTCTAAGATTTTATTTTATAAATTTGACAAGACAAAACAAAATCCTTATTTGTTATTTTCTTTCGTACACATTACCGAAAGATAACTCCAGTCAAAAGCAAAACACAAAAACATGCATTATATAAACCAAAATGACATATTTCGTTAAGTGTCTAATTATAGATGGCAAAATTTACGACTTGGTCAATTAATTTCGATATCGAATATTTTAACGAGCATTATTCATACTATCCGCATTAAAATTACAAAATTTCAAAAAATTGTATTATTCCACTTTGCAGACGAGGAAACTTCTATCGGTAAAACACATATTTTAGCAATCGCCCTTTTGAATTCTGAATTGGTGGTTTTAACAGTTACTACCCAAATGTGACAGTCTTTTTCCGGATGAACTTTACTTATTCGCCCAATAAGCCAGTTAAATGGAGGTATGTTGTACTCCTTTAACAACACAAGCAATTCCCACCATTTACGACGCTGCTGAAGTTCATTTAAATATTCGAACAGTTAACACTTCCAAAATTGTTGCAATATGAAATGTATTCGTTGCCATTTCGACAGTCTATTAACATCTAAATTAGATAATAAGGGATCAGGCACCGAGGTTAACGGGGACCCTATAATAAAATGCCCGGCGGTTAAAACCTGTAAATGTAATAGATCACTAGACATGGGGGTAAGAGGACGCGAATTTATTCAAACTTCGATCTGAGTTATTAACGTATGAAGCTCTTAAAATTTACAACCCATATTTTCTACTACCCGTTTTCACGATTCAGATTTATATGTGTTACTCTACAAATTTGCACAATTCAAAGCTAAGTGCAGAACATTGCCTAACAAAATTCGAATAAATTTAAAAATCTTTAAAATTCTCGAATAATCTATATTATGTGAATCTCGAATGATCTCGGTCAATTTGAATAATACCGAAAAATTTTAATATTAATGAGTAATTTTTGAAAGCCTAAATTCGTTTAAATATCGAATTATTTGTCAAGTAATTTAACGTTACTAATACCAAATACACTAATACTAAGCAAGCTGAGACTAAGGTCAACAAAACGATATGCAATAAAAATGGAACCCTCAAATTTATTAATTAGTACCGAATAATATTGTAGATATCGAATAATAATTTTCTTCTAATAGGCTCTATCAATCTCAAACATACTCGAATAACCTCGAAAATCTCACTAACCTGACTCTTCCGAAACACCATTTAAGTCTCAAACATCATGCAGCCCATTTCCATGCTACAATGCACTAGTCTGGAGAAATTTTAAAAAGTGATTAAAACATGAAATCCCAAGCAAGGGGATGTGAAACAGGAGGACCCGCCAAAAGAAGCAAAAAAAAAAACACCATCACTGATTGCAAAATTAATTTATAATTTGCAATTTCCTCATATTTGAAATAGGTTTTCAAAATAAATCGTTTTTATCTAATTTACCGGTAAATGTTATTTTTTATTAACCGTTTATCGGTAATAGAAAAGATTCGGTAAATTAGAAACTATATTCCGTTGAATCACCTTTCTAAAGACAATGACGCCGCTAACTAGGAAAACAAGAAAATATTTTCCGTCGCGGTTAGGTATTTTGTATCATTCAATCAAATTCAACCTTTTCTAATCAAAACATGATTTGTAAACGGTTGAATTTAATGCACAAATGAGATAAATTTGGAGTGCAAAATGCGTGTTACAAATAAATTAATCCAGCAAACACTAAAATCGTTATAATTTGATGTCGAAAGCTTTAATTTTAAACAAGTTTAGCAAATTTAAATATCTGTCAAAACCTCAACACATTTTTATTTGAATGGACGCCTTATCAAATTGTTAGGCATGTTTTAAGAAAATATCTAATAGCAACAGGATTAGTTTCTTTTTTTTCTAAAAACTACAGACCACAGCTTTTTCTTAAAAATTTTCTAGAAATGTTCGGCAAATTTGGAAGGGTGGTCTATTTTAAGCTTAATCTGAGCTACCATCTATTTAAACTTGACTTTGAACTAATATTCGAACGCCAGATAAATTTCGTGGGCCCCAATAATCATGGGCTCTTCCGCGGCTGCGAGTACTGCGGATACCTAGTTACGCCACTGTGGATCGTGATTATCCAAAAATTGTACTTTTATATAAATTAATAAATAAAAATGAAATTATATAAATTTGGTGCTCAAAAATCGTCGATTGACAATTAGAAATCGTGTGTTAACATTACGCAAATATCGTTTGGGCCAGAATTTTTTGCAGCCAACTCTTGGTTTTTGCGTCATCATCACATTGTATGGGGCGCTCAGCTAGACCGGTATTTTGTGCCAAAACTCCGGAATCTTGTGCCATTTGTTATTTTAATTTTATGAGGATATTGTATATTCACCTGACAATTTAAAATCTGTTGACTAAGAGCGCCCAACATTTAAAATTATTCATGTTTTCTGGGGATGGGATCTAAATTATTAGGTTTGAGACATTTTCCAATTATTAGGACATCGATATAAATTTAAAATTAATATCTAAGAATGCACATGAAGTTTATCCTCTATTTATCCTAAAAAAAAAATTTGGACGAGTTTAGGAAAAACTGTTCACTTGTATATAGACATGTGAAGTTAATACTACATTTATCTTAAAATAGTATAATAAAATAAAGCTCGTAGATGTATTTGTCTATTGCAACCCTTTCGGCGGATATTCAATACGAATTAAACTAATTAAACAATCTAGAAATAATAAAACACAAATAGGATTTACAAATTATTCAGAAAGGAAAAAATATAATTTTAGTAAATAAACACACTAATTGACAATGCTTTAGACATTCCTAAAAATAAAATTAGACATTATAGAATAAAGATCATCAATTAGATAATGAAGGCAAACAATTTGTAATTGATGTACAGCAATCATCTTAGGAGAATACCTCTGAAATTAACAAAAAAAAGTCCAGTTAAATAACTACCCTATGACAATTAGAGAACTCCTGCCAGAAAAAAGTAAAGCACATTTTTCTTGCAATAAACAAGATCCCCGCAAGATAAAACTAAGTTGAACAATCAGCAACTATTTAAGAAAATTTACTAATGACTAACTTTAAAAATCAATCAAATGAATTAAAAAACGCAGATTCATCCAAAAATGGGTTAGAAATAATGAAGATAAAGCTCGAAGATTTGATGAACACCTCGAAAAAATATTCCAACCGCATGATGGCCAAATATTGGAAGCCAAAAAAGTAACTAAGGAAGTTGCGAAAGAAAAAGAAGAAATTCTCCAGACTACACCAATTTAAGTCATGTACGAGATAAAATTTAATAAGAATCTGAAGAAACCTCATTACTGCGGTAATCTTAAAATAAACACTTGTAAAGCTCAAAAATCTTATAAATACAGCAACTATCACATTAAACTTCCTCTCGTATAGGTCAATTTCGCTATTAGCAGTTATGTGTAAACTCTTTGAGAAGTTATTGGTGAAAAAATTAAATCCGATAATCAAGAGAAAAACTTGATTCTAAATCATCAGTTCGGTTTTCGTAATCAACACTTAATGTACACACATAGAAAGCATTAGAGGAATAAAGTCAGATTGATGATATTTTTAGTTGTTGCATTGGCCTTTGACAAAGATTGGCATGAAGGACTTAACCAAAAAATAATAAAACTCCTATCAATGCAATTCGCTAAAATACTGGAATTATACTTGAAACTTATATTCATCTAAATTAAGTTGAATGATGCCTATTCTGAATTAAAAAGAATGAAGGCAGGAGAACTACATGGTAGTGTATTAGTACCGGTTTTATACCTAATGTACACCAATGATCTCTTGCATTAAAAAACAACACTATAGCGATTGTCTGATGACACAGCACCTAGCTGTTGACAAGGCTGGGCAGTAACGAATTGCATATATTTGAACTACGTAATGACAAAAAACAGTTCGTATCTTGTATTTTAATTACTTAAATTCTAAGTAATTTTAATTTGTATTTTAATTACATCAGTTTTAGTCATTTTTACAAATACAATTCACTGCTATTACTGACAAGATTTTGGAATTTCGTCCCGAGGTCGTCTTTATGAAATTAACACTTGGTCAATTTGGTTCCGGGAAGCCTTCCGTGCGGGTGTTTTTATGTTTCTATATTAGTCGGGTTGATTTTTGTCCGCTGTAGCAATAAAGTCACCAATCACCAGTCTAACGACATGCGCAGGTTTAGATCCCATCAGAGATTATTTAAGCTACATCTATTATCTAATGGTAGGCTAATTTTGTGCGCCCACGCACGCACCAACACGAAGATTTCCGAAGGAATCTCCACTCTAAAGCTATGTTGTTGTAAATTGTATGTGCTATATATAGCATTATGTACTATACACTGTATGTTCTATATATAGCATTATGTATAGTCGCCATTTTGTATTAAATAAAACACTATCTTTTGTTCAGTTCTAACTTGAACCAACTGTGTTTTTATTTTCTCTGCACACAAAGCCTAATTTCTCCGGTTATGGGCCCAGAAATAGTAATAAAACAATTTAAAAAATAAAAAAAATATAAAACCATGTCGTCGAATTCTTTGCCGCTTATAGAAAAGTTGAAGGGACGCGAAAATTACGATTCTTGGAAGTTTGCTGTACAGTGTTATTTGGAGCACGAGGATTTATGGAATTGCGTGATAGGTAAAGGAAACGATGAAAAAAGGGATACGAAAATGCGATCCAAATAGTTTTACTACTGGACCCGATAAATTATGTGCACGTGCAGGCGACAAAAACTTTAAAAGAGGCGTGGTACGACTTGAAAAAAGCATATGAGGATACTGGTTTATTGAGACGTGTTGGTTTGTTGCGCGTTCCGATAACTACAACGCTTGCAAAGTGCAGTTCAGTGGAAGAATATGTGAACGTGATAGTTACGACTGCGCGTAAATTGGAGTCAATTGAAATGCAAGTGAGTGACTAGTGGGTTGGTGTGTTGTTGTTGACTGGCTTGCCCTAACAGTATAACCTCATGAAAATGGGAATAGAAAGCAGTGGTGTAAAAATAACAGCTGATTGTATTAAAACCAAACTCCTTCAGGACTTTGGGAAAGAATCCACCAAATCTCCTGCGATGTTAAGTCAAAATGCTTTGCAGCATCAGACGAGTCAAAATCATCAAAATTCAAAACACCAGAAGCATAGTGATAAGAAACGACTGAAGTGCTACAATTGCAGTAAATACGTTCTTGTAAAACGGGATTGTAAACAGGACAAGTCCACGAAAATCGGAAAACCAATCTTTACATCGTTTTTGGCGGATCACGTTAATGAGAGTGTTTGGTATTTTGACTCCAAAAAAAGGATGAGTTTGTTCTCTGGCACCAACGTTTGGGGCATGTCAACTAGGAAATTTTTAAGAAAGTTAAACATATGGTAAATTAAGTGAATTTCTGTACGCGTAAAATTAATATTTGTGGAGTTTGTTTGAAAGGAAAGCAAATAAGGCAATCATTTCCAAAGAGTGTCACTAAATCAAACGACGTCTTGAGTATCGTTCATTCAGATGTATGTGGACCCATTGACACCGGGTCGCTTGGCGGTGCGAAGTATGTGTTGGTATTCGTAGGCGATTTTGCTCGGAAAGTATTTGTTTACATAAAGAAAGCAAAGTCTGAGGTGAAAGAGCATTTGATGAATTTTAAGAGCCTTGTTGAGAATCAGATATATCGGAAAATTAAAATACTGCGCACGAACAATGGCACTGAGTATGTGAACAATGATTTGCTTAGTTTCTTGAGAACATGCGGAATACGACATCAAACAACTGTCTCTTATTGACCGGAAAAAAATTAAAAAGCTCGTTGCTTGTTAATAGAGGCTGATTTACCGAAAAGTTTTTGGGCGGAAGCAATTTCAACAGCAGCATATTAAACGAATCGAGCACCATCTCGAGCAGTACTAGATCAGATTCTAGAGGAAATATGGGGTGGACGAAAACAGAGTCTTAACCATCTGAAAGTTTTTAGAAGTAAGTGTATGGTGTATATTCCGAAGGTGAAACGCAAGAAGTTAGATGCCAAATCGGAAGAATGCATGATGCTTGGATATTATGACGACTCTAAAGCTTATCGCCTTTACCATCCTGTCAAGAAGACAATCGTGAAGAGTCGAGATGTTGTATTTATGGAAGACCAACGAATTCAGGTGACTGAAGATAATAGTGTTCTAGGCTATTTTGATCCATTCGCAGAAATGCAATCAAAGCCTGCTGAAGCAATGAATAAGAGTGTGCCTTCAATGCAAGAATTGAGCTTGGATTCGATTGTTACCAACAATAACATTTCTGAAAGGGTCGAACACTTAAACGATAACTGGGACGAAGAGGATAACGCTTGCGAGAATCAGGATGTTGTATTGGATGTTGACGACGATGAATACGTCCCAAAAACTGAAATGAGTGGATCGTTGGAGCCATGCAGAATTCCAAAACCGAAGGTTTATAATGATTTTGAATCGTATTTATCAAAATCAGTTGAATCAAATGATCGTGTGACAGTAGAGGAAGCATTATCGAGATCGGATGCAAAATTGTGGAAGTCAGCAATGAAAGAGGAGTATGATGCCTTAATTGAAAATTCAACTTAGGAATTGACAGATCTGCCTTCCCAAACTAAACCTATTGCTTGCAAGAGGGTTTTCAAAACCAAAAGAGATGACGAAGGTCGAATAATCCGTCATAAGGCTCGATTAGTAATAAAAGGATACGCGCAGAAGAAAGAAATTGATTATGAGGAAACTTACTCACCAGTTGTGAGATATAGCTCGGTACGTTTTCTAATGGCTTTGGCAGTGAAATTTGTCTCGCCATAGATCAGATGGATGCTGTGATCGCTTTCCTAAAATGTGAGTTAAAACAAGATATATACATGTTGCGACCAGAAGGGTATATATCAACGGCGAGCAAAAAAGTCTGCAAATTAAACCAGTCGATATATTTAAAGCAAGCTAGCAGAGTTTGGAATCCAAAACTAGATAAAGTTTTGAGAGATGCTGGACTAAAAAAATCAGATGCTGACCCATGTGTATATTATAAAGTCACCAATAATAAGATGCTTATAGTTGCAATTTATGTCGATGACATACTCATTTTGTCAAACGATCAGGATTCAAAGATACATTTGAATTCGTGCCTGATGAAGTTACTTAAAGTTAAGGATATGGGTGAAGCTAAACATATCTTGGGCATACGAATAACACGTGATAGAGCTCAAGGAAAGCTTTGGTTAGACCAAGAGGCCTATGTGAATCAACAATGTACAAGCAATGACCAAGCTTGAATCATCCAGACGTAAGATTTCTTGTTTCAATTTTATGTGATTGGAGCTTAATAAAAATTAATTCAGTGGGGGAGTTGTAAATTGAATTAACGTTTATGTTTATGTCGCGTTGTAGTGCTGTACACATGACTGTGTATACGAACGCACCCTGTATGTGCTATACATAGCATTATGTACAGTCGCCATTTTGGATTAAATAACACACTCTCTTTTGTTCTGTATTAACTTGAACCAACTGCGTTTTTATTTTCTCTGTACATAAAGCCTAATTTCTGCAAACGTATAGCCTTAGGACTTGGTCTCCACTTTTAGGTAATCGAGTTTCTTGGAGAGCAACGAGTTCTATCCGATACTCTTTCATGCATGTGATAAGGCCCTAAAACGCGCCTGGTTTTCGTAAAGACTTTACGTTCCATGTGACAATCCTAAATCCCACCTCCAGGTTTATGTGTGGTTCATATACATACATATATTGATCTCTATTTGAGTATCTAAAATCCATGAAAAATCTCTAAAAGTTGGTCAGTAATTAAATTAGGCCTACATCTTACCTAATAAATGAATTCGATGTGCAGGACCTATAAATGGATTTAGTGTTACGTCAAAGTAGACCTGAAGATATGTTGTGTGGTCCGTATATATTGACCTCTATTTGGGTATCTGAAATTTATGACAAAACTCTAAATTATGTTTCACTAATATTAGTGCTTTATATGACTTAAAAATTATCGAATTTTAGGCAAAACGATTTAAACACCACAAATAATGGTTTATAGTAGTCATCGGAAACCGCTATTATGATAATATTCCGTTATAAATTTTACAAAATTCAAATTTTAATTGAAATAATTATACTTCCTGCTATAACTACAGTTGTTAGTTGCTTATTTGAATACTAAGAGCCAAAGATCAATTCATGGATGTTATAAGTGTCTGCTGTGTGATATAGATATGGAATGTGCACCAAATGTGGAATTAATGATCTTTACACTCACTTTCAGATATTTTAATTGAAACACTGATAATTTTTGTGATATTTCAATGGTATTTATTATTAAACAAAAAAAAAAAAGGTATTTTGGTTAAATTATTTAATTCAAAGCTTAAGGCGACCGAATCGATTATCATCCAGTTTTTTTTTATCGATCTCATAAATGTGTAATAATCTAATATATAATAATCTACGTAAGTATTTGTTCCTAATACTTTGTATACAGCAAGTCTACATGTAACACATATACATTAGTCTCAAAGTATATAAGGCACAAAAAGTATTAAACAGAATATATACTATACATTATAAGACTTAACACTAATACTAATGGTTTAAAATACTAATATATAATAAATATATAATTCAAAGTCAGGGATGGATTATAACATCCCTATCCCCTAGGAAAAGATGAATTATACGCAGGATGATTCATCTTGTCCCAATTAGTTGTATGCTTTTTTTTTTTCTTTTTTAAATAGGAAACATATACAATTTAAATTTATATAATGCAAATTCTTAATTACAAATTTTGACATTAATAACAATAGCAATTCACTTTAATTTTTCTCGATGCTCAATTATAACATAATTCAATCTGAACAACAACAATTCGTGAAGAGATGCAATATTCCGAATTCACAATGATTATTCCGATAAGTCTGTGATACTGATTGGATTAATCTCTGAATATTTTTAGTCTATTGTTGTGAACCGTTCCGACTCTACGATTTAAACAAATAGAGGAATTGAGTGGTGAACAAATTTGAATAACCTCATATGGTCCCGTCCATAACGGATCCAGCTTATTTGATCTGGCTTCATTTTTTAAAAGAACCTTATCCCCAATTCGAAAAGTTGGTGTATTTGATTTTTGGTCATAGTATTCTTTGGATTTAGATTTATGTCGTATCAATGAATTAATTGCAACCTGCCATGAATGTTGAAGTTTTAATTTGAGTTCTGATAAATAGTCATCGTTTGTATCATTTTGGATAGAGCTAGGAAGATTCGGTTTATATCCTAAAAGAAGTTCAATGGCCATAAAAGAAGTCGAAGTATGTAGTGTTGAATTGAAATTAAAAATTGCTTAAGGAATCCATTGATCCCATGCTAACGGATCGTCTTTAACAAAATTTCTTAAGTTCTCTGTTAATGTACGGTGTGATCGTTCCAACGCACAATTTGATTCAGGATGATATACCATGTTAATAATTTTTTTTCAATTTTCAGAATTTGGCAGAGTTTACTAAACATTTCAGACATAAAATTAGATCCTTGATCTGTGACAATGGAATTAGGTACACCGAAACTACATATAAAATTTTCACAAAATGCTCTAGCCACCGTGTCAGTATCTTGTAAAGCTATTGGAATCGCGAGAGAGTACTTGGTGAGGGCATCCTGTATCGTTAACATATATTTATTACCCTTATGAAAAACAATCATTGGGCCTATTATGTCCATAAAAAATCTTGTGATCTGCATTGCACATTTGTTTACGCGAGAGACTTTGTTTTTTGACAAGACGAGCATTTCTTAATAAATGATATAATTCGCTTATTCATACAAGGAAACTCGTAGTATTGTTTGACTCGTTTTATGGTTCTAGAAAATCCAAGAGGTGTAATGTGGAATTCCTTTATAACTTCATTCATATCTTCTTTAGCTGATAGTGATTTTCGAATTATTAAATTTGTTGGAACAGATTTAGAAGGCTGAGTTATCACACTATCTTGAATGGAATTATCGGAAGAAGTATCGTGAGTTTTATCAGGGGTTGAATCTTGCGTTGCTTGTTTCGCTTGTGCTATGGTAATGGCTGCAATAATTTTATCTGATTTATGTGTTTCAGAATCTTCATAAATTTTTCTACGGCTAAGCGCATCCGCGTTTTGATTCAGCTTTCCAGGTTTGTATTCTATGTCGTAATTATACTAATGTAGTTCCAGTCGCCAACGGATTAGACGAGAATTAGGTTTTGGATTTTTATTGAGCCAAATTAAGGGACGATGATCGGTCCTAACGACAAACTTTCTGCCATATAGAAAAGCTCTTTCTCGACTGTAGGGTATATTTTCTCCACATCATTAAGAAGTCTACTGGCGAAAGAAATTGGTGTGTCTTGTTCATTGAATAATTGGGAAAGTACCGCTCCAGTGGCGTAATCGCTAGCGTCCTTGGTTAAAATAAAGGTTTTTCCGAAGTGTCAGCGTTGCAGTATAGGGGATGACATAATAGAGTTCTTTAATTTATTGAAAGCTTCGTCGCAATGAGCACTCCATTCGAACTTTATATTTTTACGCAATAATCGACTCAGGGGTTCTGAAATTTTAGAGTAATCTTTAATGAATCTCCGGTAGTAACCAGAAAATCCAAGAAAACATCTGATATCTTTAGCATTTTTCGGTGTAGGGTATTTCATTATAGCACTTACTTTAGATGGGTCAGGTTTAACACCGTCCTTCGTCACAATATGTCACAAATAACAAATTTTTGGTTTTTAGAAACTGACACTTGCTAGGCTGTAATTTTAAATTATATAAACGTAAACGTTTCAAAACATCAATTAACTTTGAGTTATGGTCTTGAAGGTCGTAACCGTAAATTACCACGTCGTCAAGATACACAAAACATCTGAGACTGTTTAAACCTAATAATATCGTATTCATTATACGCTGAAATATTATAGGTGCCGCTTTTAGACCAAACGGCATTAGCAGAAAATGAAAATGACCAGTTCGAGTGGTAAACGCTGTCTTTTCCATATCGTCAGCGTGTAACTTAACCTGATAATAACCGTTTGCCAAATCCAATATCGTAAAATAGTTTGCTTTACCTAACTGGTCTAAAATCTCGGTTATGTTTGGCAGAGGATAAAATTGGTCAACAGTGATGTTGTTTAACTTATGGAAATATACCACCAATCGCCATTTTCGATCACCGGCAACTTTTTTTGGAACGATTAACAAGGGAGAATTCCAGGGACTGGTACTATTTTCGATTATTTTGTTTTTTAGCATTTCATCAACCTGTTTATCAATTTCGTCGAGCGTTGCCTCAGGTAAGCGGTAAGGTTTAATGTGAATCGGTTGGGAATTTTGTACAGTAGGAATTTTATGACAGCAAGCATCGGTAATTGTCAGAGTATCGTCCTCTAAATAAAATACATCATTGAAATCGCGACAAATTTCCAATATAGATGATTTTTCTTTTTCATTTAGATGGCTGAAATTTAGATTCTTGCCGAGTTTGTTTAATCTGTCTTTTACGCTCGGATTCCAACTTCCAGTGTTGAAAAGTTCATAGGAATTAACCGATTCAAAACTCATTTTAATCTGTCCGACGTTAATCGCGTAATCGTTTGTATTAACTAAACTTATTAGAACCTTGTTAAAAGCGAAATTGACTACTGAACTGGCAATATACACACCATTTGTAATTTCATGCGAGAGACAGATATAATCTTTGTTAATTTGACAAGGATTACGAACGTGTATAATCTTTTTGACTCGGGGAGGAAGTGTTTCGTTGGAAATTTCTACAATAGTAATTTCTATAATACTTGCAGGAAGTCTTTTCCTAAAGTACCATCTGACTGAATTGGGAATGAGTTCAGAACTAAACGAATTTTCTGGTCTATTTTTGAATCACCTACTAATAATTTGCTGTGACAAAGCGCTAACGTTTCAATTTTTTCTGACGTAATGCCCTTTATTTGACACTTAAACTCGGGATGACAAACTGCTCTATAGGCTTAACTGAAGTTTTTTTTATAAGACTGACATCCGCTCCTGTGTCAATAAGAAAGTATAAAATATATAAAATAGGGTTAGAGCGACGTATTTTGCATTGACGGAATTATTATTTTGATGACTGGTATAGTATTTGGGTATTCATTAGACGTTGGTTGATTGGTTTCGATCTTTTCATTATTCATGGATACGGCGGATGATAAATCGATATCTCCACTAACAGATTTAAGCTCAGAATTAGTAGAATTAGTGGCAACCTCGAAATTATTCTCATCAAAATAATTTGGTACGGGAATATCAGATTCAAATTTATTTTCAAAATGGTTTTCGACAAGATTGTTTCTAAACAAATCCGATAATTTTACGCTTTGTTCAGAGGGAATAGAAAAAGAACGGCACAGATTTACAGGTTTTGAACTCGGACAACTGTATAACGAGTTCCTGACAGTTTTCCGCGACATTTATATTTTTATGTGAAGGTGGATTGGAATTTTCTCTTCGCTGATTATTATATATCCGCTTTCTGCAATCTTTCAGCATATGTCCTATATTTTTACAATATAAACACTTCACTAGATTTGTCTTAGTTTGAAAGTTTGTCACTGGTTTTCCATTACTGGGCACGCAATTCCGAGAATTTGGTGAGATTGAAGTATGAGTTGAACTTGGCTTGTTCTTTAGCGATGTGACCTACTTTGGAACATAATTGGCATTTAATAGCCAATAGCCTAGAAATCTAGGTTTGTTCATAAATGACATTTCTTCTTCTATGGCTTTATCGACAGATTCCTTCATTGTCTTGAACCGACAGGCTTTCACTATGACCGCAAAGGAATGATGCAGTTCGTCTTGAAACGAGCGTAATGCAGTTGCTTCGTTCAAGCTATTTATTACTTCAGCACTCTTTCTGCCTTCCCTACGTATGGAAGCACTATTAAGTGCAGATAAAGTTTTCTCAATATTGCGTGCGAACATACGAACGTTTTCATTTTGACCTTGAACATGCTTAATGAGTTCAATTTGCAGTTGCTCGACCGATCGAGAGTCTTCAAACTGCAATATCAACTCTGTTTTCAAACCTTCCCACGTTTAGATCGTCTTGTATAAGATTAATTCGTACGCTTTACCAGAAAGTTTCGATTGAACAATTTGCAGAAATGTATCTTTTTGGTCTTTCCCCGTCAGAATAAAAAAAATGCACACACATTTATATATTTACTTAGCAAGCTAACCGAACCATCGAACTCGGGTACCAATCTTAACACATGGTCAATATTTAGCGACATACCTTGATTAGTTTCGAAATTACTAAGACTTGAATTCACTTGAGGTTCAAATTTAGCGGAATGAGCGGAATCGTCAGAATCGGTTCACTCAAGACTTATTTCAGAGATGGATTAAGCTTCGAGCTTGCAATCAGACTTATCTAAACTATCACTAATCAAAATATTACTTACGGTTTCCTGTTGTTCAGCGTCTTTTTCATCGTTATCAATAACGTTCTCTTGCTCATAAGCACATGAATATAATTGAGCTCCTTAAATCGGTGATTTATCAGATTTACCAAATAATATAAAAAATAGAATTAGAAATTAATAGTTAATGCTAAACAAATAATTTGAAACATAGATATTCTACCTAGGTTTATACCAGGTTGGAATAAGGATAAGGTACAGCTATTTATTAAACTGTAATGTTAGTTTTTACTTGTTGATACTGCTATTGCTGGAAATGTGGTTTACCGTAACATATAAGATGATGATGCTGTTTAAAATTGTAGTGTCTATAATCTGCGAATTAATGATGTGATTATGGTAACCAATGAAATCCCGATTTTAATTGAACCGTTTGTTGATGAAATGTAATAAGCCGTTTCCACGTTATGATGCTGATGATAAGGAAAAATTATGTTTCTGATATAACAGCTACTGCGAAAAATTCCAAATGTAATGACTGATGGTTTAATTCTTAATATGTGATGAATGCTGCCATATGGATGTATAATATTGAAATATACTGCAGTTATATGATAATTTATCAAATTCCGAACGATGTACATATATGATAATTATAAAATGTTTTTCATTTTTTTTCAAAATGTGTTCCCAAAATGGTAAATTCGGAACCAACAAATATTGTTGTACCTAATAGGAATTGTACTTGAACTTTTACGATGAGTTCCGTTTTCAGAAAGTACTGTAACTTTAAACGGTAATTTTCCGCTAGCCTTCCGCTAGTTTTACGCTGTCAGCAAATGTTATAAGTGTCTGCTGTGTGATACAGATATGGAATGTGTACCAAATGTGGAATTAGTGATCTTTACACTCACTTTCAGAATTTTAGTGATATTTTAATGGTATTTATTATTAAACAAAAAAAAAGTATTTAGGTTAAAATATTTAATTCAAAACTTAAGGCGACCGAATCGATTATCATCCCGTTTTTTTCATCGATCTCATAAATGTATAATAATCTAATATATAATAATCAACGTAAGTATTTGTACCTAATATTTTGTATACAGCAAGTCTACATGTAACACATATACATGAGTCTCAAAGTATATAAGGCACAAAAAGTATTAAACAGAATATATACTATACATTATAAGACTTAACACTAATACTAATGGTTTATAATACTAATATATAATAAATATATAATTAAAAGTCAGGGATGGATTATAACATGGATGATTGCTCCACAGTTCGTTACAAATAAGAAATCCACCAAAAGATGGATGAATTAAAGTTCTATGTTAACAATCAAATTCTTATTGTCAACAATTTTTCGTTTCCTAATCCTTTCTTTTATTACTCACTCTTTAACACAAACATTTATAAAGAACATATCGATTTAACAATACAATAGACAACTTTCGTATCCTTTCAAATGTACGACGTTCCAATGTATGTATAAAGGAAGAACAAATTATGTTGTACTTGATATTAGGAAGAACCATATGTTTTGAATATAACAAGTATATAAACGATTTTGATCTTTTATTCGCCCCAATGTCATATTTCCACTTTAATCGGTGCAGGATTAAACTCGAACGACAAAATACAAAAGTGACGAGTAACATTTATAATTGTTCGACATCGACGATAAACTTTCACTCCCTTTTATTATTAAATATTTCCCTCTGTGTGATGAAAATTTTTTATTTTTTTTTGTGTTATGTAGGACTTTTGTATCTCGTGTCTAATATTAAATTGCCACAGGTGTATTTGAGAATCAAAATTCGCATAAATTTTTATATCCACGTTTTTTTTTATCTTTTTTAATTAGAAATGTTGAATGCGAAAACACATCTAGTAAAAGTAATAAAAAATTGTTAACAAAAAAAAAAAAAAAAAAAAAAAAGAATAAAGGTTGTACAAATCTCAACATATCTAAAAAACTATCAATTACAATAACAAAAAAAAAAAAAAAAAAAAAAATTAGATGCATACACCTACCTATAAATAATACAGGAAATCGACCCTTTTTTAGGATTTTCCAATCCTCGTGAAACGAGCGATTTAATTCTAGTATATATACATATAATAGTCGAACTCACCAATTATACTTCAATAGATTAATTCTATCGACAGTTTCGGGAAAAAAAACGTACGGATTAAAACTTAAATCATCGATCAATTCAAAATACCGTAAATAAGTACCTTGAATTCTATTCTCGTACTCTTGTACACAAAACTTTTTTTATTCCATTCGAAATGAAAATCTACTTTTATTATTATTAACGAAAGGTACTGGATATACATATAGAGCATAATAGTTAATATTGATGGTTGAATATGAAATCCTCTTCGACCCCTACCCCCTAAACACAATATAAAACTAGAGTTTTTACATAACCGTTACGAAATGTTCCATCCAAGTTGTTTGGGAGATTTATTCTATATATCTAGATATTATTGTGTGTTATTTAGACCTGTGTGTACCGAACTTGTATCAAAACATATTGCGTCTAGATTCAAATCAATTAAATCCTTAAAAATGTTTTATTTATGCGTTGAACACATCTTTATTATCGACAAGTATAGTGAGTGTACTATAATGATGATAATAGGCAGATGTAATTATGAAATCTACTTTCGTATTGATAAGAGATTAAATATTCATGTTTGCTTGAAAGGAATAAAAAATAAAACAATTGAAAGCTTAAAGAATATAAAATTAAATTAAATCATCTTGATTTAAATGAGGGATACATGATGATGATGATGATGATGATGATTGCTGACGATATGATAAAAATTTAATTAAATAATGTAATCTTTTAAAAAGAATTTTTTTATCCGATTACTCTTTTTTTTTTTTAAATACTACTAAGCTTCTTTGGTATAAAATAGAGACAGTACAGCGTTGATGGGGAAGCATAATTTCCAGTAAAAACCATCATTATACCCGCACCAATACAAATTTACTTGAAATATGGCAAAGACAAGGGACAAATAAATTTTTTGTGAATTATGATTTTAGGTCCTTTTGTTTATACAATTAGAGAGACGAAGTCTCACCAAAATTTTATTAACTCAAATAATTTTCAAGAAATTCCACATTGTTCTAAATAGTATTTCTGAGCAAGGCTGCCACATCTAGTAATTGAAAAATGATGAAGTTTATTTCCAATTTATTTCTCTGTGTTGAACTCCAAAGATTAAAATGAAAATAAAAGGCTTCACTCAATCACAAATTTTACTTTTTTTTACTAAATGAATGTTGCCTCTTTGACTGTCTCACAATGTATATAATTTATTTTCCAAAAACGATATTTTTTTCGTCTTTCTGTTTCTTTTAATACGATTTTTTTTTTTGCGCTAAACCGCGCTTTATTGCATGTAAAAATCAACTTTGAAAATAAATTTCCATCTGACGGCTGCTTCATAAATTCCCCCAAAGTGAGATTCAGTTGGTGGATTAAACTTCCATGTTATTTGGTTCTGCGAAAGAAAATTGGAAATTTTACTATCTTTGACAATTTTTAATAGTTCATTGAGGTTATTTTTGGCCCCAATGAAATTTGATCCTTTGTCCCTTATAATTTCACGACAAAGACCACGGCGCGAAATAAATCGTCGAAAGGCAGGGATAAACGAATCGGTGGATAAATCGCCGGTTAATTCTAGATGAATTGCCTTGGTGCTCAGACATGTAAAAACTGCAATGTAGACCTTCTCTAGTTTTATTCCTCTACGCCTTGACGGTCGAACGTAAATTGGTCCAGCATAGTCGATGGTTGGTGGAACAGATTTTGTTACGTATATCTGAAGCATTTCATACATCGTTTAATAACGCGTCGTATAACTATTTTACAATTTATGATTCAATAGTTTTGTTTCAAGGTTGTAAACAATAGCGTAGGATTCCCGCAAAGTAGTGCTTCATGAGTTATGCGAACTACAATTTCAGTGATGTCACCTTCGGTCGGTAATATTATTGGGTGTTTCATGCTAGTATCAAACGGTACAGTTGCTGGTTCTACATGCCAGCCAACTCTAAGTACACCATTATTATCTAGGAAAGGATTAAGGTTAATTAATTTATGGGTTTTTGGTAATTAACAATTGTGCTTTAGTGTCTTTATTTCGGTATGAAAGTGGTTTTATTTCACATATTTTATTAACAGTTCCTTAGATTCATTCAGCCCTGTACAATTAAGGAATGCTTTTAGTCTTTGTTCAGGTTTTAACTTACAATTGTTGACATAACGTGTACAATACACTAATACATGAATAATTTTATTGAAATTTGTGTATTTTGATACAATCAACTGAATTGGTGATGGATACGACGTTAGGTTACAGGTAACTGCTGACTGGAATATCACTGGCCATTTGGTGATAGGTTGTTTTAGCCATTCTGGTCCTCTCCACCAGAGGTTGTGATTAATCAATTCAGATAGTAGTATACCCCTAGAGACACAATCGGCTGGGTTGTGTTTTCTAGGAGTATTGGTAATGATTTGGGATATGCGATTTCCCACAAAAAAGTGAAGTGAGCGAGGTACAGATTGTAACCATGATAGAACGATTGTTGAATCACTCCACATATAGACCTTCGGTTTTCGATGAATCATTAATTCTTGCACGGTATTAATTAAAGTTGAGAGAAGTAAGGCGGCACAAAGTTCAAGCTTTGGTATGGTAATCTGCTTCTGTGCTGGTGCGACCTTGGTTTTTGATGTTACGATTCTTACTTCTATTGCACCAGTTTCATTGGTACAAACAGCATATATGACGGCCGCATAAGCATTCTGGGACGCATCTGAACAACCGTGTAACGTTATTGGATCAGAGGTAAGATTGAGCCATCTTGGTACGGTAACAGACTCAATTAAATTTAGTTCTTTCCGAAAGTTGCACCAATCGTCAGAAATATATTTTAGTATATTTTGGCTCATCCCAATCTAAACATTTTGCCCATGTTCTCTGGAAGATTATTTTAATATAAATGGTTACTGGAGCTAGCCAACCTTGAGGGTCAAAAAGTTTTTCCGCTTCTGAACGCATGCTTCGTTTGGTCAGAGCAGGTTTCTTGTTTAGCGATACCTTGTAAGTAAAATAATCAGATTTAGTATTCCAGTACATACATAAAACCTTTGAGTTTTGTGCTTCGTGATCATTTTCAATTAGTTTTGTGGTGTCCTTTGAAACTATATCGTTAAGTGGGCAATTGGCTAGCCTCTTATGGGTATTAAATCCTTATGCTTTCATTATTAATGAGATTTCATTTTTAACGGTAATGAGTTGTTCCATTGTATCTGTACCAGTCATAAATTCATCTACGTAGAAATCTCTACCGATAATCGTTGCTGCTTTCGGAAAACATTATTTATTTTCATCAGCAATCTGTTTCAGGACACGGGTTGACAAAAATGGTGCTTATGCGGTTCCATAGGTGACGGTGAGCAAACGATATTCCTGTATGGCATCAGTTGGTTCCTCTTTCCATAATATTCTGTGCATAATATTCTCTGAAAAGCGTGGCAGAATTTGTTGCAGAGTTTGCTGGATTGATGGCCCAACGAGCAGAATTTCGTTGAGTGATCTGCCTGACCTGGTTATAGCTGAGGCATCAAAAACAACACGCACCTTGGTTGTGGTACTTGTCTCCTTGCAGATAGAATGGTGTGGTAAATAATACGACTTGTTCCAGGGGATATCTATTTCGTTGTCTGGTATAGGTTCCATATGTCCCAACTCCTGGTAATCTCTCATAGACTTAATATATTCCTTTTCAAGTCTGGATCTCTTGTTAGCTTACGTTCTATTGATTGAAGTCTTCTGATGGCGTGAGATTTCGATTCTCCAAGTGCTGCAGCTTCAGGGTCAAATGGTAGTGAGACGATGTATCGATCATCACTATTTCTTTGGTAGTGGTTAACAAAATCTTGTTCACATTGAACTTCTTGTTGTGTTAGGGGTAAGGGTGTTTTCATGTCTTCCATTTCCCAAAATTTGGTGAGTGTCCTATCAATATTGCTAGACGTACATCGTAACTAAATGTAAGCTGTAGATTCTCTATGTTTCATTGTCCCCGAAATAATCCAACCAAGAATGTTTTCTTCTGCTGTTAAGTTGTTCTTGATGCTCTGAATAAGACCTGGTAAGATTAATAATAGGTAGTGGTCACATCCGATTAAAACATATATGACGTCAGGCTCATAGAAATTCGGTTCTGCTAACTCTAAGGTTCCGAATTCTTTCCAATGGCATTCAGCTATGTTCATCTGTGGTTGCTTCGCGGTAATTTATGGTAACACAAGAGCTTCTTTATTGATTGATGTGGCTTGTCGCGAACGAGAGAATATCTCCGTGCTCACTCTTCCCTTGGAGATTCCCACCTTTGATGACGATAAGCCTTCCACTATAATTCGGTGGTTTCTTCGAGGCAACCCCAACTTCTGAGCGCACGATTCAGTTATGAATGACGCTAGACTTCCAGAATCTAGTAATGCCTTGCAACAATATAACACATTATCTACTCCTCTTACATCTACGAGCGCTTTTTGTAATAGTCTCATGTTATTTTTGTAGGATTTCGATTGGAATGTTTGGATTATAGATTAAGTTAGATGCATTGACGTTGTTACGGTATCATCGGTTGTTGTTTTTGCAAGGTTATTCTGAATATTCTGCCCTGAAAATGTGTTTTGATTAGATGATAAATGAAGTAAAATATTGTGACGTTTTTGGCACTTCAAACATGATTTTTCGACCTGTATTTAGACACCAAATGAGAATCACACAAGCAGTTGTAACAACGATTGGCCTTTTGTATAAATTCTCGTCTTTCACTCACATTCATTGTCTTAAATTTTGAACATTTATAGAGATTGTGGACGAAGAATTAGAAAGACGAAGTCTCACCAAAATTTTATTTAATCAAGTAATTTTCAAGGAATTGGAACAGTGTCCCCATTGTTCTAAATAGTATTTCTGAGCAAGGCTGCCACAAGTTTATTTCCAAATTATTTCTGCTTGAACTCCATAAAAATTCTCCGTGTTGAACTCCAAAGATTAAAATGAAAATAAAAGGCTTCACTCAATCACAAATTTAACTTTTTTTTACTAAATTAATGTTTTGACTGTCTCACAATATACATAATTTATTTTCCAGAAACAAGATTTTCTTCAAATGAGTTTTTTCTGGCGCTAAACCGAGCTTTATTACGTGTAAAAAGTCATCTTAGAAAACAAATTTCCATCTGACTAACTAACACACTAACTATCAAAAAAATAATTCTAATTTGACATATTTGCTGTCGCCAATTTATACCCTTGCTGCAAAATGTTCAAATATTTAATGGAAAATCTTTTCCAAAAGTGTTATGTGCGTTATTCCAACTGTTGCCATAATTTTAATCTAGATTCAGGTAAATCAGATAAGTCTACTCCAATTAAAAAATGCGATGGTGTAAGTGTTTCATAGGATACATGTTCATTTGTCATTGCGTTTAGTGGTCTTGAGTTTATGATTTCCTCTATTTGGCATAGTAACGAGTTCATCTCTTCAAATTTTAGATTGATGCCATTTGTTGCCTTACTCAAACATGATTTGATTATTTAACTGCGGTTTCCCAAAATACCCCAAAGTATGATGCTGAAGTTGGAATCAAATGCCTGTTTATCGAGATTTCACTCGTGAATTCCGATACACCTTTTTTATGTTCTCTGGAATTCACTAAAGAGTGAGTGTCCTTAAGTCTTCGATGAGCCACAGTGTAAGCAGTTCCATTATCGCTGTAGATATTTCTAGGAATAACCCTTCTTGAAATAAATCGCTTTAATGTTGCTATAATACGATGTACTGCTTTCGTCACCATGCATGCGAATACTGATATATGTATAACCTTTGGACAAATTTGCTCGTCTCCCCCTTTTTAAAGCTAGTCGAATGGATCCTGTGTAATCCATACCGCATCTGCTGAATGGTTTTCCTGGTGATGTGCGGTCATCTAGAAGGTAGCCATTAATTTTTTTGTTGCCTTGCACACTTCACACACTTTCACCGGTGTGAAGTTTTTGTACAATTTTTTGGACAAAAATTTATGCGAAAGTTTTGAACAAAGTTGAGATTCGAGTAAAATTAAATTTGACATATATTTATGCGAGTGTACTTCTTTTAACACTGTATTTAATAAAAATAAAGTTATTCAAATAAAACAAAGCCTTAAATAATTTCTAACATTCATTTAAAATATTCTTTTCAACAAATCAAAGAACTTAGCGCCACTTTGATATTTTTATATGAGTGGTAGTTCTCTTGCAAAAAAATTTTGAAAATTAACAAATCGGCGAATTTCTGTTTTAATAAGGACATTGTTCTCTAACCAAATAGCACGAATTTTAGAGATTGGCTCACATAGTGACTACATAGGTTGTGAAGGGTATACATTGCGAAATTTAAATCACTAAGTGCCATTTTGATGTAAGCGAAATTTGTCGATTAATTAATTTTCTAAATTTTTTTTTCAGAGCCCTGCGGCTCACCGTATCACTCGATTTGTTAATTTTCCAAATTTTTTGGCAAGAGCCCTACGGCCCACACCAAAATGGCACTAAGTGATTTCAATTTCGCAATATATGCTCTTCACAACCTATAGTCACCTTATGAGCCAATCTCTGAAATTCATACTATTTGGTACAATAGAGAATATCGTCCTTGTTCCAAGCGAAATTCGTCGATTTGTTACTTTTCAAATTTTTTTGCAAGAACCGATCAGCATTTTTTCATTAAGAGATACCTTTTTACATGACCGTCAAAATCCCCACGTACATACTTCCTTCTTTTATTACCGCACGATGAGGCAAATAACAACACCCTTTATTGTGAGTTATCGCAATATGATTGCTAAATAATCGTCCGTTACCTTTGTATATTCCTTTCGAATATATTCGTTCAATTGCATTTTCTTCTCAAAATTGAAAAAACGTTTCGTCGCCGTGAGCATGGAATTTTCCAACTCTAGAGCTTTTCTTGTTTTTGTATATTTTTTATGTGCTTTTAAAAATTTCTTCATATTCCTTTTTTTTCTGCAGAATACGGTTCACATTTTCTTATCTCCTCTAGTTCCCAAAACTTGCGTATAGCGTTGCATCTATATTTAGTTCTAAATTTAAATTACATCCTTCAAAATTAGACCCAGACGTTGATGAGTTATTTTTCACTTGTGATTCACCGCTAACAATCCATGCAAACGAAGCTTGTGATCCAGAATCTAAAAGAACGTTACACTTAAGCAGTGACCCATCATAGCATTTTACGTTCACTACTGTAGCATGCGACTGAATATTCGTATGTTGTCTTTTCGGTCTACTTGAATCTTGTTGCGGCGAATCAGATGATGCAACGTTACTCGCATCTACAATTTGTTTACCTGTATTCATTTCCGTATGAAGAAGCGAATTATGTTTCCGTTACAAATATTGGAATGGTATTTTACTCTGCATATTCCAGCTTAATGATTAACGAATAAACAGTTGAAACAAAGCCGGCCACTGACGTGCATATCCAAACATTCGCTTCATTTCGATAAATAATAGCTATATAAACATTTCGGACACGTCGCCGTATTGATTTGGGCTTGGTGTGCTTTTAGTCGCGTGGCTGGTTCGGTAGATGTTGCTGGAAGGCCGCAACCTCCTAGCTCATCACTTCTACCATTTAAAAAGTTTAAAACCAGTTCAATGGGCGGAAAGTCATTTTTAGCTGTATAGTGAGCTCATTCAATTTTAGTGGTCTCCCTTAATTTCTCCTCATTAGCGCCTAGCACCTTTAATCCACGAATTACTTCATCCGATATACGTATTCATGTGATAAAGTGATTTTGCGGTTGAATGAGTGATACTAGGTTGGTCCACAAATCGTTTCATTAACCATAATCTTGGTCCATAATCGTTTAAATGCGTTACTACTTAATTCCATTTGTCATACCGCTCTTTAATTTTTTCTTACCATTTTATGTATCTCTTAATCGCGTTTATTAAGCATTATTATTGTTTAAAAAAATGCTTATTTACTAGCAAGTTCCCATTGTGTTATTTAAAGATGTCTCGCTTACAAAAATTTCGCTTTCCTTTCCCACTTGGACGAGAATACGTCTCAGACCAAAATATACATCTTCTATGGATTCTAGATGTTTTAAATTTTTTTCTCAGTTTCTTTTATTTCCTTTTCGATCGCCTTATGATTGTTCCATTCGACATACAGTAATTAAAATTTCCGCATTGAATTCAACTAAGTTCTTGATCTCATTCATGCCTTTTCATGTACGTTTCATAGCTCGTGTAATTATTAAAATCGTAATATACCAGAAATAGCTAGTTTAATTTAAAAAAAATTCACCTCACTTTTAAAAATGTCTTTTATTTCCAATCACTTATAAAAAATAAATTTATTTACCAACTTTGCCAAAATTGAGTAAAACAATTCAAAATGTTGATTGTTTGCCGAAAATCCGGCTCAAAGCATCATGACATATGATCAAGCTTATTTCCAATTTATTTCTACTTGAACTCCAAAGATTAAAATGAAAATAAAACGCTTCACTCAATCGCAAATTTAATTTTATTACTTTTTACTAAATTAATGTTATCTCTTTGACTTTGACTCTCTCCCAATGTATATAATTTATTTTCCAAAAGCAAGATTTTCTTCATCTTTCTTTTTATTTTCAAACCAGATTTTTCTGGCGATTTATTTTTACATGTAAACTATAATCTTTGGAAACAAGTTTCCCTCTATAGTTAAAGTTAAATTTAATTAATTATTTTAATGATTATTCTATTTAAATACAGATGGCACCAACTAACCATCATAATGTTACGTTTTTGCCTTGTAAAATAAGGTTCGTATCACTGGATTGTGAATAATACAAAATCAATTTAATTTATCTCCAACGAATTTATTTATTTCACAAAATTTATTACAACACAGTTTATCAATAAAAATTCACAAAATCACTTTATATAAATTATTCTTAAATTTTACTGTTCACTTATAATTTTATTTCCACAAAAACACTTTTTAATTCACTTTTTAATTCCTTTTTAAACTTTACTCTATCGCTTACCAAATATTACTAATAATCTTACAAGTTTACACTATCGCGTTCCAAATACTAATAATCCAATTCGATCTGGTTCGCCTTTTTATATACACAAACCAAGCTTATCGAAAGTTCATGACTTTTCCAGTTGGAATAGCGTAGAAATATTACGTAACAATTTTTATCATGGAAAATTCCATTTAGTACAGTAAACATTGAGCTATTAGTTTTACTTATTCTATTACACACTAGGTGTCACCGTCACACTACCCCTCACCTAAGCCTGTTCGTCCCGAACAGGACCGAAATTACCTCCTCTGTAGAGGGCCAGCCTCTCTAAATGTACTGCCATTGGTTTACCTCCTTGTCATTTTCTTGTCCTATAGGATGCCTTCCATATAGGCTGCACTTTCGACGACGAATCCTTCTTCCACTGTAGAATAGAACGCGGTTCCGTTTCAGCCGCTTTTCTCCAAATCTTCCGCCGTTGGCTTGTTTGTCATAACGATCCCTCATCCAGCCACCGGCCCATCTTATCCAATATCTGTTTAACCTGGTGTTCATTGGTTTCCTCAACAATTATTTCAGATTTCGATGGCAGCTCCTTGCAATGACTGATTGATACTAGCCTTACTGTGGCATCCATAGCGTTAAATTTAAGATTCAGCTCGGTGTTATCGCTGCTCAATATTCCTCGTCCAAAATCCAACACAAAGCCATTCATCCTCATGAAGTCCGTTCCCAAAATAGCCTCGTCCACAATGTCTGCGACCATAACTTCGCGTGGGAAAAGAGTTTCGCCGATCCTTTTGCTCACTATCTTTTTCCCTTTAATCAATGCACTCTCCCCATTTGCCATTTTCAATTTTAACCCATCAACGAGCTGCACTGCTCCTGCGATCAAATCTTTCCAAACAATTGTGTGGGTTGCTCCGGTATCCAGCGTAATAATACACTTCCTCCCATCAACACCGCCCCTAACTCTGACGCTGTTTCCGCCTCGTGCTTCACTCGTAACAGGGATGGATGTTATGGGGTAACCAGACGGCGAAGCCAGCTTCGGTTCCTTCAAACTGACTTCTAACCTTTCCACATTACCGACTGTTGCCATCCGTTCATCCGATCCCTGCTCTCCTCTTAGTGCTCTTTCCACAGAAGTTGGTGATCCGTGCCGCTTTTTCCTTGCTTCCAAACAATCTCGCGATATGTGACCAATCCTGTTACATACCCAACATCTTCGCTCGCTGCTTCTAGACCTTTGTTCCGACCGTTCCGTTTTTGCCCGCATGAAAGGTGGCGATCTTCTCTCTCCATGTATTACTTTCCGACAGTCCATTGAGATGTGACCCAACTTGTCACATTTCCAACACCTAAGCCTACCTCTTCTAAGTGTCGGTACCATTCGCTCCATGCTGTCGTTCTTGTCTGGGTCCATTTGGCGCCTAACTAATGACGGTCTGGTGAAGTTTTGCGCAGATTCGATCGTCAATGAATGTGTCAATTTTTAGCCTCTCCATATAATCGGCCGATGTACTGGTATGTGCTAGATGTACTAATCGCTCGATTGCCGATGAAAATTCCTGAAGTGATTCTCCTCCCTTTTGATAGCGGCTTTTCAATTCCATACGATAGATTTCCCGCTTGTGGTCACTGCCATACTTCCTATCTAGCGCCTTCATAATTTCGAGATAACTGTTGCGATCTTTTTCCGGAATTGTCTGTAAGGCCTCCGCAGCTTCACCTTTAAGGGCTACTATTAACGCTGCGACAAGATGTTCATCATTCCAACGGTTTTGATTGGCTGCCGTTTCAAATTGAAATTTGAAAATGCCGAAAGATGTTGTTCCGTCAAATGTTGGTGGCTTTAACTTAATCGACTGGACGGTCTGTACCACTTGCGTCGTTGTTTCACTTGCTTTGACGTCAATCAGCTCTTTCTCGAGACGTTTATCCTCCGTTTGAAATTCAGTTCTAACATGTTGAATTTCTGATTGTAATTCCGTCTGCAATTTCTCTATTTCACCGCATGAATATTTGTAGACAGTTCTAAAATTTTCTCGTCCATTTTCTTTTGACCTTCGGCAATTTCCCCCATCTGACGCTCTATAATTTGGTTTGACTCCTTAATTTCGCCCATCTGTTGTTTCATTTCGTGTTTTATTTCCTGGTTAGACTGATTTTATTGTTCCAACTGTCGTTTTATTTCTTCGTTTGACTGGTTTATAGTCTCCAACTGTCGCTCATTTTGTTGTTCTATTTCATTTTTAATTTCTTGGTTTGACTGCACTGCTTATTGCGCCATTTGATTTTTAATTTCTTCTAGCTGTCGTTCGTTTTGTTGTTTTATTAGACTCATCTGTCCCGTCATCTGGTTCATAGCTGCTATTAACTGCGACAAATCAAAACTTCGTGTTGTTTTGACTGACGGCTGTTTATCTCCTGTCTTCTCTATCGTTGCTGCATCCGCTACTTTCTCTCCAAACTCATGTTGATCTGCGTCTTACCCTTCTTTCTCCATTGCATAACGTAGTCGCGCTTGTAAAGATGCTTTACTACTATCAGTAGCCAAACTCCGTTTCTCAAGTTCTCTTTTTAATTCTGGAACTTTTAATTCGTTGAGAGTCATTTTCTTTTTCTTTTTTATTCACAATCCCACCGCTGTCACCAATTTGTTACGTTTTTGCCTTGTCAAATAAGGTTCGTATCACTGGATTGTGAATAATACAAAATCAATTTAATTTATCTCCAACGAATTTATTTATTTCACAAAATTTATTACAACACAGTTTATCAATAAAAATTCACAAAATCACTTTATATAAATTATTCTTAAATTTTACTGATCACTTTTACTTTATTTATCGCACTACAACACTTTTTAAATCACTTTTTAATTCCTTTTAATCTTTATACTATCGCTTACCAAATATTACTAATCCAATTCGACTTCGTTCGCCTTTTTATATACACAAACCAAACTTCTAGAAAGCTCATGATTTTTCTAGTTAGAATAGTGTAGAACAATTTTGTCATGGAAAATTCTATTTTAGTACAATTAACATTGAGCTATTAATTTTAACTTATTCTATTACACACTAGTTGTCACCGTCACAATAATGTTACATTTTTGCCTTGCCAATTAAGGCTCGTATCACTGGATTGTGAATAACACAAAATCAATTTAATTTATCACCAACGAATTTATTTATTTAGCACAAGAATTATTACAACACAATTTCAATATAATTTATTAATACAAATTCACAAAATCACTTTAATATAAACTATTCTCAAATTTTTTCTGTACACTTATAATTTTTATTTCCACTAAAACACTTTTTAAATCACTTTTTAATTCCTTTTTAATCTTCACACTGTCGCTTGCCAAATACTACTAATCCAATTCGACTTCGTTCGCCTTTTTATATACAGAAACCAAACTTCTAGAAAGCTCATGACTTTTCCAGTTAGAATAGCGTAGAAACATTTAGAACAATTTTATCATGGAAAATTCTATATGAGTACACTTAAAAATTGAGCTATTAATTTAACTTGTTCTATTACAATCTAGGTGTCACCGTCACAAATTTTGATTCACAATTTACCACGATTTACCAACTACTGTTGTAAAATTTCCGATATTTTTAAATTTGGTAATGTTACCTGTAATATTACCGGTAACACGGGTAAAATAGGTAACACAATTTTTATTCAATATTTTAATTACAATTTGCACCAAAGAACAATAGTAATATTTTGACGTCTGTATACAAAAGTAGTAAGATTTTTAAATAAAATACAAACGGCTCATTAATCTCTCAAATATTAAATCTCTTTCGGGTAGAATACACCTATGCCAACATTTTTTCCACTCTTGGAAACAGTTTTTAAAGTCTATTTCTGAAATGGCCTACTAAACCTTCTTCGATTCGCCTTGAATCTGTTCAATCGTGTCAAAACGATGTACCCAAATCGGTTTCTTGAGTTTCAGAAATAGCCAGAAGTCAAGCCGAGCTAAATCGAGCAAAGGGTAGTTGAGAAACAATATTGGTCAAATTTTTGGCCAAATAGTCACGTACAACCAATCCAGTGTGAGACGGCTCATTATCATGATGCAAAAACCAAAAGCTTTCTGCCCAAAACTTTCGTGATGGCAACAAAAAATCATTGACTTCCTTGATGTGGTGCTCATCGGTAGATGTCGTCTGATCGGTAGATGGCAAAATCGTCTTCAGCGCCTACAGTAAATAATAAATTATACATAAACTTTATAATAAATGTGACTCATCCCCGCCGACACATTTATCATCCTCAGCCTCAACATCATCCATAATCAAATTCTTCAAGCGAATATGATTATGCAGCTTAATCCATTAATAATTATTTGTATTTGATTCAGCAGGCAAATACTTCATCTTCGTTATATACAACAACAAAATATAAAGGGCTCAAACCTCATGAGGTGATCAGAACTTCGGTCTTGATTAATTCAACTCCCAAATCAATCCCGAAATAAACCACTTAAGTCAATTTGCAGGTCACCATCCAAATCAAATTATAACTCAACATCTACCTCAATCGAAATACAATCCTAAACGCAACCACCAAATAGAACGCCAACCCAACCCTCAACTCAATCATCAAATCAACCCCAAATCAACGTACAAATCAACCCCAAACCTAACTCCAAATCATCTCTTAAATAATTCCCAACCGAGCAACTCACTTTAGGGTCCCTAATGCAAGCTAACTAAATCCTAACTCAACTTCTAACTCAAGTCATACCATGATACTATTATACCTACGTACAATCATACCATCACCTTCAACATCACCACCATACCATTATACAGTCATGCTATCATCATACCATCATACGGTCATCACTATCACACCATTCTTAAAAACAAACCATCGTACCATTATACCATTATATCATCATCACATCATACCATCATACATTATACCTTTGGATGCCGTCAGCGAAAAATGCAAAGTGTGTAATTAAAATAACATTTCTTTCAGGAGACAATGAAATATACCATGGTATTGCACTCTCCGTATTATCTTCAGGCAAACACTTATTTTTTTTCTAAATTTCTTCATCTTAACATAATTTTCTATGATATTGTGAAATGGCGATCGATACACAAGGGGGACTCTTTCGTTTGATATGAAAAACGAAAATTTGGCAAAAATGAACTTACACACTTTGCATTTCTCGGTGTATATATATACATATATACAGATTGGTCCACTGCTCACTAAATCTAAATTCAACCCCAACTTAACTTCAACTAAACCCTAATTTAACCCGCAAGCGAAACCCAACTTAACCCTCAGCTCAACCGCAAACTTTACCCCAAATTCAATCCTCAAACAAGCATAAAAAAAAAATTTGTCAACAGCTCACTATATCCTAATCCCAACTCAGCTTGAACTCAGGTTCAACTCAAACTGCAAATTGAACCATAACTTGAACTTAAATCAGCAGCAAACTCAATGCCCGATTCAATAATCAAACCGGAATATCTAAAAAATTCGTAAATATTTATATGACTAGGTATTTTGGATCAATCCGTATGGTAGGTACCCTACCCTCTTGACGTACAATTTTCACAAGTTTTTTAAATCTCCGCCTTGACAATAGAACAGATTAGCGAGAAAAATTCCAAATCGAACAAGCCTTGTCGAGATAATGTATGGGTAAAGATATCCGGACGTCCCGACATTTTTACTGCGATCTAAAAAGACCAAGAAATCCTGTCAGAAATGAGCAAAAATTTGGTTGGTCCAAAACCACTTTTCTCGACGTTTTGAAAGTCCATGAGTTTGAAAAAGCAAAAAAAAAAAGTGGTCCGTCCGTCTGTGTGGACGTCTGGATGTCTGGATGTCTGTACCCAGGGCATCTCGATGACGGCTTGTCCGATTTCGATTTTTTTTTTCGCCAATCACTTTCCATGATGAAGGCGGAGATTTGAAAAGCTTTTGGAACATGTACGTCAAGATGGTCGGGTACTTGATATACGAGTTGGCCCAAACAACCTGGTTATAACAATTTTTTGTATATGCTGGTTTGAAGGTTAAATATATGGCATAGAGTTTGTGGTTGAGTTTGGTTCCGTTCACGGGTTGAATTGGGGTTGAGTTTGGATAGGATTAGGGTTTAGTGAGTTTGGCCATTTCTCAATCGATTATGATGAAATTCGACGTGTGCGTTTGAAGTAGGATTCTAGCTTGGATATTTCTTAACCAGTTTTAGTGAAATGTGATATCCGCGATGAGAATGAGATTCTAAAATAATTTTCGGTGGCCAATTAGAATGGAACTTTCTTTTATTACTTAACCGATGGTGTGCTGTATGATTTTAACTACGGCAGTACGTATGACGGTACGACGGTACATATTTTAGAATGATGGTATGGCGGTGTAATGGTATGACGGTATATTGGTATAACGGTTTGATGGTATGATGATATCATGGCCTAATAGTATTCTGGTATGATAATACGTATTACGGTGATATGATGGTATGACATTATAAAGGTATGTTATACCAGTAGGTATGTACCATCTATAACATGGTATGATATTGTGATGTGTTTTACTATGGTACGATGGTTGGATTATATCATGGTTTAATGGTTTAGTGTCATGATAGTATACGATGATATAATCGAATAGTGGTAAGATAATAATGGAGTGATTGTTTAAGGTTATGCTGGTACAGCGGTACGTATGCTGTGTAATTGTACGTTGCTATTCTGGTATGATGGTAAATAGGTTTTGAGTTGAAATTGAATTGGATTTGAGTAGGAAGTTTGGTTAGGGATTAATTTGGTAATTTGGAGGTTAGATTGAGTTAAGTTCATATACACAAGTAGCATTCGAACCAAGTTGATTTTGAAATTGGGTTGGCAATTAAGTGTGGAGTTGATCAGAGAGTGTTGAGTTGAAGTTCTATTAGGGTTTTGTTAGCTTCCATTGGGGTTGTGTGGGCTGTTTGGTTAGAAAATTATTTGAGGATTGATTTGGGGTTAGGTTAAGGGTCGATTGATTTGAAGATTGAGTGGAGGGTTGTGTTGGCGGTTAGTGATTTAGTGTTGGATTGTGTTCTGATTGAGTTGAAGGTTAAACTGAAAATTGACTTAATAAGAGGCTCAGTTAGGGATTGATTTGAAAGTTGAATTAATTTTGAGGACCAACCTTAAAATCAACACAACAGGTTTCAGTCAATTATATTTTTTTATTAGCTTTTTTAGACTCAAAGACTCTCAAAACGTCGAGAAAAGTGGTTTTGGACAAACCAATTTTTTTTGTCATTTTTGATAGGATCTCAATACATAATTGGTCTTTTTAGACATTAGCATCTGCGAAAAAATACAGCAATTTACGTCAAGACAAACTACAGAAGTTGCTCTTGCAACAACATTGTCAAATTTTGTCTGAGTTTATTTACGGAAATCAAGTTGTATTAGTAATTCTGTTTTTAAAAGCCAAATATCCCATATTTAATTCATATTAAAAAGAATTAAATTGGCGACATAAATTAATTTTACAAATGAATTTTAATTCCGCTGTTAAATATGAATTTATCCCACCATAAATATTAGAAATTGTTATCGAATGTGAATTGAAAGTAACACGTTGGATCGAACTTGAATTGAAAAGTCCTCGAATGTCACATTGCAAAATTAGTTTATTTTTGTCGGCGGAATTAATTCCTGCGGACTTAATTTACGGAACTGATAGTTGGTGTATATAAAGCGGTATTTCTAGTAACTATCAGAAAAACAATGCCTAATTTACAAACGGTTCGTCAATTTTTTCGGATAGATAAAATACCAGTCTATGTGGCAAACTTGACCCAATTGTGAATAACTATACCACGCTTCTCACGTTTTGGATGATTTGAGAACTTTTTGAATAAGTTAAATTTTACCACATCTCAGAGGATTTATAAAATTTATTAATATTTACGTCTTGCCCATACAATATCGAATAGGTTGTCGTCAGTCTGTCGATCTAATTTGGATTAACTTAATAACGTTTTACCTAATTTGGTCGTTGAGTTGTTTTTACCTGATTTAGTAGTTGAGCCTAATAGTTGATTCGCAATAAGATGATAAGAAAAGAGGAAATTCCTTTAGACCTCGCGGTGCTTCGTAGTTAGCTTTAGTTATTTATTGAAGAGCAATAAACAAATTATGTTTTCTCTAAGTATTTCTTTTCAATAAAAATGCCTGGCTGCATCCAAAATTCTGACATCTGAATAGTTCATTTTAAATCAAGACTCATGTAAAATTTGGCTAAATGAGTTTAATACATGCCTTACGTTATTCAAATTACTTTCTTAGGCTAACCATTGAGTTTTCGAAAAGAAACGAATTTTGGCTAAATTTGTTTCACTAAATCTTTTTATACATTTGAATACTGTAATGGTTTCCTAATTTGCCAGGGATGAAACTTGGTTCACCGCTGAATTACTTGCTCCATTTCATGATTCTACTTTTCATTAAGTGATCCGACTATAACAAGTCAAATCAAAGAACGGTCTTTATTAAAATAATAAGTAATATGATTCATAAACGATGTTGGATACTTCTTTGTTTATCACACCAAAAATACGGGACGTTTAATTTAAAAAAAAATTGGTTGTTTCCACTTTTTCCAAAGTTATTAATTGTCCCTAAAACGTCTGAGACTCTTTAGCTGATGAAAATATTCCAAAATAAGTTACGGAATCCTATGTTTACAACAATTCCATAATAAGTCCATATTTTTGGTGGTTTTTGGATATAAAATTAAACATTTCCATTTATTTTAGTCAGCCAATTTAAATATACACAAAATATGTAATCATGCTTACAAAACATTTTTAAATTGGTCTATTAAATATCGAAAATTAATTATCAATCAATTTTGATTAAATATTTTTTATTTTACAAAAGCGGCTCTAAAGCTATATGGAAATTCAAAGCAAAAAAAATATTGAAAATTTTCAAATAATATTTTAAATAAAATTTTTTTTTTCATTAATTTATTTCAAATCACAATTTGATTTAAGTGAAGTGTGAACATTCTGTTGGTAGTTTCAATAAAATATATTTTTGTGTATTTTACATAAATAATAAACGGTCAGCATATTAATTTCAATGCCCTACGAATTCATGCAGATAAAAAAAAGAATCCATTGGAATTTACGTAAGGATTCCCGAACCGTTTCTTGTCTGCTAAATGATTTGCGCTGACAGATGAATAATCGACGAAGAAAACATTCAAATAAATCTGAACGTTTAATGGATAACCATTTTTTTATAATTAGTGTTGCCAATTTACAGTAGCACACCCAAAAACTAAGAGGAAATAAGTGTAACCAATTGAAAAATCGTATATGTCAGATAGATTTTCCAATTCAATGAAAATGTTTTATCCTTTCTATCAGTATTTTCGATTTATAGAACGAAGCTGTATTTGGTTAGACTTTCTCTAGTCTGATATTGTGTAGAATTAAACTGCAAAATATTGATAAGGTTTCCCCTAAGTGTTTTTCAATTTTAATTTTACTTGTCTATGAGAGCACACATTCATGAAATGAAGAAATTAAAAATAATTTTCACAATAATATAAGGGTACATATTTTGCATTTTAAGTTTAGGATAGAAATAATGAGATGGAAATCAAAAATCTCAATTTTATAGAAATTTGTGATGACAAATATAAGATTTGGAAGTCGTTATTTAATATAATTTAATTTAGAGTTCTATAAGTGTATTTGGAATAAGGTTAATCTTTCTTCGTTCCATAGAATACATGTATATTTACTAAAACGGGTACATATCAGAGAGTTTTATTATTTCAAACTGGTATGGTACCGCTTCCAAACCATTACCGTTAAATTTGTTAGTTTTCGAAAATTCATTAAGATATCTGTAGGTCACTGTATATCCGTCGGCCTACCTGTTGGTATCTCGGTAATGTCGTCTGTCTAACGGACATTCTGATGATCTGTCGGTCTATCTGTCAGAATTCAGTCTGTTCATCTGTCGGCCTATTTATCGGCATGTCTATCTGTTTGTCAGTCAAATGACTAAAAATCAATAATAAAAATTTAATTGATTTTAACATTTATGAAAATTTTTAGAAAAACAAATTTTCCCAGATTTCCTACGCGAAACTTGCACTGAATATTTTTCCTGCAATAACTATTGAATTAATCGATCTCCTTAGGCCATTTCAGAGGCTGATTTTATATAAAGCATTTAATGATATTTGTAAAATTGAATTTTCCCAGATTTCCCACGGAAAGCTTGAACAGAATTTTTTCCCTGCGATAGGTTTTGACAATTTATATCCATCTCCAGACAAAACACTCTAAAAGCTGATTTTATAAAAAGTTCCTAATGATTCTTGGAAAATCGAATTTTCATAGATTTCCGACGAGAAACTTTAATTGAATATTTTTTCTGCAGTAGCTAGTGACAAGTTACATCAGATTTAATTTTATATTGTTTAAATTTTCTAATTATTTTTGAAAAAACTAATTTTCCCAGATTTCCAACGGGATACTTCAACTGAAACTTTTTCCTGCGATATTTAATCCGACCTTCAAATATCACACACTAGAGACTAAAAAAACGAATTTTCCCAGATTAGTCACTAGAAAATTCAACTGATTTTTTCCTGCGATAGTTATGGACAAGTCACATGAAACCAAATCATCTCCAGACATAACATTCTAGAGACTGATTGTATACAACGTTTTTATTGATTTTTGGAAAATCGAATTTTCCCAGATTTTCCACGGAAAACTTGAACAAATTTTTTTCCTACAGTTCACATCGAAACAAATCATCTCTAAAAATAACACTATACAAGCTTATTTTATACAAAGTTTTTAATGATTTTTGGAAAATCGATTTTTCCCAGATTTCCCACAAAAATCTTGAACCGAATTTAACACTCTCAAGCTGATTTTATACAAAGTTTTTAATGATTTTTGGAAAATCGACTTTTCCCAGATTTATCACGGAAAACTTGATTTGAAATGTTTATTCTGCGGTTGCTATTGACAAATCACATGAAAGCAATCCATCCCAAGACATAACATTCTAGATGCAAATTTTATTCAAAGTATCTAATTATTTCTGGAAAATCGAATTTTCCTAGATTTCCCACGCGAAACTTGAATAAATTTTTTTTTGGTTTTCATACAAGTTACATACAATTCATTTCCAGGCATAACACTCTCATAGGCTGTTTTTATACCAATTTTAAACATTTTTTTTAGGTTTTTCTAATTTTCCACAATTTTCCACGTGGAATTGGTGGCATGTTTTGCCACTAAAGAATCAAAGTCTTCAATGCTCTCCACATATCCATAGTTATTTTTGGCTAAACGTTATCCACTGATTACGACTTAATTTTTTACTTTCAGCTAGGATAACCTAATCTGCATTAAAGATTTTTTTTCTTTCAGCTGGAAACTCTCTGCTAACATTAACTGGGTTCTGCTCTATCGACTTTTTACTTTTGTCTGGCAATTTGCGGTTAACTTTTACAGTATAAACTTTAGAAGGGATCTATCGTATCCGAATTGTTTTATACGACATACATATACTAAATGCAATACAAATTGTTTTCTTATTTAATTCGAATATGTTGTTACTGATATTGAAATGTAATTTTTGTGTGATTATCATTCTCTTTCCATTGTTCAATTGTTTTATTAAGAGATCTATAATCACATCTACTTGAGTCACTAGGGAGTAAAATAAAGCTTTATTAACTAATTGTTTGTTCTATGTTATAATTATATGGATGCAATTTGGCTTCGAGTGAACGAAAGAGAAGGAAAAGAAATAATTTATTTTTGGATGGGGAATCTTGAAGGGGAATGATATTAAAAAGCAGAAAAAAATCAATTGATTAACAGACAATTTTAACTCCTTAATTTCAACTCACCTGGAATGTTATTTTACTACTTCTTTAAAACAGCGCTCTTAGACAAGTAATTTAAAGAAAACAGTAACCCAGCTTAACATTGAACATTTATTGTTCAATATTTTAATTTACTAAACTAATATCTATGTTTTGGCCAAAATGTAAATTAAGCTTTATTCTTGACTTACACAAATATTGAAAATTGTGTCTTGAAGATAGAGACTTATTTTTACATATGTCTTACTTACAACTTTTACAATCTAATTAACTAAAGTAACTTTAGTGACTTGTCCGGAAGTAAATCCTTGTTTCTAGACCGTGGTTCATTTTTAACCTAAACAATTAAAGATTTTTAGTTTTACCACCAAGAGGGTTCTATGATCAAAATTGCTCATTTTCAATTTGGTAATTTCTATTTATCTCCTTTATTGTAGAAATTGAGTTTAAGTGATCAAGTTTTTCTGTATATATTATTTCTGTATATATTTTCTGTATATATTATATTTCTGTATATATTCTGTATATACCTTCTGTATATAAGTCATTGGTTAGTACTGACAGCCTTTGCAGAGAAAATTTAGAGAATGTCCAGTTGACTCCAGTTATTGAAATATTTATTACGCTCCAACCAAAGCGTCAGCTTTCGAACCCTACTTGGCTTCAACTTCAAAAAACAATGAGAATCCTTAAAAAATTTCTTCCTCCGTACACAAAGCAAAAAAATAAATAAAACACAAAAATTTACTAAAACTGACTTTTCACGGAAACGTGTAGCCATACAATTTTTCTAAATAAATCCACACCACACCTCACGTAAAGAAGTTTGAGCATTTGAACAAAATTACGATATTTAAAATAAATACAACTGTTGATAGCCCCATCACAATCTTCAACAACATTGATAGAACCCGATCCAGTCTGTAGGCAAAATTATTCCCTCTCCAAAATTATCTTGTTTATCGAGAATTTAGATTCTATCAAGATAAATTTGGTGGCCTGTAACATATCTAAAGTAATAGTGAAATATTGTTTAAGAAATCCAAGGTACTTGTACAGGACATACCAAGCAATTTTTATAAAAAAAAAGACTTTGCCAAAACAGAAGTGATCTGAATCAAGATCCAAATTCTAACGAAAGGGCACCTACACGACACCTGAAAGATACAAATCACCAAACTAGTCCAGACTACATCAAATTCTCGAATAATGTACAGATTGAGTTGCCGGTAAAAGCATGGTATTTCCTCAGCATTTATCAGCAACCCATCTGATTTGTGTTCCAAACCTCTTCCATCTTATGGAACCACTATCCCTGTTCAAATGTGAAACGCCCTAGTAAAGATACCTTTCGAAAAACTTCAAAACTGTCAATAGTAAATCGAAAGAACAACTTTTGAAAATAGTTCAAGGAACAAAAATTAAGTTCAAATTTCCTTACAACGCTATTCTAATCTTTGATTTTCTGTTTTTAATTTGAAAGACAAGAAAAATCGTTTACATTTACAAATTAATTCTATTCGTCTCCGCATGGAGAACCTTGTGTTTTCAAAATATGTTTAATCTTTTATTTCGCTTTTCCATCACACTAACTCTTCGCATTTACATTGCTATTCTGAAACAGTTTTATTTTCGCGAAAACGCCGACAGCGAGAATTTGTGTGACATTTATGAATAATTGGGAAAATAATATCAAATATGGTACAGTATCGCACACACAATGCGCGGGACAGTTTCACACCACTGATCAAAGCCTGTGTCCCACCAATATTAAGAAATAATCTAACAACCGAAAAAATTTATCTTTTCAACTGATTTGAGATCTCGAAATCTGTTGTGCGAAATATTATTTTTTTAAGTAAGTATATCGAATGATGGATAAATCGATTTCATCATAGCATTTCAGAAAATTGTTTATTAATTGATAAATGACTCCTACAAAACATATAAGGGGCATGTTATAAAATTAAATTTTATTGTAAAAATTTCAAAACTAAGTATTCCGATTTCACATAATACCAGTTGGGCGGAATAGACAATTAACAAGATCGCTAACCGAGGTTAAAAACCAATCTTCCGAATTAAATCGTCTAGTCTTTAGTGCGTCTTCCTTTCAATCTTGTTTATTGAAAAATATTGCTATAAGGACAAAATTATTGCAGGTTTAATTTCAAGTTGCTTTGATGGGTTTAACATTGGTTCAAAACAACCAAAGTTATTGAAATCACATCAAAAATGACAAAACATTTCGTTGGAACAAAACCGTTGTTCTCGTCGTTTTGAAGTCCTTACTGAGTACAAAAAGGAAAAATAAACAATTCCGTCCAGCTGCCTTTCAGGATGTGTTTCTGTATATTTTGTCTCGAGAATGGCTTGTCCTAATTGACTTTTTTTCGCCAGTCAGTTTCTATGGTCAACCCGAAGTAGTTCAACTGCGGATGTATTTGTATGCTGAATTAACAATTGAATTAGAGTTAGCTTAAGTTAAGTTCATGTACGCTAATTGTTTTTAATTCCACATTGGTATGGGTGTTGAATTGTGCGTCAATTTGGGGTCGATTTACGAGTTTTGTTAAGTAAGGTTTGGACTAGAACTGAGTTAGAGTTTAGTTAAGATAATATTGAGTAGAAGTCTGCGGTTAGGTTGGGAATTTATTTGGGGTTTCGTTGAAAGTTGAGCTGGAAGTTTTTGGAGTCGCGTTGATTTGAGCATTGAATTATTCGTTGAGTTTAGGGTTAAATTGATTGTTTGAGTTAGGGGTCGAGATAGAGATTAAGTTACCTTTGAGTTGAGTTAAATAGCACATGCAGTTTTCGGAACGTGTTGTTTCAAATAATGAGTTTGGGGTTAAGTTGAGAATTGAGTTGGGGTTAATTAAGGGTTTTTGAGGGGTTTAGTTGAGGGTATATTTTTGGAAAGTTGTGGGCTAAGTTGGGCATTTAGCTGAGGTTACGTGGAGGGTTGAGTTTATGTCGAGCAGGGACTTGAGTTGGGTTTCACCGATGGGGTTTATGATTTATTTAATGGAGGAGTCCGAGTTTGAGTTTGAGTTGAACGTTGAATTTAGGGTTGTCTTAAAAGTTGAATTGGGGCTAACTTATGGTTTAGTTTAGAGTTGCGTTAAGGGTTGAGTTGAGGTCGAACTAGGCTTGAATAGAGTTTGAGTTAAAGTTGAGTTTAATTTAGGGTCAAGTTGATAGTCTAGTTAGAGGTTAAATGGAGTTGGTTTGAGTTGAGATCACGCACGCATCTGTGAAGTTTAGATGAGTTGAGTTGGGAAATTACTCAATAATTAAGTTAAGGTTTGAGTAGGCGATATTAGGTTAAGGGTTGATTTTAAAGTTGATTTGGGGTTGAATTGGTGATTATGTTGAGGTTTAGGTTTAAGATTAATTTTATGATTGGGTTGGGGAGTGTGTTGTGATTAAGTTGGAAGTTTAGTTGTATATTGAGATGGAGGTTGATCTAAGCTAAGAAGTTCAGTTAAAGATTGATTAGAAGTTCGGCTCACGTGATGAGGTTTCAGCTTTTATTCTCAGTACTTTCTGATAAAAATCAAGAGGCGGAATTCATTTGGCAAAAACAATTTTTGTTTTTAGTTTTTTCAATTAAAAGTATTTATCAATTTTCGATCTAGGTAATCAACCAATTTTACACTGAAAATTTGAAAGAAATTTAGAACTAAAAATATTTAAAACCAATTGTTTTAAATTTAGCCCATGAAATTATAGAATCAAGTTTTTGCTTTAAAAAACGAAAAGTTGAAAATATCGCAAAATCGAGAAATCTTGAAATTTGCGACAATTCCGTTTTTGTAACAATTTTTTGTTTGTTTCAAATCAAATTTCAAATTTTAAAGTAGTCCTCGAATTTCAAAATAGTCTGGCTCGTTTGGGTTTAGATTTCAAACGACACAAAATAAATGGTCCAAATTGAAAAACGAAAATCATTTTTCTGTGAGCAAGAAAGTTTGAAAGATCACTTTGTTGATCTAGATCAATTTTTTTTAAATCCGGATCAATTTTTTCCCCCGATACGATTGCGATGCGTATTTTTCATATTGTTACGTTTTCGCCTTGTAAATCAAGGTTCTTATCACTGGATTGTAAATAAAACAAAACACTTCAGTTTAATACAAACGAATTTATTTATTTAGTACCAAAAATAAATTAATATGCTTTCCAAAATTAAATTAATAAACATGGTTTCAAAATTTATCGTAAAACAACCCAAACGGACCAAACCATTGATATTCGATCTAACCATCCGTGGCAACACAAAATGGCAGCATATCATCATTTAATTTGTAGATTAAACACCATACCTATGTCTAATGAAGATTATGAAGAAGAGTTCAACACAATTAAGTATATTGCCCAAAAAAACGGATACAAAATAACAAAGATTGAATCAATGAATGAAGCATTTATAAGGAAAATGCGGTACAGACATGAAACCACACTCATTTTTAATAATGATGATACCAGCAACCAAAAATTTATAAGTGTGGAATACAACCAAAATTCTAGCAAACATATTAATCAAATTTTTCGGAATTATCGATATAAAATATCGTACAAAACAAATCACAAATTAGGACAATTTGTAAAACCTATAAATTCAAATATTTTAGAAACTGGTGTTTACAAATTAATTTGTTCGAATTGTCCTTAATTTTATATAGGACAAACCGGCAGATCATTCGGAATTCGTTTCAGAGAACATGTTCGAGAAATTGGGAAAATTAATTGTAACTCAAATTTTGCTATGCATATAAATGGCACTTTACATAATTATGGCAATTTTAATCAAAATTTGGTATAGTCTTAAATAAATAGAAGAAAAGTGATAATTTAGACCGAAAGGAAGAATTCGAAATTTATAAAATCAGGAACAACCCAAATTTATTAAACAGCAAAATTAACACTTCGACAAATAAAATTTATGACCTTATATTTCAAAATTTACAGTAAGACACACAGTTTTGAATTTATTAGAATATCAACGTAGCCAAATTGTGAAAAAAAAATTCTGGCTATAAAAGCAGAAGAAAGTGGATATTTATTTTAGTATTTAAGTTACTGACAATGATACAATTTGTATCGAAATCGATATAATTTTTATAAAAAATTGTATATTTCACAATAAGGAAATAAATCATTTACAAAAACATAAAATATTTTAACTAAATAATAATATAATATAACTTTGAGCTATTAATTTAACTTTTTCTATTACACCGTAGGTGTCACTGTAACAATTTATCAAAAAGTCACTGATATATTTACATATTGTATTTTCCGTGTCGGTTCCAGTGTATTTATTACGGATTATCGAAAATCATGTTTTTCACAAAAACATTAAATGATTTAAGAATCGGAGTTATCTAATAAAAGGAAAATATTGTAACGGTGACACCTAGTGTTTAACAGAATAGGTTAAATTAATAGCTCAATGTTTTGCTGTACGAAAATGGAGTTTTCCATGATAAAATTGTTCTAAATGTTTCTACACTATTCTAACTTCAAAAGCCATGAGCTTTCTAGAAGTTTGGTTTGTTTATATAAAAAGGCGAATGAAGTCGAATTGGATTATTAGTATTTGGTAAGCGATATTGTAAAGATTAAAAAGGAAATATAAAGTGATTTAAAAAAAAATGTTTTTGTGCGAAATAAAAAGTAAAAGTGGTCAGAAAAATTGTGGGAATAATTTTTAAAGTCGTTTTATGAATTATCATTATTAAATTGTGTTGTAATAATTTTTGTGCTAAATAAATAATTTTTGTGCTTAATAAATAGTTCCTAACAATAAAAAATTTAAATCCTAGCTTAAAGTTCTGTATGCAGTCCCTCTTGCATATTCGATGCATCAACATCTACTTCTACGACACCTTCATCTGCTTCTATTTGTGTTTCAGTCGTTTCGTTAGGATTTTCCCCATCTTGAATTATCTGCTCTTCGGTCATAGTCTCATTCTTTTTTTCATCTTTATCCTTGACCTCTTTAACCTTGGGCTTCCACAATTTAATTTTGTGCACCAAGTATTTCACTTCACGATCAAGACCCGACATTTTATCTGTAATGGCTTTTACAGTGAGTCGAATATCAGCATTTTTCGGGAGTTTATTTTGTTCCGCCACCTCAGTGTCGCGGCATTCTTTAGTCTCCTTAATGTAATTCTCAAGTGTTTGAATCTCAACGTCGGTGAAGACATCCTTTTCTGGGTTAGCTTTTATTAAATTTGCGGCCGTTTTATAGAATTTTTCAGCTTCCTCAATCATTTTCTTTAGTGCTTTAAGGGCTTCTGGCCGCTCTGTGTGTTCCCAATGGAGGCTGAATATTGGACTCGTAAGTTTTTTTAACTCTTCCAATTTGTTTTCGTATACTTCGGCCGTTGCATCTGATCCTTCATTAAATATAAATTATTATAAATAAATATATAAATCATCATCGTAAATTGAATTGATTTAATTTTATTCACAATCCAGTAATAAGAATCTCGATTGAAAAGGCAAAAACGTAACAATATTGTTACGTTTTTGCTTTGTCAATTAAGGTTCGTATCACTTGATTGTGAATAATACAAAATCAATTTAATTTATCAAGAATTATTACAACACGGTTTATTAATAAAAATTCACAAAATCACTTAATATAAATTATTCTCAAATTTTACTATACACTTATAATTTTTAGTTCCACTAAAACACTTTTTAAATCTCTTTTTAATTCCTTTTTAATCTTCTCACTATCACTTACCAAATACTGCTAATTCTTACAAGTTTACACTATCGCGTTCCAAATTCGAATAATCTAATTCGATCTTGCTCGCCTTTTTATATACACAAACAAAACTTGTAGTCTAGAAACATTTAGAACTCTTTTATCATGAAAAAATCCGTTTTAGTACAGTAAAACATTAAGCTATTAGTTTAACTTAATCTGTCACACCCTAGGTGTCACCGTCACAATATATTGTTACTGTGACACCTAGGGTATAATAGAATAAGTTTAATTAATAGCGCAAAGTTTTATTGTACTAAACTGGAATTTTAAATTATAAAACTGTCCTAAATGTTTCTAGACTATTCTTACTAGAAAAGTCATGAAATTTCGAGAAGTTTAGTTTGTGTATATAAAAAGGCGAATGAAATCAAATTGGAGTATTAGTAGTTATTAAGCGATAGTGTAAAGATTAAAAAGGAATTTAAAAGTGATTTAGAAAGTGTTCTAGTGCGATTTAAAAATAATAAGTTAGAGATTTGGCGAATTAGTGTAACAATTTTGTTGAATTAATTTTTGGTGTTCTATAAATAAATTCTTTTGAGATAAACTAAAGTGATTTGTCAAAAACGTAACAATATGCATAGTTAAACAATATATAGCTACAAGAAAATTTGTAGCTTAAAATGGCTGTAGGTTTTTCTAGCAAATTACAACAAATTATATCGATTTTTTTAATTCGCTTTAATTTGCGCACAATCGCCATGCAGATTTCTTTGAGTTATTTCAGGTCTTACTTATGTTTAGCCATCTCCAGTTTTAAACTACGTATTGGCAGTAAACCCAATAATTGTAGTTAAAACTACATCACATTTTCCTTTTACTTAATAAACTCGATTCAAGGATTTTATTAAAGCGGTGTATCTCGTAATTTCAATAATCCTACTTATACTCAACGCATCAAAAACCTTTTTACATTGTTCATTGATCAAATTTTTATTATTTATATTTTTTTGTAATAATTTGATTCGGTCGAGCGTAATGACATTAAATGCAATGACTCATTAAGCGCGTGTACAAAACCTGCGATTAAACGAAATTAAATAAAAGTTTGTATTTGAAATCATACCATCCTATTACATAAGTACACCAAATAATACCGTGTCATTCTCCATCTAAACGATAACTTCCATTTAAACCAAAAACAATTTTCGTTATTACTTTTGAACATTCTCTTTGTACGTTTGACGTATATTCTATAAATATTTCACCTTAAACAACAAACAAACAAAACGACTTGTGCAATCTTAATAATTTCCTAATTAACTTAAATTATTCAATTAGTTTTTGTGGGTAGTAAAATTTAATTTTTTTGTGTTTACTTTGGACATGAAAAAAAAAACAAATCTTTTGGCAGTCAAATTAATTTATTAAAAGCTTTACAACAACTATACAATTATGAAATGCTACACGAATGGCTAAAATAATTTATAATAGTTTAGAATTTTTTACCATTACTAATTGTTTTTTAGTAGTGGTGCGTGACACAAGTAATACATTAATTGCTTTTGTAATTTAGATTTTTATTTTTGTGTACTTTAACCATAAAAGCTTAACATTTTGAATTTTGATAGTCTCATAAAGTTGCTGCGGTTACTATTGTTTGTTTTGTTTTTTTTTTATTATAATTTGCGATAACATTTTTAGATTTTAATAAGCGCGATTTTAAGCGATTGCTATAAACGAAACTTTTTATATTACGTTATTATTCAATTTTTTAGGGATACATTTTTTTTTTGTGTTTTTTTGAAAAGCTTACCGAAAATTATTAATGATAAAAAATTATTGAAACGTTTAATGATTGTAATTATGTAGAGTGCGCGGGGAGTTTTTGTCAAATTAAAGCAATACCTATACGTTATAAACACAAATAAATAAATAAATAATCAAAAAATGTATTGGAAAAATAAATAAAACGAAAATTATTATTTTTTATTAAGCTCATTATTTTTTACGATTTTCGTTTCCATGCTTTTCTTGACAACGCTTTTTTTTTTGTTTTTTGTTTTTCTTTTTCAAACTTCAAGTCTCACCATTATCGATTAATTGAACTAATTTGGGTTTAGGTGATTGACACGATTGGATATTCGTATACAAGCTTATACAAATAATATAGAAAATTGTATGACAAAGTTTATAAATTCGAGGGAGGGAATGAAAACATTTGTAATAATGTGAATGTGAAATTTATCAACTTGTGAAAAATATATGTGGGCTTTCAAATTTAATTGGGGAATACAAAAAAATACTTGAATGTAATTATTATATGTTTTTAGGGAGACAAATCCTAATGACTCGAGCGATAGCTATAATGGTGAATAACGTAACTTGAAGATTTCATGTTCAGTAACCAAAATTCATATCGCAGGCAGTTTTAAGTAATTTCCTGATAAATTACTGGTGGGTTTGGCTAGATTTTCTTCATTCATTATTCCACAGAGAGAGTTTTTTTTTAGTTCTTTAGTATTCAACAGCATAGCTTCAGGCGATGGTCAAATTTTTTAGGTTACATTATCATTTTCATTACAGTTAATCAACATTTAGTGTTCTTAAAAATAGTGAGCAGGCTATTCCTATATCAGTCCTCTCACTCAAAAAACTGTCCTGTTTCCGTCCCTTTCACGAGAAGGCTTTTACGCGCCTACCAGCAAAATTTATTGTGACAGTGACATCTAGGATCTGATAGAATAAGTTAAATTAATAGCTCAATGTTTTACTCTACTAAAATAGAATCTTCCATGATCAAAATATTCTAAATGTTTCTACACTATTCTTACTGGAAAAGTCATAAATTTTCTAGAAGCTTGGTTTGTGTATATAAAAGTGTTGTAGTGCGATTTAAATATTATAAGTGTACAGTAAAATTGTGTGAAAATTATAAAAAGTGATTTTGTAAATTATCGTTAGTAAATTGTGTTGTAATAATTTTTGTGTGAAATAAATAAATTCGTTGCTGATAAATTGAATTGATTTTGTTTTTTTCACAATCCAGCGATACGAACCTTGATTGACAAGGCAAAAAACATAACAGTATGTTAGATGATATATGTACGACCAAAGACATAAAAGTACTTCAATGATAAAAATATTAAAATACTATCGAAAGATGGTCCTATTCATAAGTAAAAACTTAGAGCTATTTATAAACTTTAAAATCACAACTCTTTAAATCGCTTAAATTTAGGGGCATCATTATGTCAAGTTTACTATAGTTGGCCAATCATTTCAGATATATGTAATAAATTTCTGACGATATAGCCTCTTGATTTATCATGCATTCATAAATCACATGGTCTATGTCCTCATGTTCATGACCACATTCGCAAGAATTTGAACCTGATGGTTTAAGTTTTGGCAAGCATGTTGCTATTTCAATATGAGACTAACTATAGTTTACTCGCTAGTCTTTCCACAATACAAGGCAATAAAATATAAGTGACACACACGATAAAGAGCTATTTTGCCATTTTGTTAATGACCGCGTCCTTAAATAGGTCTGGTCTTATGTTGCTACCGGAACGTTCAGTATATCCACACATAACATCCTGCTATTTTCAATCGAAATAACGCTAACTAGCACAGCAACAGCATCGGTTGACACTGTTCAAGTAGAATTTCCCATTACGCATTAAAGTCCTTTGTTTCAAGTTCCATGTTTTACTTACCACTCTCTTTAATACAAAGAAGACTTTTTCCAGCGTCTGCAAATCGACACCGGACACTTCTAGCCACTTGTTTGTCCCCCATTGGTTGATATCAATGGTGATCTATAATTGTTGTGTTAACCTTTGTGGTATCACAATAGTTTTATGAGAGGATAGCTACACTTTATTTTCGTTACGTTAGTTAAGTCTAACGCGTTCCGCGCATTATCTTGAATGTTGTGCTTTGGATTCCCATCAAAAATCTTCCTCTTATCATCTGCAAAAGCTACCTCTTCAGTTTCGTCAATCATACTGCTGTTGAATACTAAATTCCAAAGTTGTGATCGCAAGGCCGAGCCTCATTTACATCCCTTACACTTTTGCAGCCGTGCCTTTATTGCACGACCGTTGCAATCCTGCCAGAGAAGTAACGACGGTGGACCATTCAATTATTTTAGTATTGAGAAATTTAAATCTTCTGAGCATGATGGCATCATATGTAAAAAGTAAATGATCAGAAGTGTTTTTCTCTATAGGTTACAGGATCTGTAATGATCTGTAGGGGACCTGTCCATCTTTCTATAGGTGGACATTAAAAGGGTGAGCTACTAAGTACCAAGTGAGTAATTTTTAATGTTAGCTTTCCATTTTAGGTACCCGCAGAGATTATGTATGTATGATACAGTCATATCTCGATCACAAGGTCTCCGCAGTAAAGACTGTGGGAGTTTTAATAAACCATTATACGCCTTTCGAGTTCAACAAAATAATTTTTTTGGTAGCAAGTTAAGTTTAACATATTCACAAATGTATCATATAATTGATCGGCGCTAGTTATTATAACCAGATATTAATTATGGACCATCATACACATTTGTGTTGAAACAGAATACGTTAATGAAAATGATTCAATTTGCTTTCCACATACTATTATTATTTAATTATGCTTAATTTCCTAAAACGTCATAACTTTATAATGATAGAACTATACAAAGGTAAGTTAAAATTAAATCGTAAAAAATCAGAATCCACAACAAATTTTTGAAATCATTTGCTTGTGCTGGATGAAGTTATCCAAGACAATGCGGAAAGCTCAAGAGAAGATAATTTGTTTGTAATTTGAATGTGAAATAAAAAGTACATTTTTTGGACTAAAAGAGTCTTTAAATTTTCAATTTAGCATTATTATAAATTGCTTCAGATTAAGTTCAAAACACACAAAGGTGTAGGTGTTTTGTTTTTTTGGTTTTTCTTTTAATTTGGTTAATTCTGAGCTGCAATAAAAAAAATTATTAAAAACATTTTAACATTTAATTTTCCTGCAAATTACAATCGACCTACTATATAAATGTGAAGCTTGGAAAAATGTCAAACATAAATTTTCTTCTAAATGGGGGTCTTTGATAATTAAATTTTCCCTACGGAATTGTGTGAACAGGACTTGAAAGGAATTCAGAACTCGAGACCTGGCCGTATCATCCACGCACCGCTGTCGACATTTATTTTTTACACGTACAGATACCTGACGAGGTAGGGACATTCATACTATGGGTTTGGTGATTGAAAAATTAAAGGAAAGGTTTTGCTACTATCTGTGTGCAAGTGGTTACTTCGTAGGTTTACGACGCAACTGAAAAAATCATAAGTATTGATATTCAATGGCCTGATTATGTTCAAGATGGCCAAATTTGGAAGATGTCTAAAATTTATAGTTTTCGTTAAACCGAATATCGAACTGTTTTCTGCTTGCCTATAAATAATATGGCATCTCCCCTTGATTACTTATACCTTATAAAAAGCCAACCAGTCCTTGAAAATTTCAATAAAATTCTTCTAAAGAGCGGACTATTTTCGAAAAGTGTTTCAGACCGTTACAAAAAAAAAATCCTATTTTCGGTAACAAAGTTACTGTAGCACACAACAAATGTCCTTCTGTAATTGTCGCTTGTGTAGTACTAAATAATTTAGCAAACATTTCTAACGATTCAAGTGATTGGTACGCTGAAACAAAAATTAATCATTAAAATCAAATTCATTACGGAAAGAGCTATAAATTGAGAGTATGTACACCTTCGGGTAGTAAATATACTACCGGTCTGTACATTTCAATCGCTTTGATGTAAGGCGGGTTTTAACCGAAACGAATTTAATTCAGAATATTAAACATTTTATGTCTTTAGGAGCGATCCTCGAAATTTATATATATATAAACAATGTTAACAATTATAAATTATTCTTTAATTTTGATGTTAATTAATCAATTCGTGAATTTTCTAATATGCAACCGGTCCTTAGACCAATTTAATGAGTTTTACAAATTAACACATAGAAGTATATTAGTATTTACGAACAATAATTCAACGAAACGATTATTATTATGAAAAAATCAATCTTCTTATCAGGCCGGCAGTATAATACAATTTAATATAAATTAAAATTAAATACCAATGCGATAAAAACCATAGAATTATGTCTGTCAGTCGGTTTCGTTGAATAATTGTTCGTAAATACTAATATACTTCTACGTATTAATTTGTAAAACACATTAAAAATGGTCCAAGGACCGGTTATATATTATAAATTACACGAATTAATTAATTAACATTCAAAATTAAAGTAAAATTAGCTTACATAGAAATAGAGTTGTGTGAATATCGTGAAGAAGAAAAATTGTAAAAGAATTTGTTTGTATTAGTATAATTCGCTAGAACATCTCGCACAGTACATTCTGTATATATTGAATGTAAATTGTGGTATAATCAGTCCAGTCGCCGCGGCCTGGTGAGAAGATTTATTTTTTCATAATCATAAGCTCATCAGTTCGAAACTGGATTAAATTCTCTTACAATGTTCGGAACATATTAAAATCATATAAATTAAAATTATAAATTATTTCAAAATTTATTAGAATGGTTTTAAGCAACCTGAATTTTTTAACAATGGAGAGCTTTCGACTTTTTGAAGGGAACTGTATTGCCTACTCAGGAATACATTTGAATGAACGATCAAATATTAATAATAATTCTGTTTAAATCAACATTTTCCTTATACTGAAAGTTTGATTAACTCGATAGGGTGATAGTTCATTTAGATATAACAGTTTTTAACGAATTTTTTTAAATTTTCGTATTATTTTTTTTTTCAAAATAATGTATGAAATGCTGGCTCCAGACAAGAACATGGTCTTTTAAATTTTCCTTATAATTCGATTCACTAAACCCATGATTTTCGAACTTTTGTTTTATTGCCATGATATAGTAAACCCTCTAGATTGAAAAACAGAAACTAACGTGGGAAATCCGAAGCACTTAGTACTTTCGACAATCTTTTATTTGAAGCAAGCCAACCGTCTAACCATTGTTTTCTAGTTTCACTTCGTGCTGAGTTTCAGTTTGTGTTTAATTATCAAATGAGTTTCATGCTTGTACCACTAAAAATAGAAAAATTATTTTAGCATAATGTTTTCGAATAGAAGGCATCCGCAATTTTGCCTTCTTTTAGCACCTTGCATATTAAGCCATCCATTAAACGCTGGCACATTGAAACCAATTTAGATGGTACGAAACACTGTTTATGAACGGAGCCAGAAAGTGGTTTATTTCCCAGGATTCCTGATACGGTAATCACGAAGGTGTTACGGGTAACCGGTGTTGTGAAACACAATTCATTAATTTATAATAAGCCAATTTCCGCGGTCATACAACTTCCAAGGTAAATTTATAATTAGTAAGTCGCACTTACATAATATTAAATAATAAACAATAAGCCCATAATTATGAAAATTTATCAAGCCCCTTTAAAGTTGTGAAATCGTAAAATATACATATTCATCAACATAACATTTTTCCGTAATTTTTCGCGACTGTTGACGCGATGATATGTTTCCGCTTAGCTTGTAAGTTTTTCAAGATATATAATGGAAATTCTTACAGGTAAGTGATAGTTATAATTCAATTTTAGTTATAGTTCAGATTCAGATTTTATAGTTACATTTCAAATTAGTATTATAGTTAAAATTCAAACTAGTAAGTAAGATTTACTTTAAAGTCAAGTAGGTAATCAAATATCTGTGTCATATCATAAAATATCCTAAGTGAAATACAAGATTATAAATAAGAAGGTAAGACCTGCGAGATTATACATCTCGATTACAATTGGTTTAAAGACAAACTATATAATATTGGCGCTGTAGCAAACTCTTCCGCTTTGAGTCATATTAATTTGGTATCACGACGTTTAAGTTATCATATTCACCCTGGAAATAGCCCCCACCAACGGTAAGCTTAGAGTGAAAAGATAACCGTCAATTCTGTTTGTGTTCTTTCATTTTTGTCGTATTTTAATTTTCCGCTTTGGAAATCAATAATATTTCCAAACTAGTTATACCCTCGTTCGAATATTTAAAAATTCAAAAAATCACGACACAAAATCAAGATTTTGTCGAAAAACGTGTTCCTCTTTTCTACGGCCAAGCTGAGGTTGATCCCAGCCCAGGTGTATTTCTCTATTGATGCCTGCAAACGCATCGAAAAGCAATTCTTAGGACAACCAGATCAACTCGTAACCATATTGGACGAGGTTCTGTTTCGACTTAGGGGTAGAGCAGGGCATACACAATGTTCAAAGAAATTAAAATAAATGATTTCAAAGACTGCTATAATAAATTAAGAAAGAAATGGTTGCCCGCCCACACAGTAGAATCACTACAAGACAGATTAAGGAATGCCAGGCAAGGGAAATCGGAGGGCTGTGCAGACTTCGGTTGACGGATATAGAGTCATGCACTGGATTATGAAGCAGGAGTCCGTACCAAATATGGGAAACCCCTTGTTGCCACATTAGAACAGAAGGCTTTCTTGAGTGATTTACACAACGAACCCATCCGAACAAAGCCAAGGGCATACACAGAGAAAGTGCCAGCTTTGTGACAAGACAGGCCACATTGCGAAGAAATGCCGAACCATTACCTTGACACAGGCATGGAGGGAAGTTGTAGTACCAACCGTAACATGCAGGTATTGCAAACGTTTCGGGTATGTCTTGGATAACTGTGCCGCCAGAAATGCTGCAAATCTAAGGTACCAACGGTTACAGTCCGGAACACAACTCTACGAGCCACAGTTTGCAATTAAGAATCAATATATAAACAGAAATCAACAAAATAATAACCAACGAAATAACCAGCCAAATAGGGCCCAGCACAATCTCAAGCCACGTAGGAACACAAACAACAGTCCAATCAAACCAAAATTTTTATCAACCTCCAGTAACATCATCACAACCCACAGTTAATCAGAGACAACCGACTTACCTTAAAAGGGGTCAACAGAGTTACCGGAGATATCAGGACATCAACCAATTAACGAACGGTTTGCAAAGAATGAACAGTAACTATATAGAAAACGTCGACGAAAATTCAATCAATCACCAGGGAAACGAAGAAGGACTCGTCGAGCATCAGCAACACCTGCTGTAGTTCAGACGAGTCCACTTCCCGAAAATACAATCATTAGTATTATTGTAGTAGCTTAAGTAAATCACGTTCTGTCTCGGCCATGACACCGAGTTCAGACTTGAACCTGTATAATAACTGCCAGAGTTCCGCCTCGGTAGTTCCTACGAGTTCCGTCTCATACCTTTATAATAACTGCCAGAGTTCCACCTAGGTAGTTCCTGCGAGTTCCATCTCATACGATTACAATAACTGCCTGAGTTCCACCTCGGTAGTTCCTGCGAGTTCCGCCTTGAACTCTTTTAATAGCTGTCTGAGTTCCACCTCAGATATCAAAATAAATCCTCTGGGTTTTGCCACATACACTCAAATAAAAAAATCGAGTTTAGCCTCGATCAAAAATCCAAGAACGAGTATAACCTCGAATAGAATTAAGGAACTATCTAATATAACGAACCCCGTTTCGATCATTCAACCGAGTTCCGTCTCGTGCATTCGTTATTTAAGCAAATCGAGCACTGTCTCAAATAATCCAAAAGTAGTTAATCCAACGAATTCTATCTTGAGTAATTCAATATCAAGGAACATTATTTGTAGAATTATTAGTGAAAGTATTGTGTTGTGTGCGTGAAATATGGGCAAGATGGTAAGACCTGCGAGATTATACATCTTAATTACAATTGGTATAAAGATGATCAATGGTGATCATATACCAATCAGATTTGTTAAACAATTAATAACTGCGATATCTAGATTTACCACGCATTTTTTAACCATAAACTTACAACGTGTAAGTAGTCTTGAGGCTTATTAGTATCCTTTCTGGACTATCGAAAGCTTTTGAAACAAGCCCTCAAGATCAAATTATTGGTCACCTTTTTATAAATAACTTGTTATTGTCTTCGCAAATTGGGTTTAGAAAAAGGCATATTATTTATAAAGCTCTTCTTTCCAAAATTAACATTGGAGTGCAACAGGGTTCTAGTTTAGGACGTGTGTTGTTTTCAAAGATTAAAAATGCTCTGCCTAATGGCACATATCTGCTGATGATGTGCAACTGTTTCTTAGAGGAATGGCATTCGCTAGAGAAGAAATAGTTATATGTTTGAATAGTGATATCGAAAATGTTGAACGGTGTGCGGCTAATGGTAATCGACTTCGGCTCAATCCGACTAAGCCTAAATGTATTATTTTTAGAAAAAGTAATATTGGATTTAATAGAAAAATTTCAGCTTCATCAAAATTATGGAGAAAACTAATCGCAGCAACTTTGCATTTACATGGAGTAATCATGCTAATAACGTATGGGACTTCTACAGCATAATGTTTTTGAAAAAATCCAGAAAAGCTTTTATGCATATCTTCAGTTTGTATATAAGGTGCCACGTATGACTGAATATGCCATTATTGTTTGCTTGGCTGCAAGTAAACTAGCGGCAAAAATTTCAAGCTGGATGTGGAATCGCTAACTTTTTTGAAATAAAAATCAATGCTTTACCATTGCCTTTACGTTTTCAATTCAGGAAAACTTTTAGTAAGGATGTATAACACACACGCTCTTTCAACTCCCTGAAAATCTTATTTTGATTCCTTATTTCTTATATTTTGAAGAATTCGAAATTAATAATACTTTAGGCTTGCATTCGCGAAATCATTATGTCCAGTGTTCACCATTTGTGAAATCATTGCATCTCTTAATACTTTGCTCGGAATTAAATTATATGGATGACGAAAAAGGCATTTAAAGTTTTTCAAAACAATAGCTTAGATTATAATTCATGCAAGACATTTTTGAAGGTGGTTATCATTACAATCTTAAGTTTTTTTAAATTTTATTGACATAAAAAACTATTTACTTCGAAAGTTTTAAATTATAGAAAACATCAATTTAACTATCGTTCCCTTGAAATTGGAAATAATTCACAACTCGTTAAATCGGAGTAGATATTAAAATGCTGATGAAAGAGTTACTTTTTTATTAAACAATTTATTTCAAAAATGAAAAAGAACCACCTTAAACTACTCCATTACAGTTAACTGATTAAAAATGTAGGTCCACCACGTCAACTTTGGAACTTTAGATTTGAAGGAAGATTAATGTTATATGTCCATGAAACTAGTTCTAGCAGAAACTTGTTAATTACAATGGCAAAGAAATTGAAAATCAATTTTTGTAAATATATCTTATCATTTCTAGCCAATAATCAAATTCGATGACAAAAATGAAATATTTAATAAAGACAAGTCGGTAGCAAATTTTTTAAATGCGAGCGATTGGAAACTTTTTGGAAGTTTTTATTTGGAAAAATTACTTTAGATAGCTTTAATAGAAATTACACATTTTCTTTCCAAATAACAAAACTTTGGAATGGCACCAATATGATTGGATTTTAAAAATACTTTTTATTTTTGAAAGCAATTTGGTACCTCCCTTTTAGCTCGTATTTCTTTGTTTTATAAAGCAAGAGAAATGTCAAAAAATTTAACTTGAGCTCATAAATACGATACAATGTAAAAAGGAGGTACGGTACAATAAAAATATAACTAAAACCGAATTAAATTTGACACATTAATATTTTCAGGTTGGAGCATAAAGTCTATGTATAGCTTCAATCTAGGTTAAAAGCTATCTCTCCTTACAAAAAAGTCAAACAAATGATCGTTTTTATTAAAACTGTTCGACATCATATTTTCCGATTCCTTGTCACCATAGTTGATTGTGTGTCTATTCTAACGTATTTAACATATTGATAGATAATATGAAGTGTCAATCTTTTGCGGTAAGAAACAGATCGTTTTATGCTTGACGAAAGCTGGAAAGTTTAGAGAAATTATTTTTAAATTCGCAGCTGCCTTCCAGAAACTGTACGAAATTTGGTAAAACATTTTTAGTCAAAATTAGGTCTCCCGCCGTGCAGCTGCGATTTGGCACGGTCCGACTTTTTTTATTAGGATCTGTTAAGGATCGTTGTTAATCCAACAAGTCCCAAACAATTGACGCATTTAGAAGATCATACATAGAACTATTCGCGGAATAGGACTATAATCGACAATATAATATAAAATTAAATTGAGAAGATGAGCTTCTACAGAAGCATTCATTTGAATAAATTACCAACATTTATCAAATAATCAAAATATTTTTAATATTATGACAAATATTAAGAAAAAATATTGGAAGGAAATAGACACGAATCATTAGGACTTAGATCAGTACTGGAAATACCTCGCTTTTTTTCCTATTCATCATAGAATAGAAGCACTTTGAGAAAATTTTAGAATCAGGTAGCATTTGAAACAAAAAATATTTAAAAAAATAGTTGCAATGTGCCTTTGAAGACAATCTAAAACATTTTGGAGTATTTCCGTCTTGTGGGTGATGTCGTTTAAGTATCTGAGCCGGAATCCGTATTAACATCGCGATTGACCAAAAAATGGAATTGACAAATTTTGAAAAATTGTTTCTCAATTAAAGTTTTGTGTTGCAAACTAACTAAATTCTCCATGAAATTACTCAACTAAAATTAATGAAATAATTCTCTAAAATTACTAAGGAAACTTATTTCATTAACGAAATATTTTCCAACGGACACTCCAAAAATTATTTCAAGGCCTTGCTTCCCTGTTAAATTTTCAATGGAAGCAAGGCGAGGAGGCACATTTAATTCAATTTTATACCTTAACGGAAAACAATAACAAATCGTCTAAATTTATTTGAATAATTATCCGAGTAAAATTATAAATGTTGAATTAAAAACAAGCATCTAATTTTCTGGAAGAGTAAATCAGACATTTTCAAAGAAATGTTTATAAAAGTTTTTCGTAAAATACTTATGTTTGTGTCACATAATTTTTTTGCTCTAAAAACGATATCAATTTTTGATACAGGATATTTCGATGTATGGAAGCATATGATAGACAGAAAGGCCATTTAACATACCACTCCTAAGTCACCATTTTTATGTATAACTTCATAAGAGGTGGCGGTATACAGGCAATCACCATTAAAAAATTGATTCGAAAATAAACAAAAATATATTATTCATAGAACAGTAATTTATTCGATTACAACAAAACGTTCATAATAATAACCAAACAGACCGTATAACAATAAGACATCATCATCCAGTTCCCAATTGATATTCTTTCTCAGAAGTAAAAATATAAATATATTTCCATTTCTGACAATAAATAAAATATGCCAACAATTAATTAGATAATAATTTATAATTACAAATTAATAATTTATATAAATTTCAATTTCTATTATTTTCATTTATTTGTTTTTACTCTTTGTTGTTGTTAATAAATAAAAGTCAAGCATATACTTTTTGTGTGCTTAACTTTATTTTCAATTTTCAATAAAACTCCATCCAATTCCCCATTTTTTTTTTTAATTTTTTGTAAAAATATTTATTGGAATTGTAAATTTAAAACGTAGATTAGTAGATATATATGCAGGTGAAATAATTTTTTATTACGTTAGCTTTTACCAAGAAAAGGTAAAGCTCTAATGGTAGCTAATACAAAGAAAAACGAGTAATATAAAAATTATACGGTTCCTTACCACCAAATTGCTAGGCAATAATCATAATCATATAAAAATATTACAGACAATAAAAAATATTTTGCTTTAGGTCAAAAATCAACTTGCGAAAAACTAATCCCAAAAATATATAAACGTAAAACTTAATATTTTTATAAGTATTTCGTTCATCTTCTTAAAAGCAACATCTTATCTTACTATTATTGATATTATTATAGGGCGACAAACATACATGAAACTAAGTGTGGCATTATTATACGTAATAATGTTGAACGTCGTTTGACAAATCCATTCTATTGTGAGTTGATGAATACTATATAGCTGCTATTCTAACCTCGTAATATCGAGTGTAAGAAAATTTAAGTTATTACAATACTCATTGTGTTAATATCAATAAATAGGATTGGAAGTTCTATTTCTTTTCATATTTTTTGTAGGTCTCGTTTACGAATTTAACGAAGAGTCTGAGTTAAGTATAATGTATGTATATTTTTCTCTCTAAGTTCTGTTAAATAGTGTAACACCAGCACCCAACAGGTTATTCGGAAGTAGCTGATAGTAATTAATCTACATTGCAATATGTGTGAAGTTAGCACGAAGAATCACCCCGAACTTTTTGGTTCATTTCTCGGATAAAATGTAGCTATTCCGAAAAAGTGTACACTTTGTAAAAAGTGTAAGCTTATCCTAAAAAAAATTATTTAATTCAAATGTCGGATACATTTTACGATTTTAGGGAAAAGAAATCTTGGATTTATAAGGGCGGGTAGGGCTCGATACTAGTTACCTGTGGTACTGGCACCACAGGTTCATATCATGGGGATATTGTATGTGATATTGAGAAACCTTATATTATATATAGCCAAGACTAGAGATATTGCTTAATGGTTTTTTGTATGAGTAGATAGGTCATGATATTAGCTAAGAGCTGGCCAACATCACAGGTCCATATCTTGGGGTTACACGTTAGTTTATGAAAAATTTGTAATATTTTTGTAAACATAGTTGAGATATGAGAAACCTTATAATATATAGAGCCAATACTAGAGATATTGCTAAGCTAATAATATTGAACGTCTGAATATTGAAAACACTACAGATATTGTTTATTGGTTTTTTATATGAATGGATAGGCCGTGATACTAGCTAAGAGCTGGCCAGCACCAGAGACCATACCATGTCGATAAACATATGTTTTCGAAAAATTTGTATTTTCATTGTTGTAGCGTATGTGATATTGAGAAACCTTATATTATATACAGCCAATACTAGAGACATTGCTTAATGAATTTTTATAGCGGCAGACAAACCATGTTACTAGCTAAGAGTTGGCCAGCATTAGAGCTCGTGTGTGATATGTAGAAACCTTAAATAATATAAAGCAATACTAGAGACATTGTTTAATGGTTTTTTATATGGGCGAATAGGCCACGATACTAGCTAAAACGTGGCCAGCATTTGTGTAGCTTATGTGATATTGAAAATTCTTATGTTATATACAACCAATACTAGAGATATTGCTTAATGGTTTTTTTATTATTGGTTAGCTATATCATGGCCTTTCCGCACATATAAAAACCATTAAGCAGTATCTCTACTATTGGCTATATATAATTTATGGTTTCTCCATATCACGTACGCTACATTAAAAATACCAATTTTTCAAAAACATATTTGTGTCTTTTTTTAGTTTATGTGATTTTAATATGTTCCGAAGATTGTAAGAGAATTCAATCCAGTTTCGAACTAATGACATTTAAATAATAAAAAAATCAATCTTCTTATGAGGCCGCAACGACTGGGCTGACTATACCACAATTTACATTCTATATCTACAGAATGTACTGTGCGTTATGCACTAGCGAATCATACTAATACAGATAAATTCTGTTACAATTTTTCCTCTTCACGACATTCACACAGCTCTATTTCTGTATTAGCTAATTTTACTTTTTTTAATTTTTTTGAATGCTAATTAATTCATGTAATTTCTAATAAGCTACCGGTGATTTTAAACCATTTTAAATGTGTTTTTATTAACACGTAGAAGTAAATTAGTATTTACGAACAATCATTCAACGAAACCGACTAATAGACAGAATTCTATTTATTTAATTTTTAATTTATATGATTTTAATATGTTCCAAAGAACATATACTTTGTCAGTACGAAACCAAACTACCATATATAAAGCTCAAGAAAAGTTTTCATTTTTTGGAGTCGATACAATTTGTATTGACCTCGAGTTAAAGTACGGGGGGGATTTTGATATTTCTACTTTTTTTCTGGTTGATATATTTATAAATGATTGGCCTCTTCATTTTTTCTGATTAACAAGTGGAAAATGTTGTGAATGCCATTATTTTTAAAATATTTTGTCTATAAAAAGCCGCAAGAATCTGATTGATTAATTATTTAATAGCTACAACACGTTTAGAAGTAAATGGTAAAACCAAAGAAATTTTTCTCCTTTTTCCCTTCTTCGTAGCATGCATTTATAAGCGCACACTAAAATGGAACACATTTAAATGCTCATTGTGATAAGTACGCTGAAAACTATTCATGTGGAAAATGTGTTGTTATTATAAAACGTAAAAGACAAAAAAAGTTCCCTGATAAAACGATACACTGATAAAATCACAATCTAAATGGTCTAGTATTAACGGCCGGTTTAAGTCAATAAAATGATTTTACAAAAATCAAAATTTTTGAATGAGCAAATAATCTAGTAATTAATATATTGTGTAACGAAGGGATTGCCGCCACTAAACCACCGCATTTCTAGCGTAAACATGTATATAGAATTCACATACCAATATCGAGAAATCCTCTAAGCCACCTAGAATTGGATCGCTTAGCAAAAGGATATCTGAGGAATTTGTGTTAGATTGTAAATCTTCCTGATTGCTTCTCCTGATATAAATCCACAACAAAAGTTTAAAAATATTGGGTGTCGTTTTATCAATGAGTCTGAGAAACCACTTGATTAAATTTATTTACATCGTTTGTATTTAAATTATGTGGGGGGGGGGCGAGTAGCAGGGACAGCAGAGACGCAACGATTTCAACAACAACGTCAAGCAACACTACCTACAGTTAGTACAAATTTGGGTGACCGCATGGGAACATGATGATGGAACGAAATCTCGCCCCCCCTCTCACAACCGCCGATGGAAAAAATTGTGGAGGGGAATAATAATAGTTGTTTACAGCTTTTCAGAAAAAAAAAAAAAGTTTGCGGTACCAGGAAATTTGTGTTGTCTGTGTCTTCTTACAGGTTGGAGCAGTAGAGATGACCTTTAAAATTGTATTGTCTTGTGATTACTAAAAAATATATTACTAACAAATTTACTAACTATCAATTACTTAGGTGTCGATCTTGTTATATGTAAAAAGGTGTACGACGGCGGCCTGGCCAGGGGCGGATATCACAACATATCACAACATATTAAGACTTATGTGGTTATAGATGTGGCGCCTTTCTTTACGGGGTTTGGCTTCATGAAGGAATGGTGTCGTGTTGTGTAACATGGGTAAAAGTGGTGTGGTATTGCATTTATAATACGGGAGACTTGCTTAATGCTTGATCGTACATCGCAATCAATCAATCAATCAATCAATCGTTTGTATTTAAATTATGGTATCGATGTTGCTTAAAAAGTGAAATGGTTTTGTGTTAAATAATAAATTAAAATTTGAAATCAATATTGTGTAATTAAAATATTACTTATTTTATAAATAATAACGTATAAAATTGTGCAAATTGTTATAAAGCGATAAACAATTAGCGTTCTCAATAATAAAATGAATTGGGCACATTTGCAACGAGGAAGTTCACCAGTTGATTGGTGTGAGGAGAACTACCTATTTTCACCTAATATTGCCGAATTTTTTAATACTGTAAGTATAATTTATAATTCTTATTGTTCTAGTAGAGGCAATAATAGTATATTATTCAATGAGCATATAATGATAGCTGTTATTCACGAAGATGAAGTTTACCGTAAATCCTCTGAGTGCATAACAGCCATTATATGCGAGTAGAATACGATACTTCGTCCACGACCAGTCTCAGTTTAATAATAATGAAAATGGCAAGAGACTACTAGATATTAATTTCAAAAATGAATAATTTATTTGGTAGTAGTGAATAATAGAAGGAGGGACTACTAGATAAACTAGCAGTGAATAATGGATATTATTATAATTGAAGAAACACACGTATAATGAAATTATTATACGTTAGTCGTGGACAATAGTATATTATTCAACAAGCATATAATAATAGCTGTTATTGACGAAGATGAAGTTTACCGACAGGAGCCGATAGGCGAGTGTCGTAAATCTACAGAGTGAATAACAGCTATTATATGCGAGTAGAATACGATACTTTGTCCGCGGCCGAAAAAAAATTGTATTTTATTATCAAATCCTTCAAATAAACCTAAAATAATTTCCGTCGACATTTTGACGTCTCAGTTTAATAATAATGAAAATGGCAAGAGACTACTAGATAAAACTTCAAAAACGAAATTTTTATTTGGTAATAGTGAATAATGGAATAAGGTACTACTAGATAAACTTGCAGTGAATAATGGATATCATTATGATTGAAGAAACAAACCTATAATGAGTACATTATACGTTAGTCGTGGGCAATAGTATATTATTCAACGAGCATATAATGATAGCTGTTATTCACGAAGATGAAGTTTACCGACACGAGCCGATAGGCGAGTGTCGTAAATCATCTGAGTGAATAACAGCCATTATATGCGAGTAGAATACGATATTTTGTCCACGACCGATAAAAAATGGAATTTGGTGATTAAATCCTTTAAATAAGCCTAAAATAATTTACGTCATCATTTTGACGTATCAATTTAATAATCATGAAAATAGCAAAAGACTACTAGATAAAATTTCAAAACTGAAATTTTTTACTTGGTAGTAGTGAATAATGGACGAAGGGACTTCTAGATAAACTAGCAGTGAATAATGGATATCATTATAACTGAAGAAACAAACGTATAATGAGGATATTATACGTTAGTCGTGGACAAAATATAATAATCATGCGAAAAACTTAATTTTTATTTTTCGTCTTTGTCTCTAAACATTAAGTATTTTGTGACGTTCTAATTTTCTGCTAGAAGATTCTTTCAAACAGTGCTGTTTTGTATTTTAGATATTTTTAGTTTGCGTGCATTGAATAAAATTATACTCAATTCGTAAACAAATCAATTTGTTATATTTTAGTCGACACACGCTAAAATCCATTTCAGAGTTATTAACGCGCTTCTGGTTTTGGAATCCAGTGCCAAAACTTTTATACAAAATAATAAACATAAGTACAACATGTAATATGCATTTTGAATCAACAATATTCAATAAGTCTCGTGCGGTGTTTTGAGTACCTAGTATGTGTGGTGCAAATACTACCTAGTATGTAGTATTGTGTTTGGTTTACTAAAATAAAATCAAATTGATGGCCCGATCTTTTAATGGAATGGAATTTAAAAGAAAATGTTTATTAAAGTATTAAGTACAATGAAAATTTGTATTTATTTGGCATTCGATTACATATGGAATGTAAATATTTTAAAACTCAATCTAAAGTGACCAACGAAATACTCATATCCGTTGCTAAACTGAGAATTATAAGAGTCTTAGGGTCTTACAAACTATTTGCACTTCAGTTTCAACCCCAAGGTTGCACCAAACTATTAGAGTTTGTTAAAATATTCTTTGGCCGACCATCCGGCACAGTGATTAAAGTTGCGTTTTTGAATCTGGAGATATGGTTCAGACGGCCTACATAAAACGAACCTTTAGCCGTGCGTCCTTAAATAGGCGACTTTATACCGGGAGTGCTTCGAGTCGCACAAAATTACAAAATTTGATATTTATTTACATTTACTTTACTTATTAATTATTTGCCTTACAGTAAAGTATGTATAATCTAATATTAATACAAAAATATTGGTTAAGTATCAACAAAAAATTAAAAATTAAATAACCCAGTTCTAAACGAATTTCTTGACATAAGAACCGATTCATAAAGTGCATAGTTCTTGGAAACAGAATCAACGGGCGCAACTAGTGCACGTAGACATACACAATAACTCGAAGTAAACCAAACAATGAATGAATCTACGTGTTTTAATGAGACTACAGCACATACTTATATTCATAAAAAAGTTTGTCAAAGAAAACCATAAATACCTTAACTACATAAATGCTATTTATTTTTCAAAAAAGACATTAAAACAAATTTAGCAATTATCTTAGTACTTATGTAGTGCAGTCACCATTGTTGTCTATTATAGGCTAACTTCTCTTTTAACTCGAACAATCTGCTTAGTGATTGTTATTTGTTTCCTATAAGCTTTGCATTCATAAGACCCCAGTCTCGTTTGCCAAAGTCAGCGTTTTCTTTTCGATGTGTCGCTCTGTCGACGAAGGTTTATAATGTATCAGGTTCCTATTTTTAATATAACATTCTTGAAGGTTTTGTCGAATTGTGTTGATTGAGACTTCAACACCGTTAATACATATAGTTTTTGTTACCCTGTCGAAGACTTCTTGTTGGGTTTTTCTCGTTCAGCTTCAAAATGACATTATCGCCCTTCTCTGAAATGGGTCTATCCAAACCTCTTCTAGGTGAGTTATCCACATTTTCACATTCTCTATACCGCTTGATCCATGGCACAGATGTTTTGATGTATTTTACTATCTGCTTCACACTCATTTTCAGTCCTTTGGAATAGGTAACTAAGAACACCACTTCAAAACGTTTTTATACACGGAACACATTTTAATATTGTCGTATACCACTAAAATACTCAAACTGAACGGAAAAAAAAAGTTAACGCGAAAAAGGTAATGAAATGAAGAAAATAATTTTACAAGCTACTTACATTGTGGTGGGGTTTTAACAAGAAGAATAAATTAAGTTACTTTTGTGTGAAACATAAGAGTACTGTAAAAATCTAGTCTACGTATATTCTTCATTTGAGGGACTATTCTACATCTAGATACTGAGTGCGCCATCGGAACTTACAATGCAAGCAGATGCTACGTTTCTTATATGTTAAATTCGAGCACAATTTTCTTCACTTTTTCGATGTTATCGTCGTTAACAGAGGTAAATGGATGACTCGCATGAGCCAAGTTTTCTACGACCCCACGGCCCTCACTGAATGCCTTATGCCACTCAAATAATTACTTTCTCGATAGAGTGGACTCTTCAAAACACTTCTGCAACATTTTCAATGATTCCGTAGCTGTAATTTCATCGGAAACACAAAATTTTAAGCAAACTCGTTGTTCAATTGTTTTTTCCTTAGTAAAAATCGTCAGACGAACTTTTCGCATCGTAAACAATTGGCTTACAAACTCACACTAAGGACGTATTCTGCTCAAATGTCGCACGAATGTTAAAGAAGATTGTACCAACCAAGAAAAAAAAAATTCCGATTTGGCTTACGCGCTCGAAAACATCATCAATAAATAATGAGAACAGTAGTGCACCAATGTGACTACTTCCAGAAGTTATACGAAATGAATGAAAAGCAGAATCATTAATCTTAAGGTATTAAAGGAATCGGGAATCCAGGAATAGGAATGGACTCACAATTTAGTTTTTTTAGATTACAAAAAAGAATAGAATGATAAATTTTTTCAAAAGCTTCTGACCGGGTAAACCACATCCACCAGATATTCAACCACAGTTTGGTATGATAAATAAACTAAACAAGGGAGTGCCTTTCGAAGGTAGTCCTTACTCCCAGAATAATTAGTACCATACAGTCCCTTGCTTATAAGAATGAATTTTTTTTCTAATAAATATTCACAAAAGAACTGTAGGCCTAACTTCTATGAACATTGTAGTCGGCCAGTCTCATTTGTCATAAAACCGCAACGCTTAAAAATAGCAACCGCAGAATACTATGATAGTAGCCATTGTTGCGACAAAGTAGATGATTGATCTACTGAGCTGCCGATTCTTATCTATAAGAAAATAGCACTGATAAAAATATCAAGAAAAATAAAACAAAGACATCCGGCCCATTCCACAAGGTAACAATTTAACTGTCATATAAATCAATCTGTGGACAAGTTTGACTTTTTGAGAAGAATCAAAGCTATTTAGGCGGATATTTTGCTAGGATTTGCGCCCACCAAGGGCGAGGCGAAGAAGAAGAAATACAAATGTGTTTCAAATTTTTGGCTGAAAATAATTTCAAAGAACCATTTCAAAATAAGACAGGGCAGGGGTCGTATAAAATATATAAGACTGATCCTTTCTTCTCCACTAATTTGTATTTGGATATAATATTTAGTATACCGAATGACCTATCATCAAGAATATGATAAAGTTGGCTTGCAGAAACCGCGCGTTTAACACCAATATTTAGGTTGCGTTTGGTAAAAAAGAATATTTTGCATTTCAAAACAGTTGTTAAACGAACGTGTAAACTCGGCTTGCATTTAAGATTAGCCAACCTATTAATCATTTGTTTACAAGCACTATAATTGACTCTAATCAGCTTAAAGATAAAGTGAACATTCTTTGTCACAGGAATATCCATGTTATGTGAAAGCACTTTCATATGACTTCCCGCAGCCAAATTGATCATATGTTAGATTTTGAAACGGGGATTCGATTAGTCCAAAATGTTAGGTTTTATCGATGTGCTAAAAAAATATAGCCCACAGAAAATTTTAAATTAGTTTTACAAGCACTAACCGAATCTTTAGATGAAAAATCTAAACCCAGGTTCAAACTCTTTTCAATCCCTTTCAGAAAACTATACACGGGTAACCCCTGAAAAACACGGTATTTCAAGAAAAGAAGACGAGTTTCGAAGAACACAGATACCTTCCCCAGAATTACACGGTTTCAAACTACACGATTTTCGAATAATTCTTTTAAAAAAGAATAAAATGCAAATAGCTATATTCTCTTGCTCACGCTTCACAAAAAAAAAAAAAAAATCGTTTCATGTTTCCACACTTGACACGGAATCCCGTTTTTTGTAGTCTCGAACACCACGGTTTTAAACAGCACGGAACGAATTAATCGTGTTCTTCGGGGATTACTTGTATTTCTATTTTGGTTACTTTTAAAAAATAACTTTTTCCTTCCCGTGCTTTATTTTTAAGGCTTTTTTCCATTTAAGTAAGAACTTTTAATTTTTTAACAGTTTTCTAATTCCTTGCCAGTTTTGATTGACTAATTCTAGTATTTTCTAGGTGACAACATCTTACAACTCAGCCCCTCGTGTTCGGAAAGTGATCAGTACCAAAATTTGGCCTTTGCGCGTAGGCAATTGTTATATACTTACGAAATTGTAGACTGTAGACAATGATTCGACCAGGAAAATAAATAAAAAATGTTTTAAAATTTTTGAGGATCTAAATCACAAAAATTAATTACTACTTAATGAATGAGAAAAAAATAGCGCTAAAAATTAATAACCCAATCCGCCACCGCGGATGTATTTGCTTCCCAAAATCCATAAGCTTAATATTCCATTAAGACCACCTGTTTCGTCCATTCAATTTTAAAGCCACTAACAGAAAACAGCAGACTCAACGGCCAAACTTCTTCTATATTCAAAGATTTAGTTATTCTATTAGCATCTCTGGATGTAGTTGGGAGTGAGTGCGAACATTCAAAGAGTATAGACGTGTTTTTTTTTCTATCCTCTTCAAAAATTTAATTGGAAATTTTTTATTTTTACATTCCTTTCGCGATATTTACTTTGCTTTACACGCATTTGTCGCCCGAGAGTATTTAAATGGTTTTGGGCAGGTTTCTGCAAAATTGTACACACAAATCAAACTTCATGAGGATATCGGCAACATTCAAAATATTTGCCGGCTTGAAGAATTGTGCTATGCTGCAGAGCCCCTTTTTTAAACTAAAATCCAATATACCCACAATTTTAAGCTTAGAAAAAGTGCTGTATGTGTCACAACTTCTGAAAAATTACCATAAAGGTCTGTAAAAAAAAAAAATTGAAGCGAACTGGTTTCCTAATGCGAATGTCTTAAGACTGCAAATTAATTTGCCAGAAAGCTCATCACTAAAATTGAGAAGGTACCATTCTGCAAAGCAACAATATCAATGTTAGAATTATGTACTAACCAATTATATTGAGAATTTCAACGAAGATGTTGTTTAAGCAGCGCTGTTTCACTTTTGATTAAATTTCCCGTCAATATGAATACACTTTGGTGGAACGGTTTAAGTTTAATTCAGTTAAGTCAATTTTATGAAGTAACAATGCTAGACGAATCGGAAAAATTCATTAGAACGATAGTCAAGTGTGTGAGTCACAGGAATTCCTTCCTTTTTTTTTGTGGAATGCAAACTGTATGAAAATTAAAAAACCGAGAGCAGTTTTAAGAGGCCAACTTGTCAAAAATATTCAATTTTAGAAATTATGTTAGTTGCCACAAAAGTATTAGCGATCGTGGTTTTAAAATGTCATTTTTCTTGGATGGAATTTATAACGTTGGTTAAGATGTAAAGTTGATTAATTTAATAAATAAAACTAAACTTTTTGTTAATTATTTTATTTTATAAATTTTCTCTAACAACGTTAATTTTTATTGTTATATTGTGTTGGTTGTTGCTCTGCTGCTGCTGCTGCGAAATCCCAAAATTGAATAGAATGAATATTGGGTTTATTCTCTTCCTCGTGTGCTTTTTGATAAACGCCGAACCTAAATTCGGTAACCAGTTTTTCTTTGTTCGGGCCATCGTGCTATTGATGATGTTAAAGTTATGACGCAGGCTGTTGAAAAAAACATTATACCTATTGTCTTCGTATGATTTTATCAATTTTGTTTTGTTAAAATCGATGCGATTTTAATGCAATTACAAATGAGGTGATTTGGAGGTCATGCTAACAAAATGATTGTGTATCACAAAAATATAATTTTTCAATTATATTTTGCATAAGAAATTTTGTATATACAAGTTATGTTGTATGTTTGTGTATGCAATGTACTTTGTATAGTTTGTATACCAAAGTAGAATCGTTATGTAATGAGGAAAAGAATGAATTCACAATTAAATGTGAATTGTTCGTTACAAATTTTGGAACGTATTTTGTAAAATTCTTTATCTGGAGAATTGTCCATTGATAAAAATTAGAGCTCGGAGGGATGTTGACTTTATTGTGCGGTGTTTCTTGTAATGGAAGAAACAACCCGCTACAAATTAAATGTGTTATTTAACATAGTAACATCCCCAATTTTTTAAATGAAATTAAAAATCATATTTCCAGAGGCATACAATTGTTCCGGGTTGGAAACACACAAATTTGTCTCTATTCGGCTGGCTACATATCAAATGAGGCCAAATCGATCACGGTTATCGATGTTTGTAGTGTGGTTAATGTAGTGTGGTTATGGCCAGTGGTATTTTTATTCTTTGAGACCTTTAATTGACATAGTTAGCATTTTTAATAAAATCATAAATTCTACAAAACATTTAGGAGTGTGAAAATATTTCTTTATCCGATCGAAGGTACTGTTGATGCATTGATCTCCTCCTATTGTTATAATGTAATCAATTCAGCAATTCTGATATTTCTTCTTCATTCTAAACTTCAATAACATCGCCCATTGATTGTTTATTCACATTGTTGGATTGTGTACTAGGCAATTGAACCTTTTCTGAACTTTGAAAATTTGGTTATGATTTAGTGTTGACTGGTATCATTTGTAGATGATTTCGCAGGCAATTGAACAGGATTAGTAAACTCAGGTATTAAATCATGGCTTTAAGCGTCGGAGGATTTTTTAAATTCAGTTTCCCAGGTTTGTACTAAATAAATAAATAATAAATTACAGGAAAAATCACCAACTTAATTCTCTGATGTACAGGAATGGTCTAAATACTTATTTAGATCAAATTTTAAATGAAACTAATGTGATATTTTGTTGTTCTCAAAATTCTTTATAAAACGTTATTGTTATCAAAACTACTAAAATTTCAAAAAATTTGTGATTTTTTTGTCATATTTGACATTTGTCTGTATGAAACAAATTATTGTAATGATTTTCGACATAATTGAACTATGAAATTAAATGAGCGCTAAAATTTGTAGTCTACGTTTGGTGCAGCTTCATTAAGGGCATTCTCTTAAGTGTTGCAATTAAAGAACTACATATTGTAACGGTGACACCTAGTGTGTAATAGAATAAGGTAAATTAATAGCTCAATGTTTTACTGTACTAAAATGGAATTTTCCATGATAAAATAGTTCTAAATGTTTCTACACTATTCTAACTGGAAAAGTCATGAGCTTTCTAGAAGTTTGGTTTGTGTTTATAAAAAGGCGAACGAAGTCGAATTGGATTAGTAGCAATATAGTGTCAGTAGTAAGCTACAGTGTCAAGATTAGAAAGGAATTAAAAAGTGATTTAAAAATTGTTTTAGTGGAAATAAAAATTATTTGTGTACAGTAAAATTGTGCGAATAATTTATAAATAGTGATTTTGTCAATTATCATTAATAAACTGTGTTGTGATAATTTTTGTGTGACATAAATTAATTCGTTGGTGATAAATTGAATTGATTTTGTTTTATTCACAATCCAGTGATACGAACCTTGATTGACAAGGCAAAAACGTAACAATATGTATGAACACCCAACGGAGAATTTAGTAAGATTTACTTGTAAGAAACTTTCTGAAAGCAAGCAAAAATGTTTATTTTCTGTAGAAAGCAACTTTTATCAAAAATATATGATTTGTTTTCACAAATCGCAAATTTTCCTATTATTAGAATAACATAATTTACATTTTAACTTTCAAAGCTCGTTTTTTTAAAATTCTATACGTTAACTCTAAAGTTTGACGGTTTAAATAAATGTTAAGAGTTTTAAAATAATATTTCAGAAAGAAAAATTCTTGATTGAATTTCAATTTAGAGATAAGTTAAAAATCATGACAGCCAAACTTTAATTTTCAGAAAAATTTTAAAAATTGAAAGCTTTATAGAAAAATTGATTTTTAATATTATTTTGCTAAACTTAATCAAAAACCATATCTGTGGTCACAAATCATAATGGCTTGAATTAGAAATTTGCAATTTTTCAGAAAAACTTTTGAAATTAGTGACTAAAAATCGTAATAGTTTTTTTTTTTAATTCTTGTTTTTGCTGGAATATTAAAAAAATTGTAAAAGGGCATATCTAAAAGCCAATATGATCTGTAACCACAGATATATATTATATCGCGTAACAGCTATAATTTTTAATTTTACGGTAGAACTTCTAATCAATTTACTTAAATAAACGAACAATGAAAAATTGTAATTTGAAACTCTCCTTCTCATTCAATTTACGTAAAGTAAATTTAGAATTTTTAAGGCCTTTAGAGAAAAATTTTCTTTGCAATTGCAATCTGCTCCTATTCTTATAAAATGATACTTGTCCAAAAATTATAGAAGTTAGACATTTATTTGCAATATGATTATAAATTTTGAAGAAATAATTTTTTAACAACCCTTAATTAAATTAAATATCGGACTTTAACCATAGATTTTGTGAACTTTTACCGGGTAGTATTAGGCTTAGCTTCATTATCAAGATACAAAAGTAAACATTTGATGTTTTAATATCAATTGAAATATTGAAATTAATTGAAAAAGTAAAAAAAAAGAATTAATTTGATTTTAAATTATATTTATGTAATTATAAAATTATATTCCCTTAGTTTTCCCAGAACAGTCGTCTTTTTACAAATTTTTATTGTTACTCGATCTCTTACACCTTGCTTTTATATATAACCTTTCAACTTAATCGGAGCTCACTGCCCGAACAAGGCAACAATTTGAAACTAGTTACAAAGCTTTACCGGGCCATCGGAAATAGAATATCGGTGAAGATAAAATTTAGGTTAGTTGAATTTATCATCAAGAATGAACATTGCTTCACGAATGGGACTATCTGTTGCCCTAAAAACTATATTTTGTCAAAATGTATTTATTTTTATCCTGGTTTTATAGTTTGCATAACATTTTATCGTTAAACTCTCAGGGAGCCAAAAATAGGATGCGCTATAATAATACTACCGAAACAAGTAGAATATAAAAAATATTATATACTTCAGCCACCGTGGTTTCCAATGTCAGCTGATTGAAAGTTTAATCAACTTTTTTTCCAATATTTCGTTTTTATTTAAAAATATAAACGTTTTCGATCACTCTGTGCGATCATCATCAGATATACTTTGCAACTAAAATTATTTTATCAAAAGTTCAAATTATATTGAGCTATACTGTACTTAATAGTATTATGTACATAAACAAGTACCTATACTAGAGTACTAGATTTCACAAAAATTAATTAATTAAAATATTTAGCATTGCATACGTTGAAAAGATTCGAAACAATTGGATCTCATCTCATCCTTAGTTACTAAAAAGTCAGCGGTATGTGCAAGATGATATCGTTTATACAGGTGCGGAGAATGGAGTGGGTGTTGGTATCTTTATGCCTAGTAAAAATGTTGAAAAGTATTTTAAAGTGGACAAAAACATCTGTGTAATGAACGCTGAACTGATTCCAATATTTGAAGGAATTAAACTGGCTGTGAACGAAGGGGAAAAAAAATAGTAATATTTTGCGATTTTCAGAGTGGTCTATGTTTGATAAAATGTAGAGGTGGAAGGGAAGGCAAAGTGTATGTTGATTTAATTTTTGAATGTGTTCGAGACTGTCAACGTGATGTGACTATACAATGGATTCCAACACATAGACAGATCGAATGAAATGAAAGAGCTGATATGTTAACTAAAAAGGGTACATTGAATGGCATGGTTCAGGAGTACGGAAGGGATGATACAAGAGATGTACTTCGAATGCTTTAGATGAATCTGTGGAGAAAATGGGAGAGTGATTGTAACGAGAAAAGTCTAACGAAAGGAAAAAGTACAGAGTGATCCGTGTTACTCCTTTCAGAATTCCGTTCTTTGAGGAGCTCAAAGGAGATCCGCGAATGTTGCGAACAGTGAGAGAATTAGGCTGAACCATGGAAACTGGAAGGAATGCTTGTGGAAACGTCATTTAAGTAAAGACATTAATTGTGAGTTGTATGGAAGTGTGGATATAAATGATTTAATAAAGGATGGTGTTTTTTTTTGGCTTATAAGGAAATGTATGATTTTATTAGGATAAGTGGGAGAACAATTTGATACGAAACAACTACTAGCCGACAAAATATGTGTTGGAACTAATCCGGTTATTTTTAAGAGTAAGGAAAATTTTAGTAAAATTAAATTTTGAATTAAAATATGTAAATAGAAAATGATAAATTTGGATTTCTGGAAATAGACTCGTAGCTCTTTTTTTATGTATGAATAATAAAAAAAAAAAAAAAAAAAGCGTTTCCTTATGTCTTTCCAATGTCTTTCCATCAAAAGTGATTCGTGTGCATCCAATTTCCAAATTTCGTAAATTTATCAAATCTATTTGATGGCCTTGATTCTTTATCATGTGTTCAGCTACGCTTGATTGGTGTTCATCACGGTTTCTCACTGCTACCGCGTGCTCCAGTATCTTTTTGTGGAAAGCTCTCGCAGTCTGTATAATATTTAGCATATCACAATTCGTACAGTTGACTTTATATATTCCCGATTTTTATGCTTGAGGTGGAACATCCTTATGATTGCATATCATTGATCCTAAATTGATACTGTGACGGTGACACCTAGTGTCTAATAGAATAAGTTAAAATTAATAGCTCAATGTTAAACTGTTCTAAATGGAATTTTCCATGATAAAATTGTTCTACTCTAATCTAACTAGAAAAATCATGAGCTTTCTAGAAGTTTGGTTTGTGTATATAAAAAGGCGAACGAAATCGAATTGGATCAGTAATATTTGGTAAGCGATAGTATAAAGATTAAAAGGAATTAAAAAGTGATTTAAAAAAGTGTTGTAGTGCGATAAATAAAGTAAAAGTGATCAGGAAAATTTAAGAATAATTTATATAAAGTGATTTTGTGAATTTTTATTGATAAACTGTGTTGTAATAAATTTTGTGAAATAAATAAATTCGTTGGAGATAAATTAAATTGATTTTGTATTATTAACAATCCAGTGATACGAACCTTATTTGACAAGGCAAAAACGTAACAATTTGGTGACAGCGTTGGGATTGTGAATAAAAAGAAAAAGAAAATGATTCTCAACGAATTAAAAGTTTTAGAATTAAAAAGAGAACTTGAGAAATGGAGTTTGGCTACTGATGGTAATAAAGCAGCTTTACAAGCGCGACTACGTGAGGCCATGGAGAAAGAAGGGTTAGACGCAGATCAACATGATTTTGGAGAAAAAGTAACGGATGCGGCAACGATAGAGAAGACAGGAGATAAACATCCGTCAGTCGAAACAACACAACTACCATCTGGAAGTTTCGATTTGTCGCAGTTAATAGTTGCTATGAACCAGATGACGGGACAGATGAGTCTAATGAAACAACAAAACGAACGACAGCTAGGAGAAATTAAAAATCAAATGGCGCAACAAGCATAGGAAATAAAAGACCAAATTATAGATGGTCAAAAGAGAATGGACGAGAAACTTTTCGAATTATCTACTAACATACACAGAGAAGTGGAGAAGCTGCAAATGGATATTCAAAAGGTTGAAGAAAAATTAGAAACGTAGGTTCAACATGTTGAAGAGAAATTGCAAACGGAGATTCAACAGGTTGTGTTTGCAGCCGAATAATGATTCTCCTAAAATTTAAAATATTTAATTAAAATCAATTATGTAACTTAGAATCTTTTAAAAATTTGTTACCTACTTTGTTTATTATCATTGACACTTATATTGTTGCCAATTGTTGAAGTTCAAGGTCAACAACCTTCAATTTTGTTTGGATATTTTTATCTTTACCGCAAATCTAAAGGTAGAACAAATTAGGTACAAATTAATTGTTAGCTTCTGTAATTAATTAAATTTAGATTAAATAATTTAGCATACATATGTACAAACTTACCATTTAACTTTATAATTTTAGTCAATCAAATTTATATATTTTTGACACTTTTTGTTGACATCATTTTGTTAAGCTACTACAATTTTAGTCAGCACAATTATAAACAAAAATGTAATTTATTATACTATAATTAAGGTAAATTGTATTATTGAAATTTATTATACCACAATTAAGGTAGATTGTATTATTGTCAATCATAAAAATAATGTAGAAGAATATAAATATCTGGTGTAAAATAAAGGGAGACATTACAAGTAAAGCGATTGATCAGTCAACAACAAATAAATTGTGTAAATAAAAAAAATTGTTAAAAATTGAAATTTAATAAAATTAAAACTTAAAAAAAAGTATTTATTTCAATAATTAACTTGAATTAAAATTTAAATAAAAAATTCAAATTCATACATCCGCAAAGTTATCATTGGTCCTTCGAGCCGGATAGTCTGAAGCAGTTTCCAGAAAGGTCGAGATAAGCCAAGCCGTATTTGAAAACCCGCTAAGTATCATTTTTTTTTATGATCTCTCTTAATTTATTCTGGAATAATAAAAAGTTAATTAAAAAATTATTTAATTTTTGAATCTCTAAACCTTTTTTGAATTTTACATAAATATTTCGAACGTTGTGTTGGTGAAATAAAATTAAATTTATTGGTGGTTGAGTGACTATTTTTTATTTTTATTTTTTTTTATTGTTGTGCAAATAGTGAAGTGTTAAAACGAATATTATCGGGTATAGACAAAGTGAATTAAGACTTTAAAATGGAAGGTTATAAGAAAAAACGTGCAATAGTGATGGATTGCATGAAAAATCTTGAACGTTTCGTGAGTACCGTTACTGACGCCACGCATGTCGAAGATATGAAAACGCGTGTTACCCATGCACAATCTCTCTATAATAAGTTCATTGAAGCTGAAGACAAAATTATAACAAAGGACCCAAACGAAGAAAGCATTTTAATCGAGTTTGAGGAAATGTACTACGAAGTACTTTCAAAATTGAATGCTCGTATTAGGGTCGGAAATCTCGCTTTACAAACTGATGAGACACAGCATAACCAAACCATTTCTCAATTTACCACTGATTTAAAATTACCTCGAACAAATATTCCTCCGTTCGACGGTAGTTATAAAGATTGGCAATCCTTCTTCGATTTATTTTCGAAATCGGTACACGAAAACGTTTCTTTGTCCGCCGCGCAAAAATTTCAGCTTTTGAAAGGTTGTCTGAAAGGTGAAGCCTATAATTTGCTTAAGCATTTCTCTATAACCGAAGCTAATTATATGGAGGCTTTTCAAAAGCTCAAGGATCGATACGACAAGAAGAAACACATAATCAATACGTATATTCAGTCGTATTTGGACATCCCTACTGTAAAATCTGTTACAGCATCTTCATTGCGTAAACTAACTGATCAATGTGATGAAGTCATAGGAGCATTGAAAGCTATGGGACCAGAAGCCGAATCACGTGATCCTTGGATTATCTTATTGATTGTTTCGAAGTTGGACGATGAAAGCAAAGGTTTGTGGGCATTGCACTCTGTCAATGATGAACATCCAAAAATTGGAGATTTTATAAAATTTATGTCGAGTAGATGCGACGCTTTGGAGGCTTTCAAATCTAATACACGACCATCAGTTTCCAGAACATACCCTTCAAAAACGTTACACTTATCTACCGATGAAGGTTGCCCGTTGTGTCAAGGTCAAATCCATTCGCTAGCTGATTGCACAGCATTCAAAAAAATGAACATTCATGAGCGTAGGAAATTAGTGAAAAATCAATATCGTTGCTTCAATTGCATGAGTTCAAACCATCCCGTCTTTAAATGCAAGGCTCAACGAAAATGTACAAAGTGTCGGGCACGACATCATGAGCTCTTACACTTAGACGATCTAAGATCAAAAAGCCAGGCTGAAGGTTCAACTGGACATAACATGTGTATTGCTGTATAACCATCACACCAAGCTGAGGAAATCAACACCGAGACAAAAGTAAATAATTTTCAAATTTCTCAACATTCGAAAAGGGTTAAAACCGCTTTACTACCAACAGTGTTGGTTAATGTCACTAATGGATTAGGCGATCAAGAAGTATGCAGATGTCTCTTGGATTCAGGATCGCAAATATCCATTATCACTGAAACATGCTTAAGACGACTACGATTGCCAAAGGAAAAAACGAGATTGCCATTAACTGGTTTAGGCGCATCAAATGTTGGCGTAGCATCTGGAATGACAAACTTAGTTATTAGTGCCATTAAGGATCCAAGGATTCAACTAAATTTACAGGCTGTTGTTCTTCAAAAGGTGACATCACACCTTCCGATGGTTGAAATTAATATTTCTGAATTAGACCATCTGGATATATCAGAACTAGCCGATCCAAACTTTCATGTACCAGGAAAGATCGACATATTGATTGGATCTGAACATTTCTTCGACATAATAGGACCAGATCAAATTATAAACAGCCAAGGAGTCGTACAGGCCCAAGCCACAATATTTGGTTGGGTTATAGCCGGACAGTTTAATCAAGCTGCAGACGCAATATTAAACTTCAATGAGTCTGGCACGAATCTTCATGCGCAGTTAGATTTGGACTTCTTACTACGAAGATTTTGGGAAATCGAAGAAGTACCATTCAAGCCAAAATATACGGAGGAAGAATTAGCGTGCGAGAAATATTTTAGATCCAATGTGAGCAAGACCAGTAGTGGACGATTCCAAGTGAAGCTGCCATTCAAAAATACAGAAATTACAATTGGTTCCTCTCGGCACTTAGCAGTTCAACGACTATTAGCAATGGAACGTCGATTCAAAAGAGACCAGCAGTTCAAGGAAATGTATGTCTCCTTTATGAAGGAATATGAAAGCCTTCAACACATGGTGGTTATTCCAAAGGTAGATCTAGAGAAACAGCGTCATTTCTATCTACCACACCATGGAGTGCTAAAACAAACCAGTACCACATCAAAATTGAGAGTGGTATTTGACGCCTCAGCCAAGTCGAGTTCCGGAAAGAGCTTAAATGACTGTCTGATGGTAGGCCCTACCATTCAGGATAGTTTGGTATCTATAATTCTAAGGTTCCGTCTACAGAAATTTGCCTTTACGGCAGACATAGAAAAAATGTATAGACAAGTTTTAGTACAAGAGGAAGATGCTGAATACCAGAGAATAGTATGGAGGGAGTCGCCTGAACACGAGATTCAAGACTATAAATTATTGACCGTGACTTATGGAACTGCTAGCGCACCTTTCCTCGCAACGCGTGTCTTAAGACAAATCGGAGAAGAAGCAGCAGGAGAACAAGATGCGATTGCACGAATCATTGTAAATGATTTCTATGTTGATGATGTTTTAACCGGGGCGAGCGAAGTTGAAGAAGCTGTTAAAATTCAGAACGAGCTCATAAAACGTTTTAATGCAGTGGGATTCAAATTGAGAAAGTGGTCGTCCAATTGCGAAGCAATTCTAAACTCTGTACCATTAGAAGACCGAGAGCTTAAAAGCCTTAATTTAGATCGTGACTCTCATGTAAATGCGCTTGGGTTACATTGGAACCCATGTAAAGACGTGTTTTCCTTCACTATTTCACTTGAAAACACCACCGCTTTTACAAAACGTAGCATTTTGTCTGAAGCATCGAGGCTATTCGATCCACTTGGTTGGCTTGCTCCCGTAACAATTTTAATTAAAATATTTTTTCAAGGTCTATGGTTATTAAAACTCGGATGGGATGATCAACTGCCATCAGAAAAAATATCAAAATGGATCATCATGAAAGAAAACCTACCATTTGTAGAAGAAATCAAAATTCCAAGATGGTTGATGACAAATAAACCCGAAACCATCGAACTACATGGATTTGCCGACGCTTCGGAATTAGCTTATGGTGCGGTTATATATTGCAGAACAACAAGCGAATGTGGTGTATCATGCAATATTATTGCAGCAAAAACAAAGGTTGCACCAATCAAACAAGTCTGTTTACCACGATTGGAATTGTGTGCTGCGCAACTTTTAGTTAAATTATATAGCATGGTCAAAAAGTCGTTTTGCGAATACAACACAAAATTTACAGCATGGTGCGATTCGACCATTGTGCTTGCGTGGTTATCGTCACATCCTCGCAGATGGAACACATACGTCGCGAACAGAGTATCGGAGATACTGGAAATCACGCCACGAAACCAATGGCGTCATGTACGGTCAAAGGACAATCCGGCTGATTTAGCATCGCGTGGTGTTCTGGCAACTGAGTTGATTGAAAATTCAATGTGGTGGCATGGACCTGAGTGGCTTGCCAAACATCATGACTTCTGGCCGGTGCAGAATATTCAAAATAACGAATCAGCCTTAAAGGAAGAACGGAAATCGACAGCTTGTATTCTTCTATCAACCAGCAAAGGCTTCAATTTGGCTTCATTACTAGCTACAAGAATATCAAGCTATGCGAAGATACTACGAGTCGTATGTTGGATGAGACGTTACATAGAACGGCTGAAATCTAAGAGTAAAGTAAAGAGACAGGTCATAAACATAGAAATGGCCAAACCAATTTTGGATAATGTAATATTTACAAGAGAGGACATTACTGCTGCTGAATTTGTTGTATTTCGGTGGACTCAAGAAGAAACATTTCCATCAGAGATTCGTACTCTTAAAGAAGGTGGAGTTATTACTGGAAAAAGGAACTCAATTAAACACCTCCATCCGTTCATAGACAGTGTTGGGTTATTGCGAGTAGGCGGTCGACTGGAAAACTCAAGCTTAGCTTACAATACGAAACATCCAATTTTGTTAAGCAGTAAATCCTTAATTACCAAACGATTAGTTGAAGAAAATCACCTTAAATTACTACATGCGGGAAACACACTCTTAAGTAATTCTATTCAGGAAAGATTTTGGATATTGGGAATAGATAAGCTCCTTAAACGCGTCATTAACGAATGTTTGGTATGCTATCGACAAAAGCAACTGGTGTCTACGCAACTGATGGGATCCTTACCTGAAGCCAGAGTTACTATGGCGTTTCCATTTTCCAGAGTTGGAGTCGACTACGCAGGCCCAATGTTAGTGAGGGAACATAATCGTAGAGGTCATCGGACGTCAAAGGCATACGTCGCAATATTCGTGTGTCTGTGTACAAAGGCCGTACACATTGAATTAGTTGGCGACATGACTACAGAAGCCTTTCTTGCGGCGTTAACACGCTTCACTTCACGTAGAGGGTTGTACTCTGAAATATTTAGCGATAATGGCAGCAATTTTGTTGGCGCTAAGAAACAACTAAGAGAATGGTTCGAATTTCTCAGTAATAATACTAACGATATTTCAAATTTTTTATTAAAGGATCAAATCAATTGGCACATGATTCCACCAGCAGCTCCAAACTTTGGTGGTCTCTGGGAAGCGGCTGTAAAGTCAATGAAGTTCCATTTGAAGCGGGTCATGGGCAACCAATCTTTAACCTTCGAAGAAATGCAGACTTTATTGATACAGATAGAAGGAATACTAAACTCTCGTCCAATATATTCAACAAAGGATGGTCTATCAATCACTCCATCTCATTTTTTAATTGGACGACCAATCATAGCTATTCCACAACCTGACGTGAGGGGCAAAATTTCGTTGTTATCTCGATGGAGACTAATCGAGAAAATAAAGCGAGATCTATGGGAGACATGGCATAAAGATTATCTGGTATCATTGCAAAGACGAAACAAGTGGCAGTTCAGCAAATACAACCTAAAAGTAGACGATATCGTAATTTTAAAAGACGACAACTTACCTCCGTCAAGATGGGCCCTGGGAATAATTCGTCAAGTATTTCCCGGTGATGATGGATTAGTCCGGGTTGTGTCCATTCATACGTCCAAAGGAGAATACAAGCGGCCAATAAATAAGGTCATACATCTTCCATTTCTTGAATCAGGTGATTCAACGGGGCCGGAATGTTTGCAGCCGAATAATGATTCTCCTAAAATTTAAAATATTTAATTAAAATCAATTATGTAACTTAGAATCTTTTAAAAATTTATTACCTACTTTGTTTATTATCATTGACACTTATATTGTTGCCAATTGTTGAAGTTCAAGGTCAACAACCTTCAATTTTGTTTGGATATTTTTATCTTTACCGCAAATCTAAAGGTAGAACAAATTAGGTACAAATTAATTGTTAGCTTCTGTAATTAATTAAATTTAGATTAAATAATTTAGCATACATATGTACAAACTTACCATTTAACTTTATAATTTTAGTCAATCAAATTTATATATTTTTGACACTTTTTGTTGACATCATTTTGTTAAGCTACTACAATTTTAGTCAGCACAATTATAAACAAAAATGTAATTTATTATACTATAATTAAGGTAAATTGTATTATTGAAATTTATTATACCACAATTAAGGTAGATTGTATTATTGTCAACCATAAAAATAATGTAGAAGAATATAAATATCTGGTGTAAAATAAAGGGAGACATTACAAGTAAAGCGATTGATCAGTCAACAACAAATAAATTGTGTAAATAAAAAAAATTGTTAAAAATTGAAATTTAATAAAATTAAAACTTAAAAAAAAGTATTTATTTCAATAATTAACTTGAATTAAAATTTAAATAAAAAATTCAAATTCATACATCCGCAAAGTTATCAGGTTGAAGGAAAATTAGAAATAAAGGTTCAACAAGTTGTGGAAAAATTTCAACGCCTCGAGAAAGATCTAACTGATGTCAAGGCAAGTGGAACAACGACGCAAGGGGTTCAAACCGTTCAATCGATTAAGTTAAAGCCACCAACATTCGACGGTACAACATCTTTCGGCTTTTTCAAATTTCAATTTGAAACGGCAGCCAATCAAAACCGTTTGAATGATGAACATCTTGTCGCAGCGTTAATAGTGGCCCTTAAAGGTGAAGCTGCGGAGGCCTTACAAACAATTCCGGAAAAAGATCGCAACAGTTATCTCGAAATTATGAAAGCACTGGATAGGAAGTACGGCAGTGATCACAAGCGGGAAATCTATCGAATGGAATTGAAAAGCCGCTACCAAAAGGGAGGAGAATAACTTCAGGAATTTTCATCGGCAATCGAGCGATTAGTACATCTAGCACATACCAGTACATCGGCCGATTATATGGAAAGGCTAAAAATTGACGCATTCATTGATGGCATTCGAGATCCACAGACACGCAGGGCGATGATGTTGTCACCTAAAGCAACCTTCGCGGAAACCATCGCTTGTGCGTTAACAAATGAAACTGCACAAGCCATCACCAAACCGTCAATGAAAATACGCCGAGTGGAAATCGACACCAGCATAAACACAGAACGGTCAACACCAAGATACCGAGACGGAAGCGGCAAAATCAAATGTTGGGCATGTGATAAAATCGGTCACATCTCTGGGAATTAAGAAGAAAAAGGGGAAGATCACCATCTCCTATGCAGCGACGACCAAGCGGGGAGCAGGCAGTGGCCAGGCCAGAAGGCCAAATGACGACGGAGTCGTTAAACTACAAAGAGTCAGCTTAAAGGGGCAGAAGCTGACTCCCATAACCGATTGCCCCATAACCTCCATCCGCGTTTCGAAAGTAGCAAGAGGCGGTGACAGCTTAACAATCAAAGGCGACATTGATGGCACAGATTGCATCATCACTCTGGATACGGGAGCAAATCGCACAATTGTCCGTAAAGATCTGATCGATGGAGATATACAACCAGCTAATGGATTGAAGTTACAAACAGCAACTGGAGGTAGTTCAATAATAAAAGGCAAAAAGATCGTGAAAATAAAGATCGGAAGAACTCTTTTCCAACACGAAGTGCTGATTGCAGATATTGTGGATGAAGTCATTATGGGGATGGACTTCATGAGGGCAAATGGCTTCGTGGTGGATGTCGGAGGAGGAGTTTTAATTTACGATAACATCGAGTTGCCACTTCAATCTAGTAGTGCCGGAGCAACTACCAGGCGAATTATTTTTGATCATCGGGAGAAGCTGCCACCAAACTCAGAAACGATCGTGTGGGGAAGATTGGAGGGAGGTTTTGGGTCACCCAGGTTGTGGGTTGTTGAAGCTAACGAAGAGGAGAACGGAGCCAATAAAAATTATAATCGGAAAAGCCCTAGTTAAACCAAATAACGACCATAGAGTACCAATTAGGACTCTAAATCTCTCGGATACGACGAAAACCATCAAGAAAGGGACAGTCATCGGCAAATGTAACGAGGTATCGACTATAGTAAAGTGTGAACAGAAAAGTCCGATTGAAAAAGCCGACATGCAAGAGCAGAAAGAAATGGTAGAAAAACTTATGCAGAAATGGACCGAAGATCTTACCGAGGCACAGAAAAATTCGGCACATCAACTACTCAAACGGTACACGTCCATATTCTGCAGTACATCGGATAATAACGGAAGGACTTCAATGGTAAAGCACCGAATTGATACGGGAGCAGAGATGCCAATTCGTCAACCACCCAGGAGATTACCATTGGCCAAACAACAAGAAGTCGACCGGATGGTAACAGATATGCAGGCAGAGTAATCGAACCATCTAACAGCCCATGGAGCTCACCGGTAGTATTGGTCGAGAAGAAGGACAGTAGCTTGAGATTCTGTGTTGATTATCGAAAACTCAATGCTGTGACTAAAAAAGATAGCTACCCATTGCCAAGGATCGACGATACATTAGACACATTATCGGGTGCTCGAATATTTTCGACATTAGATATACAAAGCGGCTATTGGCAGGTGGAAGTCCACGAGGAAGATCGCGATAAAACGGCTTTCAGTGTGGGTAACGGAATTTGGCAATTTAATGTTATGCCGTTCGGATTATGTAATGCCCCTGCGACTTTTGAACGACTAATGGAGCGCGTGTTAAAGGGATTACATTAGAAGACTTTCCTAATATATCTGGACGACATCATCGTTATGGGGAAGGATTTGGACGAGCATCTAAAGAATTTGGCGGAAGTTTTAGATCGGATACAGGCCGCCGGATTGAAGTTAAGTCCAAAGAAGTGTAAGCTGTTCAGAACTGAAGTCAAATATTTGGGTCATCTTGTAACAACTAATGGAATTCACACCGACGAAGAAAAGATCGCAGCGGTAAAGAACTGGCCAAGACCTTAAAATTTACACGAATTACGAAGCTTTCTGGGATTGTGCACCTATTATAGACGCTTCGTGCCAGGATTCGCCAACATCGCCAAGAGTTTACACGAGTTGACCAGGAAGAACAAGGCATTCGAATGGAAGAATGACCAGGAAGAAGCATTCGTGGAACTAAGGAGACGGTTGTGTGTCGCGCCAATCCCCGCGTACCCTATACCCAACGTGAAATTTATTTTGAACACCGATGCAAGTAATGACGGTATAGAAGGTGTGTTATCACAGGAAATTAATGGTCAAGAAAGAGTTATTGCGTACTACTCCAAAACATTATCGAAACCGGAGCGTAATCACTGCGTTACACGGAAAGAATTGTTGGCTATAGTGGAGTGTGTCAAGCATTTCCATAAGTATCTTTATGGCCAAAAATTCCATTTACGGACAGATCACGGCGCTTTACGGTGGCTGTTACAATTCAAGAATCCAGAGGGACAGGTAGCACGCTGGATCGAACGTCTTCAAAGCTACGATTTTCAAATCGAACATCGGAAGGGAAGTTCACACAGAAATGCCGACGCATTATCAAGACGGCCGTGTCCAGTAGAATGTAAACATTGTGGCCATGTTGAAGCAAAGGAAGACATCATCGACGTTGGCTTACGCAAGTGCTGCCTGATGAGGAGTGGACCGACGAAATGGTCAGGAAAGAGCAATTGGATGATACGGATTTATCAGTTATAATGGAATGGAACGAAAAGGAACACCGGCCAACTTGGAGCGAGATCGCGGACAAAACTCCCATTGTCAAGGCTTATTGGGCTCAATGGGATAGCCTCCGTCTTGAGAATGGCTGTTTAAAACGATTGTGGGAAAGCACGAATGGCAAAGTGAAGCAATTGTTGCTGGTGATACCAAAGTGCCGGATTGCAGAAATCCTGAATGAGTATCATGGAGGAGCAAGTAAGGGCCACCTTGGAATTAATAAAACTCTAGCAAAGATACGTCAACGATTCTACTGGGCAGGATGTAGGCAGTCAGTGATGGAATGGTGCCAAAAATGTGACCAATGTGCGGCGGTGAAGGGACCCGCACGCAAAAGTCGTGGAATCATGAAACAATATAACGTCGGAGCACCATTCGAAAGAATTGCAATGGTTGTAGCGGGGCCATTTCCCACCACCGAGAGCGGCAACAAATATGTGCTAGTAATAATGGATTAATTCAGCAAATGGCCGGAGGTGTACCACATTCCCAATCAGGAGACGACAACAATAGCTGATGCCGTAGTAAACAACTGGATTAGTATATTTGGAGTGCCGATGAAGATTCACACCGATCAAGGACGGAATTTTGAATCGGTGGTGTTTCAAGAAATATGCCAGATGATCGCTATAAATAAAACGAGAACAACGCCTTTGCATCCACAGTCTGATGGTATGGTGGAAAGATTCAATGGTACATTGGAGGAATATCTAGCAAAGGTCGATGAGAAAAACCAACGCAACTGGGATCGACAGATACCGATGTCTCTGATGGCCTATCGATCAGCAATACATGACACAACCGGAATGACACCAGCTAAAACATTATTTGGAGATAATCTACAGTTACCTGGAGATCTAAAGTTTGGGACTGTACCATCATCGGCTTTATGTGGACAGGATTACGTAGACCGAATGGAAGAGGAACTTAATGAGATTCATCAATTTGTACGGGAGAAAATACGGATGTCAATTGACCGGATGAAGGCTCGATATGACATACGAGCAAATAATCAGGGCTTCCAGGAAGGGCAATTAGTATGGCTTAACAACCCGCAACGGAAAAAGGGATTATCACCGAAGCTACAACCAGCATGGGAAGGACCTTACACTGTCATCACAAGGATGAACGACGTGGTTTATCGGATACGGAAGGGACATCGAGGTAAACCAAAGGTGGTGCATTTGGAGAGGCTAACCCTGTACAGAGGAGGTGATTTGGGCCCTATTCGGGACGAACAGGCTTAGGTGGGGGGTAGTGTGACGGTGACACCTAGTGTCTAATAGAATAAGTTAAAATTAATAGCTCAATGTTAAACTGTTCTAAATGGAATTTTCCATGATAAAATTGTTCTACTCTAATCTAACTAGAAAAATCATGAGCTTTCTAGAAGTTTGGTTTGTGTATATAAAAAGGCGAACGAAATCGAATTGGATCAGTAATATTTGGTAAGCGATAGTATAAAGATTAAAAGGAATTAAAAAGTGATTTAAAAAAGTGTTTTAGTGCGATAAATAAAGTAAAAGTGATCAGTAAAATTTAAGAATAATTTATATAAAGTGATGATGTGAATTTTTATTGATAAACTGTGTTGTAATAAATTTTGTGAAATAAATAAATTCGTTGGAGATAAATTAAATTGATTTTGTATTATTCACAATCCAGTGATACGAACCTTATTTGACAAGGCAGAAACGTAACAATACTATTAGTGACCAAATCTACATATGTCAAAATAATGCAGCAAATTTCCTAGTTTGTTTGTTATTGCCGGATAAAACGGTAGACAGATCCGTCTCTTTTGTGAGTGCTAAAATTTGATGTTTACTTTAGTATTTCTTCAGGATATATTTCTCGGCCATATCCATTGATTTCAGCTGTGTCTAAGAGATATTTCTCTTCTGCCTTATATTCCGCTGCTGTCATAGGAATGTTGAATAGTCTATGTCCCATTGAATGAAATGCTGCTTTCTTGTGTGTCCCAATATCGTGTGAGTCCGAAATGATAGAACGCATCGTATTTGTGGGTTTTCGGTAAATGCCAAATTCTAATTTGTTGTCCTTCTTCCTGACTTTAATAGTCAAAAAAGGAAGGATACTATCTATTTCTATTTTGGAGGTGAACTTGATTGTTGGATATTGACTATTCAAATACTCTAGCTTACTATTTAAATCGGTTTTCTTCAATACGGCGAAAATATCATCTACGTATCGAAACCATATTCATGGGAACCAAGTGGAATTGCAGATTTTTTTTTCTCAAATATGCACATGAAGATGGTACTAAGGTATGGCGCTATTTTACTGCCGATACATGTTCCGATGTCTCTTTGTACATTTTCCCTCTGAACCGGAAAAAGCTCTGTGCCGTACAGGTTTCTGCTACTTTTCTGTACATTTCTATTTTACACTGATTTACGTTTTGCTCGGTAGCGTGATCTAACATACACTGAATAGCAATATCAACTGGAACATTCGGGTATATAGCCGTAACATCAAATGATACAATTATCTTATTGTTTTCCATTCTAGTATTTTTCACTTTATTCACGAACTCAAGCCTGTTCTTAACGTACATACCAGATGGTTGCTCCATTCCATTTAGCTTATTTATAAGCCACGTTGATATCTTTTCCGTAGGAGTGCATAAGTTAGATACTATGGTCTTATCATATCAGGTAAGGAATTCTTGTATTTGGCATGTTCATTTTAAAGTCTAAATTTGGTACCTGTTTCTACGTTTCTAAACACTTTTCCAATTCTTTTGCGGACTTTATCATATAAGGTAATGAATTCTTCCTATTCCTATTTTTATATTTGAATTCCCTATATGGGCCTTGGCTTAATATTTTCCATACTCTGTTCTCGTAATCTGCCTCGTCCAATATAAAAAGAGAGTTGCATTTGTCTGCCTTGATGTAAATGACATTTTTTGATTTTAAAAATTTGGTGCAATGTTTTTTATAATTTTTTTGTTTCTTTCTGTGAGATAACGTTGTTGTGCAACAAAATTTTTTTAGTTTGAAACCAAATCGATTGTTTCTCATCTATACACTCAATTTTGATATAGCGCTCTCTAAATCTGCAACAATTTTATCTGTTAGCGTAAATGAAGATGTGGGTGCAAACTTTAACGCTATATTCAAATAAGGCTGATGGATGGATGACTTCCCAAAGATGGTTCATGCGGTTTCGGATTTTATTTTAATGTTCTTTATTAATATTTTGATTTGACAATTGTTTTTTTATATAACTGTTAATTTTTTTTTTATTTTCTTAAAAATTGCTTACAACGAAACTTAAAAACTGTAGTTAAATAAATAAGTTTCGTTATTGGTTTATAACGTTCTACGTTTTAAGAAAATTTTGAATTTGATGTGGTTTAATTTGGGAATAAATTGATTTTTATAAATTCGAATTTCAATTTAAAAATCACTACAAAATTAAAAAATAATTTTAACGGAATGTTAGTATTAGTTGTCATGCAGATGCCTTCTTAAGTTGATTTTACACTATGCGGTTTGCATGCAATATGTGTTGTACAACTGGGGAAATAAATTGCATTCAATTTTGATCAAATTTTAATTTTTAATTATTCACACTATATACAACTAAAAGTTGTATCATTTGTGGAGAAAATTGGATTTAGCCTGAAAATAAACTATTTAACTATTCATCTTTAACTATTTCTTTTAAGTCTTAGCTTGTAACTTTCATCTCATGAATTAAAATCCAAATTAGATGAAAGTGTTTTGTGGAATATTGATCATAATACTCTATAACTAATGTCATGAAAGGATCATTTGTAGATCTAGAAGGCCCTACTTATGTGGTTTGGCAGTTCAAGTTACAACAAGGTGTGTTTCTATATTTGCTCCAGCGGGGTCTTTCCTACCTGACTTGGCGTTCTGGAGTTGGATTTTTTTTTCTCAATTTAAGTCACAAAATCGAAAAATAACTCAAATCACTAAATGTTTATTAGTATTTTGATTTATATAGCGAAACAAAAGAGCCAAATAAAGCCTTTCCCCAAAAACTAATGATTCAACCATCAAAATTAAACATCGAAATATTTGTCAAAAATCAAACCACTTAAATTAGTCTAAAATTAGATGAAACAACAACAACAACAACAAAAATTCCAAAGGTAGAGATAAAAGCAAACCTTAAAAAAAAATACTTAAAGGTCTTCCCGTGTACACCAAACCACATTATACGGTATAGAAATAGAAATACTTTGCGAAAAAAAAAAAATATTTGTGGCAAATATTTTCCAGCAAAGGTAACAAAAAACCAAGAAGGGAAAACCAAAATTTCTCATTTCTTAGTGTCATTCTTATTCAAGGGTTGAATTTGTTTTTTAGCATTGTATATAATGCAAAAAAGGATACAAATTCAGGAATTTTTTGTTGCTGTTGTTATTGTTGTTGTAGGTATTCTTGTCTTGTTCGGAAACATATTTAGAGTGACCCTTTTTATGTAATTTTTGGCCATTTAACTACATTACAATGTTATGTGAGTATTAAAACATAAGTGTTACGGGGAGGATGAGTTTAAGAAGCAGACGGGGAAGAGCCGATACATATAAAAGGGATAATAATATTTTTATTTGATCATAATATTATTGCCTTTTATGTTCATGTACGTAGAAAAGGACCAACGAGAAAACAACGCAAAAAAAGGGTTATTTATGGTAACATATGTTATTTTATTGTTTGTGAACAAACAAAATGAGGGCAAATGTTTTGTTGTTTTATATAAAAGATAGCATACTAAATTCAGCGTATTAAGATGAATACTTTGTATGTATAGTATATAGGAAATATTTTGCGTATATACATTGTGTACTGTTGTAATCCAGCCGAAATCAGCAAAAAAATTAAAAAACAGTAAAGTAATTAAAATATCACTATAGGTGGTTTTTAAATTTTATAATTAATCTGTGATTATTATTATTTAATTAATTTTGTCACTCACAAACAACATCTCGTAAAATTAGCTTTGTTTTTATAAATTCTGTGTATTTTTTTTAATGTATACCGAGAGATTTTTTTTTGTTTGTTTTTTAATTAATTTTGTGTCAATAACACATCTAATGTAATTACATTTCATTAGTATTTTTTATTACAACCAAATTTTTATCGAATATGGCTTGCCGCACATATTTTTTAGCCTAAAAGAATAGTCAGAGAAAATCTATATATTTATAGTTCTCCTAAATTTAACTCGAAAGGGCTTAATAATCCTAATCTTTTGAGTACCTTAGAAAATTTACAAAACTGTTGCCACTCAATATGATTGACACTTGTGATGTAAACATTTTTTCCCTTCAATATAAAACATTTTTTTTTTTTTTTTCATTTTTATCATCATCAATAATAGTTAAGTTCATTGGCATTATTTTGTGTGTATTAAATATTTCATCCATAAATTTTTGTTATTATTTATATAAATGACCCTCTAATAATTTTATGAGGGTTTAATAAACATTTTTTTTTTATTTGGTTTAATATTTATTAAATCGTAAATATAATAACATAATGTAGAAAAATATTATGGAATTTTCCAATTTTCCACTTTAATTTAACCAACATACATACACATAATATATAATATAATGTTGCTATAAACAAAATAAAAATTAATTACATTTAATATTATTTTTATGGATTAAAAATGTGGTCCACACTAATAAAAGAGGGATTTACTCTTTACATGTATAAATGAATGGGATTAATAGATGAAACAAAAAAATAATAATTATCCTCTTTTAGTTTATCTATATTTTAATATTGCCTTAATTATTATAACCATGATTGTCATAATCATCAACGCCATTAATGTTCCAGGATAATGATTTATTAACATCGTCATCGTGATACGGTTACGAGTTAAAGTTATTAAAAAGTTTTCGGTAAGAAATAAAGTTGAAGTAATTTTCTTCACCACATACCAAAACTTTTGAGGACTACGGAAAATAGGAGTTAACCCGTGTGTCGTGGACTGTATAGGTGAATAAAACGCTTTTGCAAACTCCGTAAGGTATTCCGTTCTATTCCGTTCTATTATTTTACTTAGTAACTTTATTTTATGAAATGATGAAAATGTATTTCTGATCATTTAAGTTTTATAACACGGTTTTATTTTGTATATAATTTCACACAAGCGATCACTACTCTCTCGTAAATTGCAAACAACTACCTTTACAAAAAAAATTACATCAAAATGCTAAACTTTACCTAAAGTATCTATCTCTTTTCGTAAACCATAATAAAAATCTTATCATAGATTTGAAGCCATGGTGGCAATTTCTCATTGGCTTAAATAAACATCGAAAATATGTTTATGGTAAGTTGAGCCGCGGTTAATTTAAACTTAATTGGTAAATGCCATAATGTTTTCATTTGGTTTAGACCTATGATAAATATTTTCGTTATCGACTACGAAAGATAGATGGAAGCACCTATAATTATTTTTTATAATAAATCTGTTACATTCTTGATTTAGCATAACACATAAACGTCAAAAATTAATATAAACAAAGTGAGTGAGCTGAGTTGGAAAATACAAAAGTAAAATTTAAATAATACATAATTGTTTGGTTTTATAATTAAAGTTTGTTTTAGGTTGATCCTTGAACGGCTGTATGATGATGATTGATTGTGAACACCGTGAGCTTTGCGTGTAATGAGTTGTAAGTAACAATTTTTAATTACTAGTAAATTAGCAAACATCCCTTTATACACATATTATACGGGGTGTCGTCTGTTTTCTATTCAGTTCTACCATCTTTCATTAAAACGGAAATGTGTTTTCTCATCAATTTTTGGAATCTCACCCCATGCCAAACTATCGCCCAACATGTTGTGCAGTGTCCCCACAAAATGTTTTCTCAAACCGTTTTGCACCACCAAATAAAACTGACAAGAGAAAATTACTTGAAAACCAACCTGGATTTAAGAAATTAAAAATTTAATTTAATAGACAAATATATTTAGTGTTAATTAAAAATCTTAGGTTGGGTCAAGGAAAAAGTTTGTGCCGTTTTTTCACCAAAATTCAAACAAGTTTTTTTTATAGTTTAAATTAACTTTATTTAACCAAATATATGCCGTTGTGTACGATAACTGTTTTTCTCGTAAAATCATCACTGTAGAACTTCTTAGATTTCATGGTGAAAAACTGAACCAAGTAATTTTCACAGGCCCCTTTTGAAGTCTGCTTTGCACCATTAAACGAGTTTTGCAGAGAACGAAACAAATGGTAGTCTGACGATATTTCATATCGTTTAAGCAGCTATTCGCAGACGGAGATTCGGTCCATTAAATTTTTCACTGTTATTTTATTTGGTAAGCAAACATCGAGCTTATTTTTGCATCAAGCCTTTGCAAATTTTTCAACAATTTTTTTTGATCAATGTTATGTTTGTGATTATGTCTGCGGGATAGCCTGGGGTAATTCGTCCGCCGTTCGTATTCGATAAATCTGATGACTTGTTGTCGCTCTGATTGGTTGCAAGCGGAATATTTTTTCGTATCCGTTGTATAAGGCGTGGGTTGTAAAGTTACAGTAGCAATTTTCCAAAGTCCGAAGTGAATGCTGAGGTCCAAATTGTTATTCAATAGATTGCCGTGTCCGGGTAAAGAGCTGGGGTCAATTATTGAAGTACGTATGTTCGGATGTCCAGGAAAAATGCAGGTAAAAATATAAAAATCACTTTTTCTCCAATTAATTCGCTTAATTTTGACACTTGTTGTTGACACTTGAAAGTATTTTTTGAAGTGATTTAATTTTTGCGTTCACAAAAATTGTACAATTTTTTAATAATTATAGTACAGTGACATCTACCCTATGTAACTTAGATGAATACTTTTTCTATGTTTTAGTACGACAATGTTCATGATTGTTATTTACTCTATTGCAACGTAGATGTCTCTGTATCTTAGTATGAAGTAAGTTTTGTTATTTTATAAATGTCAAAAAAATAATTAAATTTGGTTGTCAAAATGGTAAGTTTTTATATAATGCAAATTGAATTAATTAAATGAATATTAAATAGAGATTTATATAATTACAATTTTAGATAATTAACAAAGATATACAGTTTAGATGTACAGCTGTGACATGGAAGACGGAACGGAAACTAATATCTTCCTCTAAGGTGATGGCAATACAATGACCCGAGTATGCTGATCAGCTGTTGGCTCAGATAAGTACAGTGTGAATTTATGGTTATTTAAGTGATGATTCTTTGTATTGTTCTCTTCTGTTTCTTTTAGGTATTGGATTTGACGATAATTGGCGAGACGTTTGGTGAAAAGTATGTGTTGTGAAAGTTAATGTGTGATATGTATTGTGTGTCAAAAAACTCTCACAAATAGTTAAGATCCGCTGCCTTGTCATAAGATGAAATATACCGGTCTTACTCAATTTTTTAGAGAATTTCATCGACTTTTTCAATAATTAGTCGACCAGAGCGCGGCATGTCTTTAACATCGAAATTCTGATAAAGCATCTTTACCGTAAACAGCAAGAATTTTTTCACAAGCTTGCGAAGCGTTAACGCCATGATCGAAGTGACATTGAAAAATGTAGCGAATTTGGACGACTGTATTAACAAGTGTCACAATGTTTATTTTTTTTAATAATCTAAGGACTGTCACCTCTTAAACGTTCTATAGTATGGGCTGATAAGATTATTAGTGCCAAAGTCATGCTTCTATAAAACCAGCTATTGGAAAAAACGCTACAAACTTTATCTTTGACCATGATGTTAACGTAAGAGTAGAAAATGCTGTCCCTGATTCTAGAGTTAAAGGAAAACACAATTTCACAATTGCGTCAAGGCATCGCAAAAAAGCAGACTGTTCAACAACTTATGAAATTATTATACAATATGGCTGAAATTTTAAATCGGCATAGTCTGCCTCCTATATTTATGATTTTCTGCTAACGCAATAATACAACAGTTTTTCATATAACAACTTCGGTCACATTTTTATCCAAAAGCAAAATCACTACAACTTTGGTGTTGAAATACAATTTGGTTTTAAAGTTAGTTTTAAATTTTAATTCTTAGTTTAAGCCCAAATTCTTTTTCCCAAAGCTATTCCCAAACAATCTAGGCTAGAGTTCTCTAACCTCAAGATGGTTAGATAAAAATGAATCTTCGATGTTTTCGATTCTGGTTGCCAAACAATTTACTTTTGATTCAAAATCAGTACATCGATTAACAATTTCTTGACGCACTGTCATGAGCTTAGTCTGTAAGGAGTCAAATTTTGTAACTGATAATTCAGATTTTAAATCATAGAGCTTTGCGCGTATTTCCTAAACAGCAAAACAACTCACATTTGATTTGTAAATATAACACGCGGAGCACAACCACGAAATAAGACACGCAATAAAATAAAAATAAATCTTATTAAAATCGATATCATGAATTTCATTTTTATGGTAGCTGAACAGTACATTATTAACCAATTTTTGGGTAGCAGTTTTGGAAGTAGGATTCGAAGTAGCAGGCTAATTTTCCTTAACACTTTTTGTATTTATTCTGAATATTCCTCTTGAAATTCCCTAAACTTTGAAAAGATTGACCACAATATTCTTTCACGCACGTGAAATTACCAAATTGTTTGAAACTATGACAATATTTAAAGTAAATAACCAGGATTTCAATATCTCTAATATTTAACCTACACCTAAAGGAACATATTTTTAGAACTACGGATTATCGTATCATTTTAAATTATAGTTCTTTTGGATGGAGAAAAATACGTGAAATTCAAATCCGTTATATGGGCCCGGAAAGTATGTTTTAATTTTATGATTTTTATTTTTTTGATTTTGTAGTACTGAACTGAGTAAAACAAACAATTTATCCAATTGATGTTTTTGTTGTTGAAGTTTTGTTAGTTTTGTATCAAATAATAATCCGAAAATTAATAAATCTGAAAATAAATAAATTAATTATCCGAAAATTATAAAATTATGCTCATTTTAAAGATAAATGAATAGGAATTATAAAATAATTATAAAACTAGTTCCATTTGTTATAACAAATAAAATTTAACGAATTCATTTTAATTTTTTGAAACTACTAGTTTGTTGGATTTAATAGGATTTGTGGTCAGTATCTGAACAAAATTCAAGAAACCTATCAGTCTTCGAGGTTTTTGCTGCTTTAAATAGTTTTTCCGCATTGGTTATGATACCATAATATTCATTGGTGAGACTGACTCTGGACACCACTTTTTTGATAGTACCTCGAAAATATATAATTTTTTTTTTATAAGCTGCTACTGTACCCACCAACAGTAATATAATAAATTTAGATAAATCAGAAATTTTAGTTTTCAAAAATTTTATCAATTTTTCGATGATGAAGTAAACTACTATATTGACATGGTGAAGATAATCTCATATTATAATGAAGCTAAGGTGCAGAAAGTGTTTTTTTTTTCAAAAGAGGGTAGATCAAGAAAACAAAACTAGATGATACGGTGATATTTAGTATGTCTAATAGAACTAAATGGGGAAATAGGTAAAAAAAAATGAACAAGTGAGAAAATTCAAAAATAAATTTTCGGCGGCCATTTTTAAATAGAATAAATTAAATAAGGTAGCAGTTTTGTAAATACTAGTGGTATACAGTGGATGGTTAAGGTGCAGGTATGTTCTTGAACTTACTAATGTCGTAATATTACAAGCTTGGGCTTGACAAACTTTAGTTAGAATTATTCATAACTGAATTGCAATGTAATTAAAACAAGCCACAGCTGAACTTAATGCTTTTAAACACAACTAATCATTTAAAATATAATACCAAACAAAACTAAATTTTAATGAATTAAATTTTATATTTATTAAACAATTTTTAACAATTGTTTTAACAATTATTTGTTTTTTTACAACGGCGACTGATTCCATTGCTCTTTTAATTTAAAAAAAAAAAGCTCATTGTCCTGTAGGGTGCCGTCCATACAAGTTGCAGTTTCGACGACGAATTTCCCTTCCATTGTGGAACGCGATTCAATTTCAATCGGCACTTCTAACCCTATATCTGTTTAACCTGATGCTCATTGCTTTCCTCCAAAATTGTTTTTGACTTCGCATCTATACTGCCTAATTTAAGTGGCTGCTTGGTGTTATCGCTACTCAATATTCGTCGTTCAAAATCCCACACGAAGCCATTCACGCTCATGAAGTCCTTTCCCAAAATGACCTCCTCCACAATATCTGCGACCGGAACTTCATGTTGGAAAAGAGTTCCACCGATCCTAATGTTCACGATCTCTTCCCTTTTATATTTGCACTCTATCCATTGGCCATTCTTAATTTCAACCCATTAGTCAGCTGCACAGCTCTTGCGAGCAAGTCTTTTCGGACAATTGTGTGGGTTGCTTCGGTATCCAGCATAATGATACACTTCCTCCTATCAACATTGTCCTTGATTGTTACGCTGCTTCCGCCTCGTGCTACAGACGGAAAAGCTAGCTACGATTCCTCCAACTGACTTCTAACCTTTCCACTTTACCGACTGTTTCCATCCGTTCATCCGATTCCTGCTCTTCTCTTAGTGCTCTTTGGACAGAAGTTGGTGATCCATGCCGTTTTCCTCTTGCTTCCCAACAATCTTGCGAGATGTAGCCAATCTTGTTACATACCCAACATGTTAGCTCGCTGCCTATAAACCTTTGTCCCGACCGTTCGGAGTTTGTCCGCATAAAATATGGTGATCTTCTCTGTACTTGTATTACACTCCGACAATCCATTGAGATCTGACCCAACTTGTCACATTCCCAACACCTAAGCCTGCCTCTTCCGACTATCGGTAACATTCACTCCATGCTGCCGTTCGTATCTGAATTCATTTGGCGCCTACGTACTGATGGTCTGGTGGTAGTCTCCGCGATTTTCCCGAAGGTCGCTTTAGGTGCCAAAATCACCGCCTTCCGGGGGTATCTGGATTTTGAATGCCGTCAATGAATGCGTCAATTTTGAGCTTTTCTAAATTATCGGCCGACATGCTAGTATGTGCTAGATGTACTAGTCGATCGATTGCCGATGAAAGTTCCTGTAGCAATTCTTACGCCTTTTGGTAGCGGCTTTTAAGTTCCTTGCGATAGATTTTCCGCTTATGGTCACTGCCGTACTTCCTATCCAGCGCCTTCATCAGTTCGAGACAACTGATGCGCTCTTGTTTCGGGATGGTTTGTAAAGCCTCTGCTGCTGCACCTTTAAAGGCGACTATTAACGCCTCGACACGATGTTCGTCGTTCCAATGATTTTGATTGGCCGCCGTTTCAAATGTTAATTTGAAAATGCCAAAAGATGTTGTTCCGTCGAAAGATGGGGGCTTAAACTTGATTGAGTAAACCGTCTGAACTATTTGTGTTGTTGTTTTACTTGCCAGCTCTTTCTCGAGTCGTTGAAATTCGGTTTGATCGAATTGGATTTTAGTAGTATTTGGTGAGCGACAGTGTGAAGATTAGAAAGGAATTAAAAAGTGATTTAAAAAGTGTTTTAGTGGAAATAAAAATTAAAAGTGTACAGTAAAATTTGAGAGTAATTTATATCAAGTGTTTTTGTGAGTTTTTATTAATAAATTGTATTGAAATTGTATTGTAATGATTATTGTGCTAAATAAATAAATTCGTTCGTGATAAATTGAATTGAGTTTTGTATTATTCACAATCGATTGATACGAACCCTGATTTACAAGGTAAAAACGTAACACTTTTATATTGGGACGGTGACATCTAGGGTGTAATAGCATAAGTTAAATTAATAGCTCGACGTTTCACTGTACTAAAATGGAATTGTCAATGATAAAACTGTTCTAAATGTTTCTACACTATTCTTACTGGAAAAGTCAATTTATCACCAACGAATTTATTTATTTCACAAAATTTATTACAACACAGTTTATCAATAAAAATTCTCCAAAATCACTTTATATAAATTATTCTCAAATTTTTCTGATCCCTTTTACTTTTTATTTTATACTAAAACACTTTTTAAATCACTTTTTAATTCCTTTTAATCTTTACACTATCGCTTTCCAAATATTACTAATAATCTTACAAGTTTATTCTATCGCGTTCAAATACTACTAATCCAATTCGATCTTGTTCGCCTTTTTATATACACAAGCCAAACTTCTCGAAAGTTCATGATTTTTCCAGTTAGAATAGTGTAGACACATTTAGAACTGTTTTATCATGGAAAATTCCATTTTAGTACAGTAAAACATTGAGCTATTAATTTAACTTGTTCTATTACAATCTAGGTGTCACCGTCACAATATGTAAATGTGTTTGTGTGGGTGTTTAAAGGTGGGTGTGTGTTTGTGTGTGTATTTTTAGGTGTACGTGTGTATGTGTGAGCGCCTGTAATTTTATGTGTATGTAAGTGAATGTTCGAAATTTGGTGCTTGTGTCCCTTTACCTATAGGTGGGTTTCCACTTCCGGAGGAAAGGTTTGTGAGATCGAACTTTCTATAATTTATTATATTTATCTATTAAATTCTTCATCTAATTATATTGTGATGAACCACTATCGATTACCGTAACTTAACCAAAGTTTCTGCTGCGAAGCTTCAAACAGCAGACCAGTAATCATTTGAGCCGACTGCCTGAGCCTACTTGACAGTTTTTGTCTAGTTTCCTCTAATCAAACGGGATAAACTGATCATCACTCGCTTAGCGCACACAATCGGTATGCTGTATCCACATTTCTCCTATAACTGATCTTACAATTACCCACCTAGATGGCAATGCTTTCAGTTTTGAAAAATTCCGTTTTACAAAATTCTGTACTAATAAACATAATTTTTGTCATTAACTTATCCCTCAATAGCCTTCTCAGATAATGTAAATATTTACTGTTCGGTGCTTTGTCCATTGTTATGGGATAATTTGTACGATAGTGCTTCGATTTCGCATACCTGAGGAAGCAAAAGCAGGAGGCTGTGCGATTATATTAGTGGCCAAATTTAAGAGCCAAGCAAAAAATGTCTGTAACGAGTCTATAGCAGCCTTTAACTGGCAGTGGTTATTTAAAATAGGACCGCTGTTAACCGAACATTAGATAGAGGTGGTATTAATATCGAGCAAGAGATTAATACCGTTTTTGTCTAATCTTCGACTAACAGCAGTCCTATCTTAGATAGCTACTGCTGTATAATGGCCAAAGACCTCGTTACAGATATTTTCTGCTTCGCTTTAAAATTTGGTCACCAATATGGGGCAACGCCCTCTACGTTTGCTTCCTCAGGTATGCGAAGTCTAAGCACACCATCGAACAAACTGTAACCGAACAGTAAATATTTACATTATCATAGAAGGCAATTGCTGGATAACTTAATAACAAGAATTATGTTTAAAAATAGAGAATTTTGCAAAACAGAATTTTTTAAAACAAAATTACGTACCGATCCCATTTTACAAAAATTAAATTTGATAGTAAAAAAAAATTGTTTGATTTTGGCTCTAAATTATACACACATCAGTTTACTCGTAGCATAGTAGATATAGCGGGTGGTATATCTAGAAATACAATTTAAAGCTTAAGTAGTAAAGTTTACCATTTACGTTAATGAATTATGGTCAAAACCGATTGATGTGAAGTTTGGACAGTAAATAGGGAATGGCCCTAAGAATAAAAGTTATATAGTGCTCTTGGAGGATGCCATTGCTTTTCGGAGGTGCAAATTAGTTTACTAAAAATAACCACAGAAATCGATAGAGAGATAAATTCTAAACAAAACATGTTCTATGAATTCGCGATCGAAAACTTTACGTTTTATCATAAAATTATGAGAAGCAAAATGAAGCCTCTAAAATAGCAAATCGATTGTTTTTTTTTATTTCTGTACATGCTGCAATACGAACCGAGTTGTTGCGCGTTAAAGATAACTGTTTGTTCGCCGAAAACTGAATTCGCACCGTTCAACGTTAAATAACGGAAAAATGACGATTTTGGAGGACAACTTTCCTGATCTTTTAAAGTACTTACAGGTTTTGTAGCTCTTCAAATTCCCTGCAAAATGGTTAAAAAACCAATCGCGTTTTTTCGTGTCATTTTCGGGTTGCGCTCAAACATGAATATTTTAGATCAAAAATCAACATTTTCATAGAACATGTTTTGCTTCAGCTCATGACCCTCTGGATATTGTAAACAAAAACACCATAGACTAAATTAAACACTCGCGATGTCTCAAAAGTCGTTCCGAGAGACTGTAATTTGTTGTTACCAGGTTGACAGTCCATCGCGTTGACGCATTTGACTTACCGGAGCGTAAAGATTTAAGCGTTAAAGGAGTTCGGTACAATTGATTAGAGAACTGAAAATATCGCAAGTAAACAATGCCGATGCTATAACACTTCGACAATGTAATCGGTGTGTATATTCCAAAATAGAACGAACAAACGAACCGGACAGTGATGTTAGAGTAATCGGGTCGATAAAGTCCTTACAGTTCCGCTTAATAAAGCACAACATAACGTACGCCTTAGGTATAAAGGTGTTAATATGTCTGGTGAAGGTGGCATCAGTTGAAAAAATTATATTCAAATCGGATATAAACTCTACGCTGTCAATATCCTCATTATACAGACGATATTGATGAAAGTGGTGACTTACTCACGTTGGGACCCAGTCTATTGCTAATTGAACAACTACAAAATCTGTTCAAAGTATCTTGTAGCTTCAGCCAATCGAACATGTTGTTGACCCGGGCGAACATTTTCATATCCTCGGCCAACAGGAGGCAGCTGGCAAACTCAAAGCAGTCAACAATATCAAAACTAGAATCAAAAAACGGATTGCCAGCAGTCGGAAAGGTAAGAACGCAACCATTCATTTGGGATGCACTGATAATTTAAGTTCTTTAATTTGATGATCAGCAAGCAAGCAACAACAAACTTCCTGCTCAGTAAATTTAAAAAAATCAAAGACCAAGGAACTGTGACCCCTTGAAGACATGATAGGGGATATCGTGGCTGGTTCGTATACTGAGGCAAAAAGCTAGCAAATAAATTACAGATCTCCGAGAATTGACTAGCGACAGAGTTCTGGTAAGACATAGGAGAAGGAAAACCGACCACTTTTCTCTTACTATTCATAAAACTCCTGAACTCCTTTGGGCTTGCTGTCAATTCCTCCTCGGTTCGAACAATGTATTGGTTCAATAAGAACCAATTTAAACTTTTAGACTCTTTGCGAGCTTTATCAAAATCGAGATAAAATTGAACTCCGTACTCTCTGTATAATGAGTGGAACTTATTACGGCGTTTCTCGGGCGACATTTCGTGTTGTTTTTTAACCAACGGAATGTCTCTTTCAATACTCAAAACAATGTCATATAAATTATAAATGTGCAAATTTGCATACTGTTAAAGTTAGCCGAAAGTGAAAAGTCGATAATGCAGATTGTGTTAGTCCGAAAGTAAAGAAATGGTATTGCATATTGTGTAATTCCAGCCGAAAGTAGATAATCGATAATGCAGATTATGATATTAACATTCCAGCCGAAAATAAAAAACTTAGTAGTTACCAGCCGAAAGTAAATAGGATACATGGATTGCAATAAAAACTTTTGTAAATAGTCTTACGTGAAAAACTTTGTGTAACCCATGTAGTCGTGGAAAATATCGGAAAATCAGAAGAATTCACAAAATTGAAATAAAATCAGCCTCTAGAGTGTATATCTGAAGTTGAATCGTTTTTATGTGATTTGTCAATTGTTATCGCAGAAAAGAATTCAGTTCAAGTTTCCCGTGAGAAATCTCGGAAAATTCGATTTTCCAAAAATCATTAGAAAATTTGTAAAAAAGCAGCCTCTAGAGTGTTATGTCTGGAGATGAATTGCATTGATGTGACTTGTCAATAGCTATCGCAGGAAAAAAATTTCAGACATAACACTCTAGAGGCTGATTTTATTCATCCATTACTTACTTTCTGCTGGAAACTTTTTCAATTTTTTCGATATTTCCCACGGGAAACTTAAACTGAATCTTGTATGAATTGTTGCAATCTTATTCTTATGTCTGGAGATGAATTGCATTGATGTGACTTGTCAATAGCTATCGCAGGAAAAAAATTTCAGACATAACACTCTAGAGGCTGATTTTATTCATCCATTACTTACTTTCTGCTGGAAACTTTTTCAATTTTTTCGATATTTCCCACGGGAAACTTAAACTGAATCTTGTATGAATTGTTGCAATCTATTAGATAAATGATTAATTTTTTTAACAAATGAATCATAGAATTTTAAATTTGCTTAACTAAATGAGTTATTTTTCTCTAAAAAATATATTTTCAATTGTAGCCTTGTGGCAAATATGTACTTCCAATTAATGGTACTAACTTATCCAAGGTACGTGCAATAACAATTATAAAATACTGCAATTAAAATGCATTCAAACGTAAATCAATGTGGCCAATGTTAGCTTTGTTTGAAACATTTTTTTCGTTCGAATTAGAAAAGTACTATCGTTTTTAATATATGAAACAAGAAATTAAAAAAACAACACTTAATTGCCATTGTTTGACACTGGCTTCACTTTAAGTAATTGTAATACTTCAAAAATGTCTAGCGCTAGGTGTGAAAATGATCTTGAATCCAATTTTGTGGTGGTCGCTTTACCAAACTTACTCTGGATACCCTGTACGACAAATCAAACGAAATAAAAACAAAGATTTGTTTTGTTCGATGAGCAAATACGCGATCATATGCTGACGCGCAACACAATATGTATTCAATCATTTTGGGTGAAAATAATTGTCCTTAAATATTTAATATATTCCCACCGGAAATCACAACCAAACACAAAAAAACATAACCGTTTTGTTTTATTTACTTAATTTATTAGAGTTATAGTTTTTTTTTATTTATTTTACACCAAACTTGAATAACGTAATAAAAACGAAAAAAAAAATGAGTTACATTTGAATAGGCAAACTGCTTTAATAATTTATGAAACATACCATTAACTAATTAATGCCATTTCTATAAACACAAAACGAAGACAAACATTGGGAGTATTTCGTTAAAAACCTTTTAAATTGTATAAACTTTGGATTTTTATTACCTGTATATTAAACATTGTCCTTAATTGTTTATAAATAAACATTTTCTACATTCATTAATAACTGCCATGTCATCAAATTTTATCTATTTATCCTTACATTTTGTGTATACATGTATGCCTAATGAATAATCAAATTCGAACAATGTTTATTTCCCCGTCTATATCCGGCGATTTTATTGTATTATGTCTTGTTGTTGCACTACTCGTTTTTATGTACATGATTGAATCGATTTGACAGTACGCAGACATTTCTGTTATTTGTATGACAAGTCAACAGTGGAAAACAAATGAATTTTTGTTCCTTTTTTTACCAATTTTGTTGTTGGTTGCCATGTTTTATATTTTTTTTTATTTTTAATCAATTATCGTATGTCTGTATGGAAAAGTCAAATATGTGATCTGGAAAATTTGAACAACAATGTTTTGAATATTTGTCATGTTATGTTTGGTAAGGTTTAGTTATTTGATTTTATGTAAATATTTGAAATAAGTGTTGATAACTTAGATATAATCGTATAAACAATAATAATTTATTTATATATACAACCGCTTTAATTTGGATCAATTAAAGTATTATTGTTAATTTTATTACATATATTAACCTAGCCCCAAAATATCTTACTTTAATTAAATAAATAAAATTTTGAGTTACGGGAAGAATTTGCTAATATTACAATACAAAACTATATTTGGGTTTAAATGTATTGTGTCCTTAACGCTAGTGAGATTTTCATTTCAATGGCAACATAACAAAAAAATAAAACTAAATAAATAAAATAAAATCTAAAGCTTTCCTTTCATACCAATTCTCTTCAGAAAACAAAAAGTTCTTAACGAAAATACTCTTAAACTTACGTACATTATATAAATTTTTTATCAACACAAAATCCTTCTTTATCTATAGGGAAAACAACCCTCCACGAAACAAAATATTCTTACTTTAAACTTATTTTTTTTTTTGTATACTTTCGTTTATTTTGCGTCGTTTTGGTTTATTTAGTTTATTTTATATATGTGTATGTATGTATACGTCTTCAACCAAGAATTCTATTTTTAGTTATTTTCTTTCTATTTTTGGAATAATAAAATTACTTGAAAATTCAATTTTAAAAATTGGGCGAAAATCCAATGGGGAAAATCCAATTGTGCAAAAAAAAAAGAAAAACATAAGTTGCTGCATTTATTTAGTTATATATAAAATATATAAACCAAGATTTGCCTTCTTCATTTAATAATTAAATGGTGAAGCTGAACAAAAAACTTTTGCTTATGGAACAAAACTTAAAGCACTGTGTGCAAACTTTAAAATTATTTCATATACGTTTTAGTTTTGATTTACATAGTAAAATTTTTATTTGTTTTTATTTTTTTTAAGAATATTTAATGAGCGGAAGTCCACGTAATACAACCGGATATCCTGCTAGATCACCATTAACCACATCTACATCAAGTGGACAACAAAATCAACAACAAAGGTATGTGCACACATAATAAATTATTATAATGCATCATTTACAGGTGAAATATTGTTATAAATACAAAGTTGAATAATAAAACAAAAAAACATTTTGTTTTCGTATCTAATCAGGATTAGAACGAAATATAAAATAATAAACAATAACTATTTTATATAATTTTGTGATTTACTATATGTTAAATAACCGGAAGGAAGCATATTTTTTGAACATGTACATATATTGCTGGAAACAAAATAAAATATATTAATTTTAGAATTTTTGATTAGGTAGAATTAAAATCAGGATGCAATTTTTAAACCACAGGTCTGATTAGACAAATTTTATTCATGTCACTCTCCGTGATGTTTTAAATTTTAATAAGATTTACAGGATTCTTGCAAATTTTTTAGTGGTTTTGATCATTCTCCACAAAAAAAAAAAAAAAAAAAAATTGAGTTTCGTCTAATTTAAATGGGTATTTTTACATCTTTTCATTTTACTGAACGCCTTTCTCGGAAGAATTATTTTTTTATGGACACCAAAGAATTTAAAAATTAATACAATTGTCCAATTGAAGGATACACCAACATTATTATTATTCATTCTACTCTAAATAAAACGGTTTTGAAGTTAAACTACTTGTAAAATATTTATAGGCCTTACTAGGCCATTCCGATTAGATGAAGTTGTGATGCTTCTTTATTATTTTGGTTTGTAAGAAAGTTTATGTTTTTACATCCATTAATATACCGAAAAAACTTGTATTACCCTCGAAGTCTGCAGTATCCTAAAACAAAAACTCACTAACAACATTCTTTCATTAAAGCGAAAAATTATCTCATACTGAAAACAAATTCTACTACGAGAAATTCATCCCGAATTTTTTTTTTATTTATTGGTTTGTTTCCTTGCTAAATTAGATATCAGCCTGCAAATTAAGGAAAATATAGAGGAAAATTGCAATTCATCCTGAATTTTTTATTTTTTATCTACAGAAACACTTAAACACTTAATATTTTAATGTTTTAAAAATATGTTTTAATAAAAGGTGTTCGAAAAGATTATTATGAAATCACGGAGTTCACTTCGTGAACGGACCGTTATTCTCTAACAACTCCACACATTTCATATGAATAAAATTTGTACGTTTTGGAAGTCACATAGCGCCGTTCTCAAAGATGTCTACTTTAAAAGAGCTATGGCCGGATGCTTGTACAACCTTACTTGTGATATGGCAAAAAATTCATTAAAAAGAAATCACCGGGTTCAATTAGTGAAAGGACCATTGTTATCTAACAATTTCAAAACGGCTATGGCCCGATGTTTTTTGAACCTTACTTGTTATATGGAAAAAATTCATTAAGAAATCACGGGGTTCACTTAGTGAACGGGCCATTATTCTCTCACAATTCGACACATTTCAAAAGAATAAAATTTGTTACCTTTTAAAATTACATAGCGCCTTTCTCAGAGGGTATGATATTAAAGGGCTGAATGTCGAAGGGCCGAATTTAAAAGAGGCGAATGTGTCGAAGAGCCGAATGTCGAAGGGCCGAATGTTGAAAGGCCGAACGGGTCGAAGGACCGAAGGTATCGAAGGGCCGAATGTCGAAGGGCCGACTGTGTTGAAGGGCCAAATGGGTCGAAAGACCGAATTTTTATTTTTTTTTGTTTTGTTTTAAGAAATATAATTTTTAAAATTTGCTATTAAAGGAATATTTATAACATGGAAACCGGGATCAGCAAACATGTTGCACTGCGTGTCGCACGTAGGAACGGATTATATAGAATCTATTAATGACACATATTAGTGATACGTTGCCAACCTCTAATTTAACTTATAATTGTAGAGGCTAACGACTTTGGTAACTCTTACGGGCACATGAAAGGTCACTTCGCTAACCTCGCTTAGCCATCCGAGGGGTTATCATTCGGCCATTCCACGTTCGGTCCTTCGACATTAGGCTCTTCGACATTCGGCCCTTCGACATTCGGTCCTTCAACACATTCGGCACTTCGACACATTCGGCCCTTCGACTCATTCAGCTCTTTGAAATTCGGCCCTTCGATATTCAGCCCTTTAATATATTTCTTAATAATCTTTTCGATTACCTTTTGATTACTATTTGATTATTAAAACATATTTTTGAAGCATTATTTGTAATGCAAAATTTAAGTGTTTAAGTGTTTCATTAAATAAAAAATAAAAAAATCGGGATGAATTTCAATTTTCTTCTATATGTATCTTGATTTTCAGGCTGAAATTTAATTTAGCAAGGAAACAAACCAATAAATAAAAAAAAAACTTTTCGGTATGAATTTTTCGTGCTAACTTTACAGACATACCAAATAGCTATAAAACAAATTTATTAAATTTTTGAACTTCATATAAAGTAAAAGCTTTAATTAAAACAGAGCAAAATTAATTAACTATAATCTAACAGAAATCCATTTTTAGGTTAGTTAAACATAAGTATTTTTAAATATAAATCAAAATTAAAAAAAAAATTATGATTTGATGTTTCTGATGGCTGTTGAATTTTAATAACTTAGTCATTCGATTTAAATAGACGGTTCATGTAAAAATAAGTTTTAGTTGCAGTTATATGAAATTTTCAGTGTCCATCCAATAACATTAATTTAAAATTACAATACCTTTAATAATGTTTCTAAGATGTACAATATTCAGAATTACCCTGTTTCTGTATATTTTATAATCCGGAATTAATTTTAAGAGAAAGAGAAGTTTGTCCATGTATTAAATCAATAAGATTCTGTCGGCCTTTTTTTGGAGACAAAATATATTAACAATAATGGCATTCACAAAATTTTTCGATTGGCAAAAAAGTATAAATGTCGCCCCCTCCCCCTTCCCCTCCCCGTAATTTACCTCAAGAGTTATTTAAAATGTATAACCCTGAACAAACCTGTTCTGAATGCCATTATTGTTAATATATTTTGTCTATAAAAAGCCAAAGAATTTTATTAATTTAATACACAAACAAACTTTTCTTGCTCTTAATTATTTCTGTGGGCATAAAACACATAGAAATGAGGGTTTTGCTTGAGTTTATTTGATTTTGTGAATATAATTCGCTAAATCAGTACGTTCGTACTTGACACTATCTCTGTCAAGTAGGAATGGTATTTTTGTAGTTTGGTCGTAGCTACCTGATAAGCAGACCAACTTTTTCAGTACGAAACCAAACCCTTGGGGTAAAGAAAGGGGGCGATTGATATTTCTACTATTCTGTAGTTATATTATAAATGATCGCCCTCTTTATTTTTTTCTGATTAACTAATCGAAAAATGTTGTGAATGCCATTATTGTTAATATATTTTATCTATAAAAAGTCAAACGAACCTTATTGAATTTATTTTACATTCGTAAGCATTTAAAAATCGTAGCACTCAATCTAACGTAAATTTATTATGCAGCTATGTCTTTATAGCATAGTCCAGTGTTTGAGTGTTTTTGACAGTAAGTAGGGAATGGCTCATGGAACAAAAGTTACATAGTGCCGATATGTGCTTTTGACCTGGCCGTGTATGCAACCCCTTCTCGGGGTTGCAATTAGTACACTAAAAAGACCACAGAAATCGGCAGAGGGATGAATTCTAAGCAAAAAATTTCATATGAAGTTTTTCAAATAAATCAATATTTTTTGAGCTATTCGCGAATGAAATGTTGATTTTTGATCTAAAAAATGTATCTTTTAGAGTGATTTTTCACAAATGACTCGAAAATTAGACGAGCTCATATTTAGTTCGGAGGTCAGAGATTGTATTATTATTATTGGTTATCACAAAATCTAATACCGAAAAATGCGTAGCTTCTTTCGAGTTTTCAATAATAAAAATGTTGTTAATCAATTCATTATATAGTGCTATTCCAGCCCTATTACTCTTAATATTATCCCATAGCCTATGTTCTGCATTAAAGTTACCACAGATGTAATATGTGGATTGATGGCTGGTTAATATTTGTATGTCACTAATAAAGTCCTTTAGTATTGCGTTAGTAGTTCCACCCGGAAAATAAGCGGTGATGATTTTAACCTTGCCATTGCAAGTACTAATGTTGATGCCTAAGGCCTCAATTCGTTTCAAATTAAACGCTGGTAGAAGGGAAAGTTTGATTGATTTTTGTATAATAATAGCTACACCCCCATAAATAGCATATAATCGATCTAATCTATAAACTAAAAATTTTGGATGATATAATGTTTTGTCGGGTTTTAGCCACGTTTCAGTAATGGTAGCTATTTGGATATTATTATTTAGAAGAAAATCAAAAGTTTTATCAATTTTGTTTTTCAAACTAGTAGCATTCCAAATACACAAATTCAACTGATCATTATTTGGGGTTATGTAAATATATAATTGCAAGGCGAAAGCATACCTCAAACTGCTCCGTTTTATTGGTGCACTTTGACAGATTGCATAGTATGTCACTCATCATCAATAGTTGTTCAGATTCTGAAAATAAAGTATTGTTATTAATTATTCTGTCATTAGTATTGTTATTTTTATGTTTATAATTGCTACATAAATTATTATCACATTGAAAATTGTTTTGTTGATTTGAATATGCTATGTCGCTGTTGCGACTTTTATTGAACACACTATTCCACGCCGAATGTATTGGGGTCGGACCCAGTTTTTCCATGCCACTGAAATCCTTTAAATTGTTTATATTTGGAGGTTGAAGCTTTCGATCTTGTATGTTTTTAATTTGCCTATTGATATTGACATTTTCTTTATTTATTTTGTATTCTTTTAATTTTGGACAATCTTTGGAAGAAGTAATGTGAGCTGCCCCACAGTTGGCACATTTATAATTAACCGGTTCAATGCTGCATTCTTTTGTAAGATGGTTTGCACTCTATTTACCACCCTTAAAAACTTTATTACAGTGGGACGATCCATGCCCAAACATTTGACAGCGGCATCATTGGGTTGTACTTCTGTTAGTAGTATAATGTGAAAAACGAACTGCTTTATGATGAATATGTTTAATTTGGTGAAGCGTTTGAATTTTTAGGTGTGTATTGTTAAATTTAACCAGAAAATATCAGAACACAGTTTTATTATCAGATATTTTATGATGGATTGGGTGTATACCAATAATATACTCCGTATTTATGCCTTGCAGTTGCAAACCAGATTTAATTTCATCAGCAGTAAAATCGTTTGGTAAACTGTGAATACAAACTTTTAGCGATCGATCAATTGATGATCCAAAAGTGAAATGCTCAATTTTATCAATTTTTAGTTGATTAATTAATTAGTTGATCATTATATAGTTTTTTATTATATAGTCTTTTATGTTAACGGAAATTAACATTTGTTTAATTTTTGAGTAAGATTGACCTTGAACGACAATCGGAGGAACGTATGATTTTGCTTTTTTCTTATTTTGTAATATTTCGTCATCATTTAGATTCCCAGATGATAAAGGTAATACTTCAAAACGATTTCCCGTTGGAATATTTACCTCTATATTTGTGTATTCCGTTTCCATTGTATTTGTACTAATTACATTTGTGATTGTGCTATTTTTTAAAGATGTTCCAATTTCACTATAATTATCTTGTGCCAACATTAGCAAACTCTTTGGTTTTAATAACTCTAGATTAAAATTGGGGTTTTGCTTTAGCAGCTCTAGATTGTTAAATTTTTTGACGGCATTGACGCCATCATTAGTTATGCAGTGTGATTTTCTCTTTGTTATGATAAGAAACTTAGTAAACTTCACTATATACTATATATAGCTAATATAGTAACAACTACTCGTACACTTGCACAGCAAGATAAATAATACTGCACTGCACTTAATATTTATTTTATTTTATTTTATTATTTCAATTTTATTTCGATCTTTACCTTAGCAATGATCAAACTCGAATGACTTTAATTAAAATAGAGCAAAATTATTTAACTATAATTTAACAGAAATCCATTTTTAGGTTAGTTAAAGATTTAAAGGTTCTAAATAAAAAATAAAAAAATAATGTTTCGATGGTGTTGAAGGTTGTTGAATTTTAATTACGTTTTGTATTCGGTTTAAATAAAGGTTTATGTAAAAATAAATTTCCGTAACAGTATATGAAATTTTCACCGTTCATCCAATAATACTAATTTAAAATCACAATACCTATAACAATGTCTCTAAGATGTGCAATATTCAAAATTAGCCTGTTACTGTATATTTGAAAAACCAAGATTTATTGAGAAAGATAAGTTTGTCCATGTATTAAATCAATAAGACTCTGTCCGCTTTTTGTAGACAAAATATATTAACAATAATGGCATTCACAAACTTTTCCGATTGGTAAAATGTAGAAATATCAACCCCCCTCCCCTCCTCCCCCGTACTTGACCCCAAGAGTTATACAAAGTGTATAACCCTGAACAAACCTGTTGTGAATGTCATTATTGTTAATATATTTTGTCTATTAAAAGCCGAAAGAATCTTATTAATTTAATAAACAGACAAACTTTTCTATCTCTAAATTATTTGTGTGGGCATAAAACACTCAGAGATGAGGGTTTTCCTTGAGTTTTTTGATTTAGTGAATATAATTCGCTTAATCCTGTTCAGGGCATACACTTTGTATAACTCTTGGGGTAAAGTACGAGGGATTGATATTACTACTTTTTTGTACATATATTATAAATGATTGGCCTCTTAATTTTTTTTTTTTTTTGATTAACTAATCAAAAAATGTTGTGAATGCCATTATTGTTAAAATATTTTGTCTATAAAAAATCGAACGAACCTTATAGAATTTATTTTACATTCGTAAGCATTTAAACATTGCAGCACTCGATCTAATGTAAAGATTGTTATGCAGCTCTGTCTTTATATTAGAGTCCAGTGTTTGTGTGTTTTTGCCGATTGACGTGAAATTTGGACAGTAAGTAGGGAATGGCTCATGGAACAAAAGTTACATAGTGCCGATATGTGCTAGTAACCTGGCCGTGTATGCAACCCCTTCTCGGGGTGGAAATTAGTACACTAAAAAAACACAGAAATCAGCAGAGGGATGAATTCTAAGCAAAAAACGTCATAGGAAGTTTTTTAAATAAATCATTATTTTTCGAGCTATTTGCGATTGAAATGTTGATTTTTGAGCTAAAAAATGCATGTTTTAGAGCGATTTTTCACAAATGACTCGAAAATTTTACGTTTTTTAAAAAAATCATTAAGAGCAAAAATAAAGATTAATCGAGTTGTGGCTCGTTGAAAGTGACTGTTTGTTTACCGAAAACTGTAACCTTTGTTTTTATTAAATAACTTGAAAAGACTTTTAAAATGAGTTTTAGTAAAAGTCGTTAGCAAAAACTTAATGGAATTAAGATAAAAATAAAATGGTTGTCTCGTTTTTTCGGAGAAAAAGTCGGTAATGAAACCATTGGCCTTACCGCAAGAATTGAAATTAAACGTAATCCATTTGCAATGTATTTAGGTAATAACAATAAGTTTTAGAAGTTTGAACGTTTAGAATGGCCTAGATTTGCAAAATAGTTTGATTCAATTTTATAATGGCTTTTGAAATTCTTGAAAAAACATTTCCTTTTTCACAATAACTTAAAAACTAAAGAAGATACGTACAAAATGCAATACTAAAAATTTCAGTTTTTCTTTCAGAAAATTTTATAATTTTGTTATTTTTCTAGGAAGAAAATTAATTCAGATATCACCGTTTTAATTTCGCATTGGAGTGCGTGGACCACCTTCCCTAGCCCTTTAAGCTCAGAAATCTTAAAATCAAATGGTTCTAAGAACTTCAGCTTTACTAACCTTGTAGCCTTTGAAATTCCCTGCAAAAAGGTTTATTTACTATCGTTAAAAAATTAATCAACATTTTTAATTGTGAATAACTCGAAAAATATTGATTTATCAAAAAAAAAATTCATAGAACGTTTTTATCTTAAAATACATCCCTTTATTGATTTCTGCGGTTATTTTAAGTGTACTAATTTCCGCCCAAGATAAGGGGTGCATCCCCAGGGCAAAAACCCACATCGGTACAGATACATTTTGCCCCTTGACCCGTTTCATCTTTACTGTCCAAATTTCACATCAATCGGTTTTATCCGTAAGAATTCTGATTCTTATAGAGGGATGTATTTTAAGACTTATTATTACCGTCAAACGGTGGTCTACCATTTACGTTTCATTCAATATTCGTTGTACATACTCAATGATTTACTGTCAATTACCGTAAACAATTGATCGTTAACAATTGATCGTACAACAATTGATCGTACAAACAATTAACCGAAAACAATTGATCGTCAACAATTGATCGTACAACAGTTGATCGTACGACGAATTGACCGTGGAAACAATTGATCGTACAACAATTGACCGTGGAAACAATTCATCGTGGATACAATTCATCGTATAAAAAATGGATCGTTGATCACTTGATCATATGGACAATTGATCGTGTAACAGTATAATTGAATTTAAATACAGAATTGAAGTGAATTGGGTTAGTCATTTTTTCCAAACTAATTTTAAATCAAATTGACCAGCATGGTGGAGACAAAAAAAAGTTGACGGTCAGTTGATCGTAAACAATTGATCGTGTTACAATTGAACGTAGACATAATTGATCGTGGAAACAATTGATCGTTGATTCAACTTAATTACAATTTCTGATTTCGTTACTCCCGCTCCTATAGTATTGTAAACTCCTATAAACCCTATATTATTTTCTAAAGCCCCTCGGAGGGCCAAGATGGGGAGAGCGTAGCGACCTCCCGCGTGCCCGTGAGAGTTACCGAAGCCAGTAGCCTTTACATTTTTAAATTAAATTAGTCAATGTCATTTCTCTTTTTCCGAGCGTAATTAAAATTGGAAATATTTTTACAAAAAGTGGAATTAAATTTGGAAAAAATTTGTTTACATTTCGCATATAAATTATGTATGTATCTTTTCATTATCAGTCAATTTTTCTATATAACTTCTTTTTTGTCTCGACCATGTGGACAATTTAATTTAAAACTCGTTTGGAAACAAATATCTAACGCAATTTACTTCAATTCTTTATTTAAATTCAATTATACTGTCACAAGATCAATTGTCCATACGATCAACTGATCCTCGATCTATTATTCATACGATCAATTGTATCCACGATCAATTGTATCCACGATCAATTGTTTCCACGGTCAATTGCCGTACGATAAACTATTTCCACGGTCAATTCGTCCTACGATCAACTGTTGTACAGTAAATCAATTTTTAGTGCATTTTTTCTTTACTTAAAGTAAACACTGCTTTTATACCTTATTATGATTATAGTTTGTACACTGCATTTTACACTACAGAATTTGTAATTTTGGTTGTTTAATTATTTTTAATTTTAAATAAAAATTGTTTCGGATTATGACTATTTCTCGGAGTATTTAATTTATCGTTCAACTTTCTAATATTTTAATGAAAATTTATAATTATTTTAGGATATAATATAGAAAATAAAAACAAATGGTTTGACAATAATTAATTAATTTTACTTCATTTAAACAATATATTAAAATCCGATTAGATAAAGAATAAAAACTAACTCTCCCGCATGGTACAAATTTTTCTTTTTATAACTCTCCACAGCCATTTATTGTTAATTTTTCTGGATCTTTCCCGTTTACCATTAATTTTTGTCTTATTTACTTCGTACCGAACCAGAACTATTTTGTATTTCTCTCATTCCTCGACCAATCGATAAACAATTTCATTCATTCATTAATAATTGAAAATTATTATTTTAGTAAACCCAAGGGTAATCAACCACACATTTATTATAGCGAATTTTCGTTACACATTCCATGCGGACGTTTTTTAGGTTCCACTTTCTACATCTTCCTCATAATTTCGTGATTGGTACCAACGAAATTGTGCAATTATCCGATCAAATAAGCGTTGCGAGTGCCGCACCTATTAATTAATCGTTTTAGACTACAATAAAAGTTTCCATAGTCATTGACTTTCTTAGAGGATTTAGATCCTTAATTTTACTTATATGCGTTAATGTTTTGCCAGTTTTTAACGAGCATGAAACTATAGTAAAATTTATCAAATATATCTAAATATTCGACAACTAAAAAATGAACTTCCTTTTTGGCGTTCTAAAATTTTCAAATATGGACAACTAAACTATGTCACGACAATTACGTTTTATCTGAAGATGAAAAACCATATTTTATAATGAAGCTCACTGTGGGCAAATGCAAGTTTATGTCCTGGTGCCCGTAAATGCTTGTAGTAAAGTTTGGGGCCTGTAAATGCCTGTAGTAGAGTTTTATTAAAGGCTCTTCTTATTAAAAATGTTTAGAATAATTCCTAAGTTTTTGGATTAATAATTTCGCTGTGAGTGATTTGCATTGCTATTATACCTTGCCAATGATCATCATGGTCAGAACGGTAAAATCTATCGAGTATTATCTGAAAATATACCTAAACACAGAATTCGCAAAGTGCTTTGCTCTAAATTGCTTTTATCTAAATTTATGTTAGATTGTTTCGATTTTCTATCTAAATAACCAAAATTATATGATGACAGCCAATGATTTAATTGCTCCCTATTTCTACCAAAAAATATTATTTCCTGAGATAGTAAAGGAAAAGCTGGAGCTTGATTTTTTTGTAGTAGATGAATAATGGTAGAATAAACAAATTAAAATTTGTTTCGTCCACGCATACAATTTGATTGCCCTGCTGTATGTTGTGTTTCAAAGATTGGACAAATTCAGGTCGTTTTATTTTATTGATTTCTTTTTTGGTAGTCAAGAATCTGCCTTCTAAATAGTTACCAATGGTTGACACAGATACCACTTTTCGAAAGCTGTTCAATATTTTTTATTTTAATTGTTTTACCGGTATACTACAGTCTTCTTCTTCCCAGAAAATCATCAAACCAATTTCAGTCAACATTTTTGGTTTTGTGCCACCTTTTGGCAACATTGTATCATGCCCAGATTGGATCCAGTGATGTGTGGTTTTGTGCTTTATTTCCGGCGTTACAGCCAGATATATTTAGTTATCACCTCTGTTTGCACAATTCACTAACCTTTTCCGACCTTTTTGAGTATTTTTTTTTTTTTGGTATTTGTTAATAACACGACTGTCTTTTATGACCAGAGGATTTTGAGAAATATTTGTTTTGTAATGTTTAGAAACATTTTGTATTAAGTAGTTTTTTGTAAACCTTATACTTTTTAAGAAATTTGCAAAATAAATTTTCTGGACCAATGGAGTGACCACTTCCGGTTTGCCGATTTGGAGTAAAAATTCAATGGAACCTCGCAATTTATCAAAAAAAGTTTAAATTTGTTGTTTCAGTTAGATTGGTTAAACCATCTGGGCTGTAGAGAGGACACAGACTAACAGACTGACGAACAGACATCATATCGAAACCCACTTTTTCGGACTCAGGGGACCTAAAAACAGATAAATCTAAATTTAGGAAGTCGACAGTTAGAAGCAGTACGAGTTGGTCTCTCTGTAACTGAAAAGTTAGTTTAAATTGCATCTAATCAGCTCACTTCTAATTTTATTGATCGTAACTAAATATTCGTAATCAATCAGGTATGTAAGTGGCAGTACTTTATTGTTATAGAAAAGGTAATTCGGCGTAAGTATAGGTAATTGTTCTACATCCTTCCTAGCTTTATTTTGCACAATTTGTAATTGATTGATATGTGTAATATTCACTTCTCTAGATATGTTAAGTTTGTATTAATATAACTAAAATAGACAGTCTGTCGTAAGTAGTGCGGAATAAATTGGCCAACACGTCTCAAGGCTGCGATAATAGGAGTTACTTTACTTTTTATACCTGAAATATGACTTGTCCATACTAATTGAGAATCAATATTTAACCCGAGATAGCATACATTTTCTACAAGTTATATCATGGTATTATTAAAGGCAATTCCATTTATTAGAATCGTCGGCTTACATTTTAAGTAAAACGTCATAAAATGTTATTTTTGAACATTCAGCGCGTAAGTTTATTATCACATAACCAATTACATATCAATTTTTTGTTGATCGTATGATTTTGAGCTATACTTCAGTTCCCTTAAGCATTAAATTTAGGATGTCATTAATGTATTGTAAAATAAAAACAATACAGGACCAAAGATAGAACGCTGTGGAAACTAGCTAAGTAGGAAAGTCACTTAATGGTGCTACCATTTATTTTGTAACGTTTAAGTTTCATTAGAAGCTATTTGTGATCAACACAATCAAAAGCGTTCACGATATCTAGGAACAAGCAAGACGTTATATTCATCTCTTCCATAGAAATGTAGATATTTTTCATTACATTTAATATAGCTGAGAGAGTACTTGTTAATTTCCTAAAGTCGTATTGGTTTTTATGAATAATTTTGTTAGACTCCAGACGCTTTATGAGGCGATTATAAAATACGCGCTGAAATATTTTGCTGAATACCGGTAAAACAGAAATAAGTATATATTTACTTAAACAAGAAGACCTGATTTAAAAATTGGTGTGACCCTAGCAACTTTAAGAAAATTGAGAAATATGCAGTCATTTATCCAAAAATTCAAAGTTTCGGTAAATAGGTAGAGGACATACGGAAACAGTCAACATTTTAACTAATTTGGGTGGACCATTATCAACACCTTTCGCAGAAGACAATTTCAAATTTGTAATTATTTCATTAATCTCGTTTTGCTCCGCCAAGGTGAAGTAACTAAGTTTAGAATATTGCATGTCTGGATTATTTATATACCTAAACCAGCACCTACATTTTCAAAATATTTAATTTAATTCATTTACTATTAATTGGAGATCCGAAACGGTGTGACCATTTATTTTTAATTCATGAATCGTTTTTAGTTAATATTTCATTGACCAACAGACACTTGTTTTTAGGGTTAGAGAGATTAGAGTTAAATCTCTATCTATAATAATTCTTTTTTGATTTATTAATTTCTGTTTTAAACTGTTTATTTAAAGACTTAAAAGTGTCTGAAAAAAACGTATTACTCGAAAAAAATTTCGCGAGCTTCTAAAATTTGTCATGTATTTTCATTTGTTTGAATAGTTTGTCACTATACCATGGTTTTTTTATATAGTGAGAAATTTTTATAGTTCTTGAAGAACTAACAGTATTTGCTTCAATTGTATCAATTAAAGTTTTATAAAAATATGTAAATGACGGATTCTGTTACATTAACAAATGCTCCATTTAGTCAGCTATAACAGAATAATCAATATTCTTTTTGTATAAAGTTATAACAAATGATTGTTTAGGTACAACTAATTTCAAATATATGTAGGTATCGGTAATCAGTTATATGTGAATCGCCGTAATACATGTAGAAGGCGTTAGTCATGTTTGACCAGGTTTGGTCAATTTATGTTTTGAGCTTGGTGTTATACGAGTGGCAAATAAATCATTAATTTTATTAATAACAGAATAATTATTTAAAAATAAAATAGATTTATAAATGAGAATTTCAGAATTAGTGTATTGTAATAGGTCTAGATTAAAGTCACCGATAATTATTTGATTTTTATTTGCGGTAGAAATTTTTATCAAGAAATGATGTAAATATGTTAAAATATGAATGAGGTGGCTTATATAAACCTGCTAAATATAGATTTAGTGTGGGAAAACATTGAATTTCATCACATGATTCCTCACTAGCGAAAGTCAAATCCAAATTTCCTTTGACGAAAATGGACCACCAGTTCTAGTTTTACGAACACTATGAAACGACTTAAAATCTTTTTAATTGATGGATTGAGTATCAGAAGTGCTCAGAAATGTTTCGGTAAGAACAACCACGTCAACTGTTTGATTGAACGAGGACAAAAGAAATTCGAGTTCTTGCAACTTATTCATTAAGCTATTGATGTTTACTTAGAAAATATTCAAACTGATTAGTTGTTCAGTCTATTCCATAAAATTCGACAATTTCCAATTATATTTGTTCATGCCTTTACACAACACATCACACATAATTACAATGAAAATTCAATGTTTAATAAAAACACAACACTCCGCGTAACTCCGCGAATTTAATTTTAACTTCTAAATTTTAATTTATTTATTTTATTGCCGATGAGGTGAAAATTATTCAATACAAAATGACTGGATCGGACGCAAGTTCAAATAATAATGTTGAACAAGTTACAGTACTCAGAAGGAGATGAAACGTATTATATACATATTATATGCTACACCTTTTTACTCAATTCATTGCTTGCCACCAATACTTTATCAATCAAAGTAACGCAATCAACCGGAATTAGAGTAAATAAGCGTAGCACATCATATGTACATTTACAAAATATTAATTATAATTGAAATATAAGTATGTATATAAGTACAAAAAGGGCAACTCTCAATAAGCTGCACTTCAATGACTAAAACATTAAATATAAGATTTCAAATGCATGTTGAGTTGTCTTAACATTCAAGTTACTTTCTTTGCCATCCATCAATAGGTTTGTAAAATTTGATTATAAAATTAAAATAACAATTGAATCAAAATATTTATCAATGTGATAGTATTAAGATAAAAGAAAAATTAAAACATAAACAAAGTAAACAAATAATTAAGTCAATAAAATATGACTGTTCTATTATTTTACCAGATTTGTGACATCATGCATGGTCCATATAATTACTGGTTCCGAATCTTCTTTTATTTTAACATACACTTAAATATTATATGACAAAATCAGCAATATTTAATTCTGTTATTTTTTCTGTTAATTATGGATTTATTTAGTGGAGTTAATCCATCATGTACGAAAATCTGGCCATTTTTAACGTCGGAGTATAGTTGTTTAGTATACATCGGCCCAGCAGATCGAATATGTTCCATTAATTTATTTTTGGATTGAACACTAATAAATTTAAAAAAAAGTTGAGTGTGTGTGCCTCTACCACTTCTTCCAATCCTTCCGACAATGATTTTTTTGATGTAGGTTGACATAATTTCAGTTGAGTTGATATTACATATTTCACAAATTACGGATGAGAAGTTTGTCCTAAACTGTCCTAAACCAACAACAACAAATGCGAATGTGAGAATGTATGTGTTCTAAAAAAAAACAATGTCATTTAGGCGAAATTATATATTGTAATAAAAAAATTGTATATATTTGAAATAGTTTACATTAATATATATTTTATAACTGAATTAGATCCATTCTATCCAAAACATATCACATTTTTCGGGAATATTGAGAAAAACTAGGTTAGGATCCCATTTTTACTTGCTTAGTACGTTTAAATCAAAAATCAAAATTTTCATGAATTTTTTTTCGATATTTCTAAGAGGTTACTACGGCTGTAATGGACATTTTCACATTGAACTAGAACCATTCTTTCCAAAACATTTCACATTTCCGGAAAATGTTGGAAAAAAGTATTTTAGGATTCCACTTTTACTTGCTTAGTACGTTTAAATCAAAAATCAAAATTTTCATGAATTTTTTTTTGATATTTCTACGATGTTACTTCACACAATGGTTGGTTTGGATATAATGGTTCTAGTTCAATGTGAAAATGTCCATTTCAGCCGTAGTAACCTCTTAGAAATATTGAAAAAAAAAATTCATCAAAATTTTGATTTTTCACTTTACTTTTATTTATTTATTTTTATTAAGCTTAATAATTACATCAATCTCAAACAAAAAAAAAATCCGCCTGAATGTTTTCTTTTTTTTTCTTATAAAACTTCATTACTATATGTTCACTCATACTAATAATTAGTTTTGGGTTCTAGGACAAACTTCTTAGTATGATATAGTCGTATGAAGTTTTTCCTAAACTTGTCCTAAAATTTTGTTGTTGTTTTTAGGACAAATTTACGACAAACTACTCGCGAATCACAAATTTTGGCTATGATGTCTTGTTTTCATCAACAGTTATTCCTGTGATTAAAACATCTTGTTGCAATTGTTGTTGTTTTAATAAGTTAATTTCGGCAAGCGTTGACGTCATTGATGGATTGGTATTTTCAAAGTCTTCTTCCAACTTTTTTACAAAATTAATGTGCAGATTTCGTTTTTAATTTGTGACACTAAGCCTTCCAAGGTTTGTTTGGTTTCAGAATTATCAGCTTTTAAATCATTATGATTTTTTGTTTTGAAATCACACAACTTTGCAATGGCTGACAAGATGTTGGAGATTGTTGGATTTGTTATTTTTAAATTTTATCGAGACTCATTTTCAAGTTCCACTATAGTATATTATAAAAATCGAAAATACTCTTTCGCCATTTTGATTTTTTCGATCGTATTAAAGAACTTAAAAAGACTTTTAAAATGAGCTTTAGTAAAAGTCGTTAGCAAAAATCTTATGGAATTAATACAAACATAAAATGGTTGTTTCGTTTTTTCGGAGAAAAAATCAGCAATGAAACCAATGACTAAACTGCAAGAATTGAAATTAAACGTAATCCATTTACAATATACTTTGTTTAGGTACTAACAATATGTTCTAGAAGTTTGAATCGTTAAGAACGTTTAGATTTAAAAAAAGTTTGATCCAATTTTGAAATGATTGTTGAAATTTTTGGAAAATTCCTTTTTTACAATAACTCAAAAACTAAAGAAGATACATGCAAGACAAAAGTACAAAAATTTAGGTTTTTCTTTCAGAAAATTTTCTTATTTGGTAATTTCTCTAGGATGAAAATTAATTGAGATAACACCGTTTCAATTTCGCATTAGAGACCACCTTCCCCGAGCCCTTTAAACCCAAAAATCTCAAAAACGAAGGATTCGAGGAAGTTCAGCTTTACAGGCCTTGTAGCACTTGAAATTTCCTGCGGTTTTTGAAAAGATTAGATGTCTTAAAAATTAAGGAAGTTATCGTTAAAAAACCAATCGCGTTTTTCAGTGAAACTTTCCATCTAAAAAATCAGCGTACATAATTGTGTACATGCAGAGTGAAGTGCAATTTATACGTTTGTGTTCATCTACCCAGTTACTTACAAATATAGACAATCTGGTAATTTTTATTTCGTTATTTCGTTAGAATATGGCAGTCAATATGGCATCACGGTCTAAAAAAACGTGCTCACTTGCCGAGTTGGAGGTACTCTTAAATGTAACGAATTCCGAATTCGAATTATCAGATTATTCGAATGCGATTGAAAATGATGCTTAACTATATATCCATCATTTCCAACTAACTAAAATGTACATATCTTTGTTAATATTTGAAATTTGTCCTTCGTTTAGAGGACGTTTAGAATGAGACTGTAATTCTCAAAGATTATGATGTTGTGTTTGATTTTGTGCATGAATTATCCAAATATACTATTACCGAGAACACTGATATAGAATACAGAAGGCAGAAGTTTGACTTCAAAAAATTGGAATTTGTTGAATCGGCTACAAACCGATATGATGTGTGAACTAAAAATAAAATTTGTCCAAATGAATTGTATGTTAGAATGTCTACGTACACAAACCTGTACGCAGAACAGAAAGAACAAAGTACCAAAATATCTAAACGCACCAGTCCAGATAAGATGATGTAATTTTTAGGGTTGCATTTGCTTGTGAAATGAAGTTACCTCACATAAAAATGTATTAGATCAAATAAACATTGAACTGATAGCGTTGGTGATGTCGTGAGACGGTTTTTGAGTTTCGAACAAATTTCAATTTACTAAACTAAATGGACA